>OX276335.1:117674220-118226720 GCA_946251815.1 Dasysyrphus albostriatus
AAAATGGAAACTCTAGACGGTAAAACAGAGGTGATGAGGAAGAAAGCCAACCTAAGAGGAAGAAGAGAAAGAATTGAAGAGGACTTAACGTGGAAAGAACGAAGAATGCAGTGGCTGATAAGGGATCGAGCAGAAGAAGAAAAGAGAAAAGGGAAGCAGGTCATAATAAGATATGGGAAGCTGATAGTAAATGGGGAGACATGGGTTTGGGATGAAAAAAGGGAGGTCATAAGGGAAACAATAGCTAAAGAGGGAGAACAGGAGAAACAAATGCAGAGTGAAAGTAGGAAATATTGAAAAACAAGAAGGGGAAGGAGGAATAGATGAAAATTCAGAGTCAAAAAACGGATAAGGGAACAGGAAGAAGGAGATAAATCAAGTAGAAAAGAGTCAGGGGATAGATGGAAGATAGGCTTCTGGAATGTTGCGGGGTTAGCGAATAAAGAAAAAGAGTTCTGCGAAGGGATCAAAGAATGGGAAGTTGTAGTGATGATAGAAACGTGGGTAGAGGAAAAGAATTGGGAAAAATGGAAAACACAACTGCCAAAGGGGTATAAATGGACAAGACAGGGAGCAAAAAAGAAGAACAAGAACGGAAGAGCAATGGGGGGGATGATAATGGGAGTTAGAGAAGAAAGGGCGATAGAGGGTGATGAGATTCTGGAACAGGAAGAAGGATTAATGAGCAGAAAAGTTAAAGCAGGTACGGATGAATGGGTTATAGTAGCAACGTATGTAAATGGTGACATAGACAAGAAGTTGGAAAGCTTAAGAAGATGGATGGAGAGGCAGTCAGATGAAGAAAGAGTGATAATAGGGGGGGACTTCAACGCGAGAACAGGATTGGAGGGTGGGAGAGTGAGGGGTATAGGAGACGAAGAGAGAGGGAGGAGATCGAAAGATAAAAAAGTGAACACCGAAGGTAAGAAACTAACGCAGGTGATAGGAGAATTAGGGTGGGAAATTTTTAACAGGAATATAGAGGGGGATGAGGAGGCAGAGTTCACGTATACAGGAGGCAGAGGGGAGACATTAATTGATTATGTACTAGGTGACGAAAGGACGAGAAGAGGAATAGAAAGGATGGAAGTAACAGATAGAGTAGAGTCAGATCATCACCCATTGGTGATCACTATAAAGACAGGAAGAAGGAGAAAGAGGGATAAAGCAAAGGAAATAAAAAGAATAAAAACGGGAAGATGGTCGGAGGAGATGAAACGGGAATTCGAGAGAAGAATGCGAAGAGTGAGCTTGGAAGAGGGAGCAGAGGATTCAGAAAATCAGATAGGGGAGAGGATTAAGAGAGAGATTGAACAAAGTGAGGAGGTAGGGGAAGGCAAAGGAAACAGAAAAGGAGAGGGTGGTGGGATGAAGAATGTAGGGAGAAAAAAGAAGAAGTAAGAAAGGAGTTAAGGAGGTGGAGGAAGAGTATCGGGACGAAGGAAAAATACAGGGAGCGAAAAAGAGAATATCAAGCGATGATTGAGAGAAAGAAAAGAGAGGAGCAGGATGAGATGATATGAGAAATTGCAGAGGCTAATACCGAAAACAAAGTGTGGGAAATAATAAATAGAATTAGAAAGAAGAGAAAGACGATGAGGGAAGGGATTGGAGAAGAGGAATGGAAAAAATATTTTATGAGTCTAATTGGAGGGGTGGAAGAAAGAGTGAGAATGGGAGAACAGGTAACAAAAAGAGCGGAAGATGAGACCGAAATTAGTAAAAAGGAGATCAGAAAGGTGGTTAGAAGACTCAAAGAAGGAAAAGCAATGGGAACAGACGGTATACCTAATGAAGCGTGGAGATATGGAGGAGAACAAGCTATAGAGGTAGCATGGGGCATCTGCAGGAAGGTGTGGAGAGGAGATGGATGGCCAGAGGGGTGGAAAGAGGGAGTAATTGCCCCGATAATAAAGAAAGGTGTAGGAACAAAGGTAGAAGAATACAGAGGAGTAACGCTCATGCCATCGCTGTATAAAATATATACGACGGTTTTAGCGAAGAAGTTAGAAGAAGAAGCGGAGGAGAAAGGGATGATACCACTAAATCAAACGGGTTTCAGAAGAGGAGTAGGAACGATAGACAACGTATATGTGCTGAACTATTTGGTGAACAAAGAGGTTGCAGTGGAGAGGGGCAAGCTAGTGGCACTGTTTATAGATTTAAAAGCTGCGTTTGACTCAGTAGACAGGAAAATTATGATGGAGGCGTTGGAGGAAAGAGGAGTGAGAGAAGGGCTCAGGGAAAGAGTAGGGGAGGTCTACGAAGAAACAACGAGTAGAGTGAAATCGGCAGGAGTGATGGGGGAAACATTTGGGACGGGAAAGGGGGTAAGACAGGGGTGCCCGATGAGCCCAATACTGTTTAACTTGTTGACGGCGGATATAGAGGATGAACTGGGTAAAGGGAGCTAGGGAGGGGTAAAAGTGAGAGGAAAAAGAATTTGCTCGCTGGCATATGCAGACGATGTGGTGGTAATGGTGAAAAATGAAGAAGAGATGCAAGGCATGATAAGAAGACTGGAGAAGTACTTTGAGAGGAAAAGACTGGAAGTAAATGTGGGAAAGACGAAAGTGATAAGGTTCAGGAAGGGAGGAGGGTGTAGGGAACTTCACCTTACACCCAGCCAATAAAAGTCTAATTTTTTTTTACTAACCAAAAAAAGAAAAAGAAACAAATCTAAAATTACCTGAACGTCTCACAACACTATCGCTAGTTCGAATAAAATATCGAGCTCAAATTGTAGAGTTTTATTCTCCTATCATCCCTATTTCCATAATTTCTAATTCCTATTTCCTATCCCCATATATCTGAAAACAAGAAGCGGCGAAAACGACAACAAAAGAAGAAAATTTCTGATATCTGCAGGGAAACGACCAGAAATGGAATACTGCATTATTAGAGATCGTAATCCGTTTAATCGGTAATCTCTTTTCTTTGTAACACAAAAAGAAAAAAAAGTTAATCCAGCACAAAAAAAAAAAACTTCCGCTAAAAGTCAGTCTGTACCTGGGCTCGCATTGAGATGGGCATAAGAGCTGAAACATATATATAATTTATACAAGTACGGTCTAACCAAAACGCCTTTTTCCGAGTGTAAATCATCAAGTATCAAAAAGATTTTAAATCGGATTTTAAATAACATCCGAGTCCAACATTTTTTTTTTATAAAATAAAGAAAAGCGATCGGAGTCTTTATACGGGAAGCAAGTATAAGTACTAACGCACCGAACCGTACACTCCGATTGCACATGCAAGCCAGCAATTTCATCGCCCAACAATCTTGCTGACACACCGATCTTCTTAAGCCTTGTGAAGAAGAATATCCAAAAAAAAAACACCTAATAAACAAGTACCATCACGCACTATCCAAAAGTCGACCTGTCAAAGAAACTTTTTGAGGAGCGCCATCCGAGTACAGACGTCCAAACATCTTGCCAGAGTGTTCCAGTTGCTATCAGACCTAATCGTATAAGATCCGCATTGATCATCTTCGCCCATTCATTAGCGGACAACACAAAAATCTACGAGCATCAGCAGCAGCCGATCAATATTACCATCTACCAGCGGGAGCTCACAGCTTCCAAAAACAGATAGTGGCCTAAGAAGCTCCACCCTGACGACACGGCAGATACACACCAAACAGATTATCGTCATCGTCAGATCCCCCTCCAACAAGAGCACCAACAATTTAACCGCCAATTTTGCTATCGCCGATGACCCGAGAACAACTTATGTTGGAATCATAATCTCCAACTCATAAAATCCAACATCGTTATCATCAGCTTAAGCGGAGAGACTACGTAATCGACATCATCATCTGCACCAGCTCATCGATCTCAGATTTTGCTTCCTAGTTTCCCTCTCTTCATTTCCTCTCCCACAATTTTGAATATTACATTTAACAGCAAAAAAAAAAAAAAAAAAAACAAACAAAACAAAAGAACTACCGACATTTATGGAAAAAGAAAAGCTAAGTTTTGACAAAATTTAACATATATGTAAATATTTAGCGTTCAAATTTTAAATATATTTTAAAGTTCTAGAAAGGAAAACAACCAACATTAAATAAAAACGGCGTATCGACGGTCCAGTAGAAGCTGTGCACAGATTCCACCAGGATCCTCAGAACCTGTAAGAATACACCTACTTAATAAACCTTTATATGAATATAAATTTTTAACCTGAGAAGGACCAGGGTAAGTCATTTTTTTTGTTTAAATATATTTTTATTTGAACGTCTGATATAAAAGAAAAGAAAAAAAAAGATAAAAAATTTATATATAAAAAAAAAATAGAAAAAGAAAAAAAAAAGAAAAGCAATATATACTTTATGTATACACAAAAAAAAAAAGTAATCAAAATCAAAAAGAAGTTAAAACGTAATTTAAATTAGTATCCCATCCCATTTCCCCGTATATATTTTTTTTTATAATATAATATTGAGAATATTACTTGCATATCTACAATTTTATTTTATCTTATAAAAAAAAAAGAGATTTAATATAAACAAACTTTTAAGAGAAGTTATTATAGCAAAGAGAATACGCTCTTCGAATTCTAAGCTTACACAGTTTAGAAGTATTTCTGTTTTGATTCAGATTCTTAATTTTTAATTGAAGTTTTGTGAGACTTCGTATGTTTGATTCAGTTTAATTTGGATATATTTTTTTAAGACATTAATGATTCTTTTATTTTTAATCAATAAATCTCGGGAATATGTACAAGTTTACCTTAAAAATTTGATTTTTTTTGATTTTTATTTTATTATTGAGGATTTTCAGGAATCGTTTTAGATAAATCGATGAAAATTTTTGTCATCACTTTTTTTTAGTTTGAGATTTCGGTAAATGAGGTTATGCTTATATTATTTTTATTTTTTTTTTCTTCATAAATAGTACATGATGATCATGCACGGTTGAAGAGTTTAGTTAAGGATGTGAGATACGAGGTAGAGGAGTTGACGATGACCTTCAATAGAAAATTAAAAAGGAGGTTTTGAACTTCCATTTATGATTTAGTTTTAATTTTTGTTTTAGGGGTTATTGCTTTAAATCGAGTAATCGCAATAACCAAGGTGTGTTCTCAAGGAAGATTATATCTTTTAGGGCACAAGTGGGAGGGAAATACACTCAGAGAACACGGACATCTATGTTCTCCATCCATGCGTTTGGCATTCGGTAAAAATTTATAGTAAATTATTTTCGGGTTACACAATCTCTAAACTTTTTTTTTATCGAATAACATCATCGATATCAGGCCTGAAATAACGTAACACTGTCCTTTTTCTGGTTGCAAGATCCCACCCCACCAGCGAGTTAGAATGAGCGTGTGCTAGCAGGCCTACCGCTACATAGGAATTGGACACTCTTTGGTGCCTCTACTAAGACGGTCCGAAAGGCCTGTAACAGTCGTCCGTTGAGGTAGGTCAAGGTCGAAATGTTTTTACGCAAGAGTTGTAGGTTTAGCTTTGGTTGTGGGTCTTGTGAGCTTTTTTTTTATTTTTTAAAGAACTAAGAGACAATTTTAAACAGATTCTCAATTGCTCTCTCCTCTTGTGTAGGGATGTGGTTGTTTAAAAAGGGGGTAATCTATTTGTTGGTTTTTTTTAACGATAAGGTTTTAACTTCTTTTCCAAACAGCTACGTGCGATTTGTTATTTTTTTTTTTTTGAAGTATTAATTCGTTACAGGTGGCGCCCAAAGCGTGGGGCCCGGAATAGTTACGATTTTTACCGAAATTTTCATTTTTTTGTTTATCTGGATTTAATATTCTGATTGCAATTTTCACCAGGATATGAAGTTTGGTAGTCGTTATCCGAAAAGTTAGGACCTATCCCGACTTTCGCTCGTGTGGCGATCAATAACTTTATATTTTCTTGCATAAAATTTTTGTATTGCATTTCTTCTATGACCGGAATTGGAGTGACGTATACCTCCTATTCGTCAGTTGCTTAGAGTTTGAAGATACAAATATTTTTTTTAGATTTCTTTTAGGGTAAACTTCTCTTGTCCGGTAGATAAGTCGACGTTTTCCTGATCTATGACTGTAGCAAGAGATTTTAATCTATACAAAGATAATACATTGTTATATCCAAATGATGAAAAGAAAAAAATTAGAACAATACTATCAGTTTCAAAATTCTTTTTTAAGCGTTATCCAGTTAGATGGGTCAAGTAAAATTTTATGAGTCGGATGGTATACTTCTAGTGAAGATAAGATTATGTCATTCACACTGGATTTTAAACGAAATCTTATTATTTTAGTAAGCCTTTTTTTTCTACTGCTTACAATTTTTTTTTCTTTTGGAAGGTCGTCAACTTTTAATCTTGTATTCACATCCTTTTATGAATTTCATATAATTCAAAAAAGTTTAGTTAACAATTTTTTTTTTTATTAACTAATTGAAAAAAATTTTGATTTTTTTGGAATCTTTGATTGAGATTCATACATTTTTGTTGCTATATATATTTTTTTTTTCAATGACTGGAAGAGGACGTGGTCGCCCTCCAAAAACAAGTTCATACAGCGCTAGAAACAAACGCCTTATGAATAGAACGCAAAATCAAACGGATTTAGATAATATGTCTGAGCCAAATAATTCAACCGTTGAAAACAGGAATTCAAATCCTAACGACGGTGAAGGTAGTTTAGCTGGTAACAGTAGGGAACGAGATCCTAATAACCCAGCTGCAGGTTCAAGCCCAAGTGAAGTTAATGTTTCACAAGAAGCAGAGCACTTTGAAACTTATGTTCAAGAAGTTGTTACTGCCACTGTAGGCCTTAAACGTACAGAAGATCAAAGCTTTATTCGAGAGGAACTCGAGAAAAGTCAAGCACATCTGTTAAATCAAGTAGGTGCAATTGTCAGCGAAACCCTAGCAAGCTTAATGCCAAACCTTCAATTGACAGCCAATAATGTTCGCAATGCAGACAATGCAACAATATCTGCGAATAGACAAAACGAAGAGGGAGTTAATAGACCTTCGGTTGTTAATCCTACTTACAATCATTTTCGACCAAGTAAAGAAGTTGTTCACCCAGTCGATATGGCCCGCAATTGAGCAGCTTAAACCTCAATGATTCACCCCCGGTGTCAAATCAACAAAATCTAGCTCCGTCTCCGTCTGGTTCCTTTGTCAAATTTCCGAACTACCACAAATGGGGAATTCGGTTTGACAATAAAAATATGTCCATAGACGATTTCCTTTTCCGCCTGGAAAGAGTCAAAGATAGTTACAACGTAACTTGGCCGGAAGTTGTTCTTAACTTCCATCATTTTGTCAGTGGGCCAGTGGAGACATGGTTTTGGATGTTTTTGAAAAACAATCCGAGAACAACCTGGTCAACACTTCGATTTGCTCTTCTTGAACAATACCGGAGTCTTGAGACAGACTCCGAGCTCTCAAGAAAAATGTCAGACCGGAAACAACTTCCCAACGAAAGCTTCAATACATTTTATGACGATTTAATTCAGATCAATTCTAGGCTAAGGAATCCAAAACCTACCAAAGAGATAATCGAGCTCATAAAACAAAACGTTCGACGAAGAATCGGAGAACTTTTAATAACCTTTAGTACTCATAGTCTACCAGAAATGGTATATGTAGGTAGAGCTTTAGAAAAATTCCTAAACGGAAATGAAGCTCGAACAAAATTTCCACTTGCAGCCCCTTCAAATCCTCCTACACGACGATTCGTCAATGAACTTGGTGTTTCACTAGAAGATCCTCCTCTTTCAGCAAAAGCACAAGTTGAAGCTTCCATAGGAATTCTAACATACTTAAATGCTGGAACTGTAAGGGCGTGGGTCATTCCTTCCACGAATGTAGTGATCCGAAACGAAACCTATTCTGTTTTAAATGTGGACTCGAGAACGTTATTACCCCGAACTGTGACAAATGTTCGGGAAACCGTCAACAGAGCAATCCTTCAACCGGGGAGAGTTGCTCGAGAGTAAGGAACCCGGAAGTACCAAGAAACTAGAAATACCTAAACAAATCACTCTGCTTCAACGTCCACCTGAAAATTTCCATAGTATTCCAACAGAGACTTCTGAAGTCAATCCAACTCCACGTAGGAAGACGCTTCATGAGCGCCAGGTGGAGTACTATGAAGCTAGGAAAAGAATCATGGAATTACCTCAAACATCAACAAAAATCCAGGAACTCAGAGATAGATTTAGTAAAGCGAAGAAACTTCATAAGTCCGTATCTTCCACAACTTTGACTTGTTCCTCAGATGATCCTCGACCATATGTTTCGGTTAACATATTTGAGAAGAATTAGCTTGGCTTGCTCGATTCTGGAGCAAGCATAAGCTGTCTCAGTGCGGAATCTATAGAATATCTCCACGAAAAGAAAATTCAGTTCAAGAAATTTTCATCTTCTGTCGCTACAGCTGATGGACACAAACAAGCCATTGTTGGTATGATTACGACTCCAGTCTCATACAAAGGTGTGGTAAAAGATATTGATCTTTTTATTGTTCCATCACAAGCACAGCAATTGTATCTTGGCGTTGATTTTTGGAGGAGTTTTCAACTCGCTCCAAACCTTATTTCGGAAATTTCTTCGACACCAAAAACTTGTGAAACCTCTAATCAATGTGATTTGACCCTTCAAGAATCCAGAATACTCCAGGATACCATAAAGTTGTTTCCCTCTTTTGCAACGAAAGGTCTAGGGAAAACAAGCTTGATAGAACATGTGATAGAAACTGCGGACGCGGCACAAATAAAGCAGCGCCACTACCCCATATCTCCAGCGGTTCAGGCCATGATGTATGCGGAATTGGATCGCATGATTTCTTTGGGCATCATTGAGGAAAGTTCTAGTCCCTGGAGTTCCCCAGTGGTACTCGTGCGGAAACCGGGAAAAAACCGCCTGTGTCTAGACTTTCGAAAAGTCAACAATGTGACCAAGAAAAATGCGAATCCAATTGCGCATATAGAAGGACTGCTAGCACGACTTTCAGATACACACTTCATTTCGAGTGTGGATCTGAAAGATGCGTACTGGCAGATACCGCTGGAGAAAGGTTCGAGGGAAAAGACCGCCTTTACCGTCCCCGAGAGGCCACTGTATCAGTTTAAAGTGATGCCTGTCGGCCTTTCAAATGCAGCGCAGAGTCTCACTTATCTGATGAACCTTGTAGTACCCTACGAGTTAAGAGACCAAGTTTTCGTGTACTTGGATGATCTGTTGGTTATATCACGGACATTCGAGGAACACATCAAAATCCTGAACATCATAGCGAAAAGATTACTTGATGCTGGTTTAACAATCAACGTCGAGAAATCGAAATTTTGTTTTTGAGAGCTTCAGTACTTAGGTTATGTTGTAGGACAAGGTTGTCTAAAAGCAGATCCCGCCAAAATCGCTGCAATACTTGATTTCCCTGTACCAAAAACCCCAAGACAAGTCAGAAGATTCCTTGGAATGGCTGGGTGGTACAGGAGGTTCGTGAAAGACTTTTCTTCTCTTGCAACCCCTTTGTCTGATTCACTTAAAAAGAACCAGAAGTTTGTTTTTGGCGAAATAGTTATTGAAGCGCTTAACGCGATTAAAAAGGAATTGACTTCAGCACCCGTTCTCATAAATCCGGATTTTTCCAAAGAATTTATTATTCTCTGCGATGCATCGGCAACAGGCATTGGATGTGTTCTTTGTCAGAAGGATGAGGAGGGAGCTGAACGTCCAATTTATTACTATTCGCAAAAACTAAATGCCGCTCAACGTAACTATTCTGTGACGGAGCGTGAATGCTTAGCCGCGGTGAAAGGGATACAAAAGTTTAGGCCTTATGTGGAGGGATATAGGTTCAGAGTAATCACTGACCACTCGAGTTTAAAGTGGCTAATGAGCTTGAAAGATCCTACGGGCAGGTTGGCGCGTTGGAGTCTAAAATTGCAGGGATTTGACTTTGTTATCAAGCATCGGAAAGGTATCCTGAATGTAGTGCCTGATGCACTTTCCAGAGTATATCAAGTGGATGCATTATGTTCAGGGGATCCCGTACCTGTGCCCGATACAAAGTCGACAGATCCTGCCGATGTTCTTCACATCGATTTGGATGATCCTAGCTTCAAATCAGAAGAGTATCGTCAAATCATTGAACACATCGGCAAAAATAAAGACCAACTCCCTGACCTTCAAGTTTCAAACTGTTTCGTATACAAGAAGGTCAGATTTTGTACAGGGAATCCACTCCAAGATGATTTGGTTTGGAAACTATGGATTCCATCTGCGCTAACTGATCGTTTGATCTCTCTTGCTCATTACCCACCACGAGCTTCACATGGTGGTGTTACGAAGACCCTATATCGCCTTCAACAACAATGTTTTTGGCCAAATATGGCTAACCAAGTCAAAAATTTCATTGCGAATTGCGAAGTTTGCAAAATGACAAAAGCACCTAACGTGACCTTGAGAGCTGAAATGGGAAAAGCTTCTATAGTTGAAAGACCCTTTCAGCATCTCTACATTGATTTTATTGGACCCTATCCACGGTCAAGAAGTGGAAACACCCAAATTGTCATAGCCCTTGATCAGTTGACAAAGTTTGTCCTGATCAAGCCACTTAAAAGAGCTACGGCTGAAGCGGTGTTAAAATTCCTACAAGAGGAAATATTCTTGATTTTCGGCGTCCCAGAAAGTATCCTTTCTGACAACGGGACACAGTTCATTGGTCGTGAGCTTTCAAAAATGGTACAAAATTTTGGAATTAAACATTACCGAACAGCCGTTTATTCTCCACAATCAAATGCGAGCGAACGCGTGAACCGATCCATTCTGGCTGCGATTCGTTCGTACGTAAATTCAAAACAGACAAATTGGGATGCTCATTTATCTTCCATTAGTAGTGCTCTGCGGACAACAGTTCACTCAGCCCTGGGTATGTCACCATATGAAGCCCTTTTCGGTCAACGCATGATTGAACACGGGGCAGATTATAAGCTTCTAAAAGACCTAGGTGGCTTAAACAACTCGGAGATAGACTGGCTCCCAAAAGCAGCAAAAATGAATATACTGCATTCATATCTCAAAAATGCATCAGAAAAGGCCCATGAATCTTACGAGAAAACGTACAACCTAAGAAGAAGGAATGTTAATTATCAGTTAGGTGACCAATTGTATAAATGTAACTTTGTGCTTAGTGACGCATCAAAACACCTCAATGCCAAACTTTGCCCGAAGTTTATTAAGGTGACAGTCAAGAAAATCATCGGAAATAATTTGTATGAGGTGATAGATGGTAAGGGTTATACTTCAGTAACACATTCAAAAGATTTGAGGAAATAATATTTCTTTAAACTTGGTTCATGTTTTCCCGGCCAACTCAGCTGTGCATGAGACACTTTTCCTTAAATTTTTGTTTGTAGATTTTAACGAAAGTACAATATTTTTCCCCTTATTCTTTTAACTCGGTTGTCCGATTTGTAGGGAACCTCACCTTACACCCAGCCAATAAAAGTCTAATTTTTTTTTACTAACCAAAAATAGAAAAAGAAACAAATCTAAAATTACCTGAACGTCATACAACACTATCGCTAGTTCGAATAAAATATCGGGCTCAAATTGTAGAGTTTTATTCTCCTATCATTCCTATTTCCATAATTTCTAATTCCTATTTCCTATCCCCATATATCTGAAAACAAGAAGCGGCGAAAACGACAACAAAAGAAGAAAATTTCTGATATTTGCAGGGAAACGACCAGAAATGGAATACTGCATTATTAGAGATCGTAATCCGTTTAAACGGTAATCTCTTTTCTTTGTAACACAAAAAGAAAAAAAAGTTAATCCAGCACAAGAAAAAACTTCCGCAAAAAGTCAGTCTGTACCTGGGCTCGCATTGAGATGGGCATAAGAGCTGAAACATATATATAATTTATACAAGTACGGTCTAACCAAAACGCCTTTTTCCGAGTGTAAATCATCAAGTATCAAAAAGATTTTAAATCGGATTTTAAATAACATCCGAGTCCAACATTTTTTTTTATAAAATAAAGAAAAGCGATCGGAGTCTTTATACGGGAAGCAAGTATAAGTACTAACGCACCGAACCGTACACTCCGATTGCACATGCAAGCCAGCAATTTTATCGCCCAACAATCTTGCTGACACACCGATCTTCTTAAGCCTTGTGAAGAAGATTATCCAAAAAAAAAAACACCTAATAAACAAGTACCATCACGCACTATCCAAAAGTCGACCTGTCAAAGAAACTTTTTGAGGAGCGCCATCCGAGTACAGACGTCCAAACATCTTGCCAGAGTGTTCCAGTTGCTATCAGACCTAATCGTATAAGATCCGCATTGATCATCTTCGCCCATTCATTAGCGGACAACACAAAAATCTACGAGCATCAGCAGCAGCCGATCAATATTACCATCTACCAGCGGGAGCTCACAGCTTCCAAAAACAGATAGTGGCCTAAGAAGCTCCACCCTGACGACACGGCAGATACACACCAAACAGATTATCGTCATCGTCAGATCCCCCTCCAACAAGAGCACCAACAATTTAACCGCCAATTTTGCTATCGCCGATGACCCGAGAACAACTTATGTTGGAATCATAATCTCCAACTCATAAAATCCAACATCGTTATCATCAGCTTAAGCGGAGAGACTACGTAATCGACATCATCATCTGCACCAGCTCATCGATCTCAGATTTTGCTTTCTAGTTTCCCTCTCTTCATTTCCTCTCCCACAATTTTGAATATTACATTTAACAGAAAAAAAAAAAAAAAAACAAACAAAACAAAAGAACTACCGACATTTATGGAAAAAGAAAAGCTAAGTTTTGACAAAATTTAACATATATGTAAATATTTAGCGTTCAAATTTTAAATATATTTTAAAGTTCTAGAAAGGAAAACAACCAACATTAAATAAAAACGGCGTATCGACGGTCCAGTAGAAGCTGTGCACAGATTTCACCAGGATCCTCAGAACCTGTAAGAATACACCTACTTAATTAACCTTTATATGCATATAAATTTTTAACCTGAGAAGGACCAGAGTAAGTCATTTTTTTTGTTTAAATATATTTTTATTTGAACGTCTGATATAAAAGAAAAGAAAAAAAAGATAAAGAATTTATATATAAAAAAAAATAGAAAAACAAAAAAAAAAAGAAAAGCAATATATACTTTATGTATACACAAAAAAAAAAAGTAATCAAAATCAAAAAGAAGTTAAAACGTAATTTAAATTAATATCCCATCCCATTTCCCCGTATATATATTTTTTTATAATATAATATTGAGAATATTACTTGCATATCTACAATTTTATTTTATCTTATAAAAAAAAAGAGATTTAATATAAACAAACTTTCTTCGAATTCTAAGCTTACACAGTTTAGAAGTATTTCTGTTTTGATTCAGATTCTTAATTTTTAATTGAAGTTTTGTGAGACTTCGTATGTTTTGTTTTAGTTTAATTTGGATATATTTTTTTAAGACATTAATGATTCTTTTATTTTTAATCAATAAATCTCGGGAATATGTACAAGTTTACCTTAAAAATTTGATTTTTTTTGATTTTTATTTTATTATTGAGGATTTTCAGGAATCGTTTTAGATAAATCGATGACATATTCAATAACAATTTTTGTCATCACTTTTTTTTTAGTTTGAGATTTCGGTAAATGAGGTTATGCTTATATTATTTTTATTTTTTTTTTGGTGATAAAAAGTACATGATGATCATGCACGGTTGAAGAGTTTAGTTAAGGATGTGAGATACGAGGTAGAGGAGTTGACGATGACCTTCAATAGAAAATTAAAAAGGAGGTTTTGAACTTCCATTTATGATTTAGTTTTAATTTTTGTTTTAGGGGTTATTGCTTTAAATCGAGTAATCGCAATAACCAAGGTGTGTTCTCAAGGAAGATTATATCTTTCAGGGCACAAGTGGGAGGGAAATACACTCAGAGAACACGAACATCTATGTTCTCCATCCATGCGTTTGGCATTCGGTAAAAATTTATAGTAAATTATTTTCGGGTTACACAATCTCTAAACTTTTTTTTTATCGAATAACATCATCGATATCAGGCCTGAAATAACGTAACACTGTCCTTTTTCTGGTAGCAAGATCCCACCCCACCGGCGAGTTAGGATGAGCGTGTGCTAGCAAGCCTACCGCTACATAGGAATTGGACACTCTTTGGTGCCTCTACTAAGACGGTCCGAAAGGCCTGTAACAGTTGTCCGTTGAGGTAGGTCAAGGTCGAAAGGTTTTTACGCCAGAGTTGTAGGTTGAGCTTTGGTTGTGGGTCTTGTGAGCTTTTTTTTTATTTTTTTAAAGAACTAAGAGACAATTTTAAACAGATTCTCAATTGCTTCTCCTCTTGTGTAGGGATGTGGTTGTTTTAAAAAGGGGGTAATCTATTTGTTGGTTTTTTTTAACGATAAGGTTTTAACTTCTTTTCCAAACAGCTACGTGCGATTTGTTTTTTTTTTTTTTGAAGTATTAATTCGTTACAAGGGAGGAACACAACAGTAGACTGGAGATGGAGGGGAAAGAAGATAGAAGAAGTAAAAGAATTTAAATACCTGGGGTATGTGTTCAAAAAGAATGGAGGGCAGGAAGCAAATATAAAAGACAGAATAAAAAAGGCAGCAGTGGCCATGAAGGAAGCATGGGGGATTGGAAGGAGGAAATTTGAGAAGGATTGGGAGAGGAAGATGTGGCTTTTTGACACTCTGGTGTGGACGGTGATATGATATGGGGCGGAAGTATGGGGATGGGAGGAGAGACAAGAAATGGAAAGGGTGCAAGAGAGGTACCTCATGAAATTATGAACAGAAATTAACAGATGGAAAAGGAAGTGACATAGCAAGGGAATGTTTAGAGGAGATGAAAGAGAGACAGAGAGATGAACGGGGAAGAGGGTCACGATGGGAACAAGGGAGAGAAAAAAATAAAGGGAAGAGAAGACAGTATGAATGGATATAAAGCAATAGAAAGAGAAGACTGGGGAGAGCAAGAGAAGGAAAGAAGGGAAAGAATAAGAGAATCCAGTTACAACAGGTGGTATAAAGAAATAATGACAGAAGGGATTCCACAATATTTAACAGCGGGTTGGAAGACAGAAAGAACAAGGAGAATTGCAAGAGTCAGGCTAGGGAATGAGGTGAGGAAAAGATGGTACTGGAAACCCGAAGAGGAGAGAATGTGCAGAATATGTGAGGGTGAACAAGAGACATGGGAGCATGTATTAGAAAGATGCAGATCTGTCGGAGATGAAAGAAAATCAATAGGGAAAAGGATGAGGGAAATAATGGACGAAACGGGGAAGGGAGAAGAGTAGATAAAGGAACTAGAGGCAGTGAGAAAAGATAAGATGATAGAGAGGGGTGGAGAGGGAGCAGAGTAAGGAAGCGGGAGACTTGTAACCCTTAGGGGAGCCAATACAAATCAATGTAATGTATTATTATTATTATTATTATTATTATTATTATTATTATTATTATTATTATTATTATTATTATTATTATTATTATTATTATATAAACATTGAAGAGGAAGGGTACACTGAACCCAGATGCCTTGTCTCGGAGACCCTGCAGGTAGCTGCCATCCAGCCATTAAGAATCGATCCCATTTACGGTTGGAGTAATGAAGAACTGAAGACTGCTCAACAAGAAGACTCGGATATTGAACCTTTCTTGCATGTAAAGAATACCAGGAGAAACCAGAATGGGGTGACTTCTCCGATAGAAGTCCAACTCTTAAGGCGTAAGTGGAGTCCACTGACCGTAAATCGAATGTGATGCAACTAATCGTACCTCGATCCAAAGTTAATGACGTTCTTCAAGAGATGCATGTTGGAGCTTCCGGAGGACATTTGGGGATCAATAAGACACTGGGGAAGGTAAAGCAGCGATTCTGCTGGCTACACGTAAGAGAAGACGTTGAAAAATGGTGCCGAAAATGTGATACTTGTGCTGCAAGCAGGGAGCCAGACAGAAAAGTCTAGTGTTAAATGCAGCAGTATAACGTGGGCACGCCTTTTGAAATGTTTGCAATAGACTTTTGGGGACCTTTTTCAGAAACTGAAAGTGGAAACCGATACATCCTGGTAGTAATAGACTATTTCAGCAAGTGGTCTAAGGCATTTCCATCCCAAACCAGGAAACCAAAACAGACGTGAATCAGATTGTTTTCAACTGGATAACCGGGTTTGGTGTGCCGATGGAACTCCATTCAGATCAAGGAAGAAACTTCGAGTCCAAAATCTTTCAGGAAGTTTGTGTACTCCATGGCATTAAAAAAAAAACGAAGACAACAGCGCTTCATCCACAATCTGATGGCATGGTTGAACGATTTAACGAGACCCTTTAAGAACACCTTTCCAAAGTTGTAAGCGCCAACCAACGAGACTGGGATCGGTATATTCCATTATTCTTGATGGCCTATCGAAGTGAAGTACATAGCTCAATAGAGCATACACCATCAAACATCCGACTCAGGAACACAATACGACTGCCAAGTGAAATAAAATTTGGATGTTATGGTAATGAGCCCCAAAAAATAGACGACGGAAAATCTGAAAGAAAAGGTTGTTGACATTCACGAAAAGATAAGGGCAAATATAGAGCAACAACGAACGGATTACAGGTCGGAGAACATGTGTGGTTTTATAGTCCCCACTATCGGAAGGGACCTTAAACGAAACTTCAACTAAATTGAATTGTATACTGTTGCAACACGAGTAAGCGATATCGTCTGCATTCAGAGAGGACTAAGAGGCAAAATGAAAGTAGTTTACAGTGACCGTCTACACCGTTATAATGGTGAAGGATTTGCTCGGGACAATCAATTCTAAGGAGGGGGCAGTGTAACGACTGTCAAATGTGAATACTATAACGACTTTCGAATGAACTCTAACCACTCTAGAATAAAAGAAACACAGAGTTCAAGATTAGACAGGACACAAACCAACCTACCGAGAGCTTTGGTGAGCTTAAGAACTGCCAACACTTAACGTCAGAATGAAAGCTTAGGAAATGGAAATTTATGGGAAATTTCCCCTGTGGAAATCTCCAGAAGCAAGTACTAGAACCTTTAATCTATTTCAGGAAGCTTGTGAAAAGTATTAAAGCATATGTCTGACCGGCAGAGGACACAGTTTTTTTTTAATCGTGAATGAATAAAGTTGGTTGTAATAAAAGTGAATTTATTTCAGTGGTGAACAATAAATTGCTTTGTAGTAAGAAAAAGAAAAGTTTTTTTTATTTTGGGAAGTAAATAAGTGGAGAATTTAAATAAAGTGAGTAAGTTTTATTAAGGAACCTGAGAAAATATTACAATATCAATTACCAAGAAGCCAATCCTCCGCTGTAATCCGGCTTTGCCTACAAACTGAAACACACACACATAGAAAGTTGGGCTAAATCCACCACTTGGGTTTTGCACACATCGACAGCTGGGCTAAATCCACCACGCATTTATTCATGCACATAGACAGTTGGGAAAAATCTACCACGAAAAACTCGTAAGAAAGGGATTAGTTTTTACTACTCTGCGACTGGCGTTGTATTTTAAATCCACATAGTTTATTTTCATTAAAAGCTGTGTTTTATTATCTTGTATGTAGAAAGTGATCTATATTTGGGCAAAGTTTAAAACGTATTACAAAAACAAAATTTCAAAATTGTTTTTATAGTACATATGAAAGCTTAATCCAGATATAGATACCGTTGATAATAGAACACACCTAGTAACAAATAAAATGTACTACAAGTGCAATCGATATATATAAATATTAGGGTGGTCCTTAAATTGGACTTAGTTTGGGATAGGCCTCATTCGATTCAAGACATTGAAAAACAATTTCCTTAATTTTTTCACATTTTTATTTCACCCCCTAGTCTTCCTACTTCAACTTTAAGGTACTAATTATGGGGAAAAGGATTATTCTTACAAAACAAAAAAGAAATGTATAGATTAGATTCAGATGAAAAAAAATTGTACTGGAGGGAGGTCTATTTCCTCCCGTTCAGGCAGGAGGTAATTTTCTAGAAATTTGGCCAAAAACAGTTTATTTGAATTGTTCGCATTGGCAATCAGACTTTGGAACTTTACTCGACTCAATGCTAATACTAGGCCAAAAATATTGCATACTTATTGGTGATTTTAATGTACGAACTGGGGATGAACGATGTGTATCGCTTAGAAGCCATTCAATTACAAGGAAATCCAAAGATACAGAAATTAACGCAAGAGGAAAAAAATTCCCTGCTTCCGAAAATACAATGGCAGAAAAACTGAGTGGAAGTGTATCAAAGCAAATTTAATCAAAATATGACAGAGCTAGGACTAAATGATTACCAACCAACTATTGCTGCTCTGCAAAATATCATAGTGTCGACGACGGTTTCACTTCGGTCAAAACATGTGGCGTGCAAGCTTAAATTGGCGTGGTACAACAAAGATTGTTAGTCTGCGAGAAAAAGATCATTTGCTCTCTTACATCTGTAACAAAATTTTAATGCGAATTCTCTTAAAGAAGAATACGTTGAAGCAAATCGAGCTTATAAATCTATATGTAAGACCGAAAAAGAAAGTTTCTGTAAAAAAGGGGCAGAGAGCTTAATAGGCTGTAAGAACTCTTCAGCGTTTTGGAAGGCTATACAAAACATCAAAGGAAAAAAGTTTGCAACAAAACCGGTATGCTAGACCATATATTGAAAATCATATCTTAGATCGTGAAATAACGCTATCAGAAGTGGAGTCAATTGTAGCTAGACTTAAAAACAACAAAGCTCCTGGTATTGCCCGGATCCCAAAAGAATTTTTCAAAAACGCAACAAAAGAATTCTTAAAGCCAGCTCACAAAAGTCTATACCAAAATTTTCATTCCGGAGAAGAACCAGAGGATTTTCGAAAATCTGGTATTTTCCCATATTTAAAAAAGGAGATAAGATGAATCCATCAAATTACCGTGGAATTGCTTTTCAGAATTCATCATTAAAGATTTGTATGGAAATTTTAATATGCCGTCTTACCACATGGATAGAAAACAACCACCTTATAAGTGATTTCCAAATAGGATTTAGGAAAGGGTACTTCACGGTAGATCATATTTTCAGCGTGACAAACATTGCAGAGATATATCTTCGTAGGCGAAAGAAATCATATACCTTTTTCATCGATTTCCCTATTTCCAAGGTGAATTCGATTCAATCGACAGAAAAGCTCTCATTTTTAAAAGCATTAAATTTTTAAGAGATGCAATGTCTTTCAAATTTAAAAAGATTATTGAGGACTTATATAACGAAACACTCCATGCAATATGGGACGGACAAAGCCCATCAGACTGGTTCCTTGCGTTATTTGGATTGAAACAAGGGTGCAGCTTAAGTCCTTCAGACTTCTGTCTCTATATTGAAAATTTACCGAAAGACATGCCATGTGGCATTTGCAATTGATGAATTATCGATAAAAATCCTGATGTATTCAGATGATCTTGTCCTTTTTGTCGAATCACCAGAGTCCCTTCAGTTAATGATAAACAAACTTCGCGAATGTGGAACCTCACTATTAACTTAAGAAAATCAAAAACAATGGTCTTTCGAAAAGGAACAGGGCACTTAGCTAGGAATGAAAAGTGGTCATATGGAAGAGAAGTAATTGAAACTGTTATAGAATACCAATACTTCGGGCTTACACTATCCAGCAACCTAATCACGAAAATCTATCATGTGGCTGACAGCCCCTCTGGCCATGCCTCAAAGGATTTGTGTTAAAACTAAAAACTTGATTAGTAAATATTTTTTTGATGAATTAATAAATTTCAATCTATCGATCTATCTATTGTAACGGCTACCCTTAGAGGGTGTTTTTATTTTTTTTAAATAAATGTTATATTCCGCCAAGGCAAGAACGGGAGTTGTATGCCTCAAACACATGATGCATATGTAGCTGAAGGCTGTTCCGCTTACCATTAAAGAGCAACCAACGTCCTATTGAAAAGCCAGGGTTTTAAACATTTTCTTTTATTCATCGTAGGTGGATGTACTTTGTTCGTAGGTACACCAATTGATCTCCGTTAAAAATCCGTCTTAAGAGGTCAGTGAACTTTGCTAAAAGTCAAATCTGTGAAAGTAGACCACTTTTGGGTGTATCCTCTTTTATTTGGACGTGTGAGGTTGTCTCAAGAACCTTGAGTGCTCCAATTGTAGCAAGTCAGAGCTGAGGCCTCGGCTAAGGTCCCAAACTAATTGTAAAGTAGAACGTTGTCATCTGAGGAGATAGTATCTCGAAGGGAAAAGATTTTTCCAAGATGTTCTGCAAAAGAGAGACTAGGAGCATTGGTTCTACGCGGGATTGGTGTACGGCGAGGCAAGCAATGAACCTGGCCAGTACTGTAGGTACTTACTTACGCATGACTTTGGCAAATCCGTATGAGTTGCATCCGTAGTTTTTTTTTGTGTTCAGACCTTTTAATTTTGCACTGGCACTTGCGCTCTGAGAAACCGGGTCTCCGCAGGTTCTGGAATCCAAATCATATGCTGGTAGGCATTACTTCAGATGGGGGCAATGGATGGGATATTTATTTGTTTTCAGTCCTGATTCGCGAAATAGTCGCTTTAAAAGAATTATACACGCGAAATACATTGCAGAAAATCGGAAATTATACAAATTAATATTATATTAAATTAAAATGTTACTTACATTAAGTAAGTTTTAAAAAAGATTTTATTTAAGTCTAAACAAACACAACCGATCACTTTCGGTTCCAAACAAGACATAAACTTATCTCCCTTACTGGAGTACTATTTATACTTAATGAGAACAAAGAGTTCTTTACAATTAGTCATTTACTTATAATTAATATTTTTACGATTTCTCCATAATTGAAATTTGAGAGGATTATTCATTTGCATTGTTCTGATATTTTTACGATCAGCTGTTTCCATTTACAGTCGGGATTACGTGTAATTCCGTTGGGATTACGTGTGGTTATGTTGACCTTAACTCCCCCCTTCGCTTAAAGAAGAACGTCCCGCTTCTTCTGTGAGTTGTGTCATTCTATTTATAAGATGACTAAAGCGAATTTCCTGTTGTTGACGTAAACGGGTTGATCTTACTTTAATTAAATACATGATGCATACCGTTGCACCTATTATTGAAATTATTAATACGAATGATGTAAAAATTG
The DNA here is from genome assembly GCA_946251815.1 of Dasysyrphus albostriatus. Classification (NCBI taxonomy): domain Eukaryota; kingdom Metazoa; phylum Arthropoda; class Insecta; order Diptera; family Syrphidae; genus Dasysyrphus; species Dasysyrphus albostriatus. The sequence continues at coordinate 117,695,406 of OX276335.1, forward strand.
GGCTATTCATTGCCTCTTCTTGTAATGACTCTATTAAATTTATATTCTCAAATTTCAATTCCTTATTATATGATTCAAAGTAATTCTTAATTTCTAGTTTATCTATTGTATAAGTTCTAAGATAATTTTGGATCATGGCTGTAGGATTTTCATACAATTTTCCATCTATTTTTGTTTTGTTTCTAAAATTTATTAGGTATGTTCCATTTATAGTTACATCATCAACATTATGTATTCCAGATAATAAAATTGATCCATCTTTTATGATTTCTAAATTTTGATTTTTTTCTTTTATTTTGTTACAAACAGCTTTCTTATTATTTAATAAATTAGATAAACATGTCGTTTCATTACTTAGTTTACAAAAACTATATCTTAACTCTATTTTACAATTTTTAACATTTAAAAATTCATTTTCACATTTGGCAATTTCTTTTCCAATTTCCAATTTACCATCAGGTTGGCTTATGGCCCTAGTTTCTAATAATTTACAATTTTGAATTATTATGGGGTATTTTATTAGGACTACTATTATTTCGTCGTTTTGTAAAATTTTGAATTCAGAAACGTCCATTAAATCTGTCATTGTCATACTTCCGTGCTCGTGTCTAGTGATTTCTTTAATGTCTTGTAAGTTTAAAATAGCAGGATTTAGGGTTCCTGTTTTAGCTAATGCAATTGTTTGCACTATGTTTTGTAATTCAATTACAATTAGTTTGTTACGTTCTCTAACTAGTCTCAATTGTGTGTCATTCTCTATCTCGTGCAGAGATTCCGATAATTTTTGAATTGCACTAAAAATCTCAGAGTTTGTTACAAATTGTTTATTATTACTCGTAATTAGTTCGGATATTTTATTATTTATGAGGACTAAATCGTCATGGTCAGGAGATCCTGATATCCATTTCCAAATTGTACCTATTTCGTTAATCCCTCGTTTGTATCTATTCGTCGTACGTAATTGTGCTAGTAATGTTTTTATAATTAAAACGTCAGTATCTTTTGTAATGTCAAGGTTGCTATCATCATGTTCCTTAGGTGCTGAATTAAAATAAAGGTTTCTTTCGATTTCAGCAGTAGCTTCTGCTATTACTTTCTCAAAATATGAGAGATGGGTTACATGATAAATATTTCCAAAATCTGTGTAGAGAGCAGTATTGCCGTTTTCTAATAATAAATAATTTTCTCTTGTGTAATCCACTATGTCGGTTTTTGTTTGTATTAATGTAAAATGTGTTATCAAGGCCAATACCCTGAAATATAAAATACTAACTTTTAATATTGTCTTTATGTATTGTTCGTTTTTTTGTTTTGATTTTTTTTCCTAGATCTAATTCTACTTTTTGTTTCCTATATCTATTCATCATTTTATTTTTATTTCTAAACTGTAATATTTTTTCGTAGATAATTTGTTTAGGTTTGTAGTTCTTAATCTTCCTTTTACAGTTAAATCTATCTAACATTTTCTGTTGAGCTTTTCCTAATTTTGTTGTGATTTCATTATGTGGTATTTTGTTAAAAAGAATTTCAAACGGTTTTGCATTTGTTATAGAATGTATGGATTGATTATATTGTTGGGCTGCCTTTAATAACGCTTCTGTTGTATCTATAATTTCATATTCTTCTTTTAAACACTTTGTTAATTCAACTAAAGTTGAATGTACCCTTTCTACTTGTCCATTTGTAAGTGTATGGGCTGGTGTGCAAAAATAAAGCTGGATACCTAATCTATCCATTAGATTTTTAAATACTGCTGATCTAAATCCTCTTTCATTATCTAAAGTTATCTTCTTGCAGTTGGGAAAGGTTTGAAGAAATTCTAAAACTTTGTTTTCTAAGTTAAGTTTGTCCTCAAGGGGTTTGATTAATAAAAATTTTGAATATGCATCAATACATGTAAGATATTTTTCTTGTTCTGCGGAAAAAATGTCGATGTGGAGGAATTCCCCTTCCGCTTTTGGGATTGGAGCCTCTCCAATTGGTACTAATTGTGGATGTCTATCATACTTTGTTTTGTTACAGATTTCACAATTTCTGGCATATTCTTTAAATTGTTTACGCATATTTGGCCAGTAGTACATTTCGTGAATTTGCTTTATATTCTCCCTGTAGTTTCTGTGTGCTCTACAATGTGTTTGATTGACGATGTCTGCTTGATCGTCCTTTCGAATAATGTCATTAGGGAATGACTTGGTAACGAGAAATTTGTTACTGAAAGTTTCCAGAAGTTTGGGTTTAATTCTGTACAGGTCTTCGGGGGTGCAATAGATTGCTACAACTCCTGGTTGTAAATATTCCTTAAGTATAATCATTAAGTTGTCTGGTGTATCATATTCTATGATATGACGAGTTTTGTTAGGGAAATTTTGTATTCTTTCATGTGCTGTAAATCTACCTGAAGCTAACAATATTTGTTGGCGAAAATCATTTAATGGTTTATTCGTATTTTGAATTTGTTCATTATCGCTACTTTCTGCAGAATGTACTGTATTGTCCGTGGAGGAACTATCAGTCATATGGTTTAAATTTTGTCTCGATAGTGCATCTGCTACTACATTTGTTTTACCTGGTTTATAAATAATTTTTGGAGCATATTCTTCTATTATAGCATGCCATCTTTTCATTTTAGTATTCGGGTTTCGTGGAGAAACTGCAAAGGTTAAAGGTTGATGGTCAGTATGGATTTCTAGATTGGAAACTCCGTAGAGGTAGTTTCGAAGGTTTTTTAATGCCCATACGATTGCATATAACTCTTTTTCATTAGTTGCATAATTTTGTTCGGTACTGTTCAATGTTTTTGATATAAACGTAATAGGTTTATCTTCCTGTGATAACACTCCGCTTATTGCGTCGTTGGAGGCATCAGTCGTTAAAACAAATTTCTTTTTGAAATTCGGCTGAGCTAACTCAATTTCATTCATTAAATGTCTCTTAAGATTTTCGAAAGCTTGCGTAGCTTCCTCGTCTAAGCATATCTCCGTTTTCTTTGATATGTATTGGGATACTTTTCCATTTTCTCCCGCTAAATACTTTGTCAAAGGTTTCGCGATTCCTGCATAGTTTTTGATGAATTTCCTGTAATATCCAGTGAGTCCTAAGAAACTTCTTAGTTGTCTAAGCGTTCTAGGAATAGGATAATTTTTTATTGTTTCTATTTTATTTGGGTCTGTTTTAATTATATTATAGCCTACTTTATATCCTAAAAATTCAACTTCTTTCTCATAAAATTTTGATTTTTCAAGAGAAATCTTCATATTTGCTTCCCGTAAAACGTTTATTATTTTCTCAAGATCTTTAGAATGTTGCTCTAAAGTTTCAGAGTATACAATTATATCATCGATGTATACATGACAAATTTTTCCGACATATTCTCTTAATATATCGTCCATGGCTCTTTGAAATATTCCCGGTGCATTTTTCAAACCAAAAGGCATTCTTACAAACTCATATTTACCATTATTTACAGAAAAGCTTGTCTTTTCTATATCCTCGGATTTCATTTTTATTTGGTGGAATCCTGATTCTAAATCTAATGTGGTAAAATATCTTGCTTTTCCTAAATTCGATAAAATAACGTTAGTATCGGGAATAAGATACTTATCGGAGACTGTTTTCTCGTTTAACTTTTTAAAATCTATAACTAACCTCATTTTCTGTGTTCCGTCTTCATTCATTCCTTTTTTTGAAACAACCCACACTGGTGAGTTATACGGACTCTTAGAAGGTCTTATTATTCCTTCCTTTAATAATTTTTTTACTTCTTTATTAACAAAATTATTTGCCGACAATGGGTATGGATATTGTTTACTCCATATAGGAGTTTCAACAGTTGTTCGAATCTCAGCTCTAACGTCTGTTCTAAATGGCAATTGAATATCTATCCTTGAATGAAGATCTTTAATTGTTTTTCTTATATTTTCACTTAACTCCTCGATATTTTCTGTTTTTTGAATTGAATTTAAATATCCACCTTTCTCTTCTGGTATAAATAGTTTTTCTAATTTATTCCTGTAAATTAGTAGTTTCCTTTCAAAATCTATTTTTACTCCGCAACTTTTTAATAAATTACATCCTATTAGTAAATCTGATTCTAAATTATTTATTTCATAAAACCTAACATATTTATCAAACATTAGAACATTATAGTAATGTGTAATTGTTGTGAAGCCATTTATTGTCTTAACTCTTTTATTTATTACTAATTTTTCTCTGTATTTTAAGGTATTAGGCCTACAGTAGCAACTGGTAGCACCTGTGTCTATTAAAATTTTTATTCTCTTTCCATAGGGACCGTTCCTGAATATGAATGGCAATCCGGGCGCTCGTCTAAAAAAGCTTCCTCATTTATATTGTTGACCCGTTCTAATTTGATTGGAGGTTGTGCGCTACGTTGTGCACTCTCATGGGGTCTTTTGTCTCCTTGAAATGGATTTCGGGATTGGTAATTGTTTCTATACACTGGTCTAGCGTATTGACGAAAATGGTTATCATTATTTTGAGCAAAAGGATTGAAATTTCGCTTCTGTTGGTCAAAATTTCTTTGTTCCTGCCAAGTTATTGGTCGATGAGCTGAACTGCCCAAGTTCATTGGCTCTGATCTGTTGTTTCTAGTTTGAATCTGGTTTGGGTTCCGAGAAGGAAATCTCAGATTATTGTTCGAGTGAATATTCCGTGGATTTTGATTCAAATTATTTGTATGAGTGCGATTGAATTGAAGAGCGAAGTTTGCTCTAACATTATTAGACTCTAACTCTTGTGCTTTAGCTAAGGCCGAAGGTAGGTCTTCAGGTGAAATGGAAAACATTATATTAGATAGTTGACCGTTTAGGCCAGTCATGAAAATTCGTAATGCGTTTTTACGATTCATCTTATTTAATTCCTTTGTCAAGGTGGTATCTGTACCGTGTGTCATGATAGTTTTGTTAATCAGGAGAGTTAATTTCTTATTAACTTCATTGTAGAATTCAATTATGGACAAATTACCTTGTCGTAGAACACTCATTTCTTGTTCAATTATGTGAGCGGGCCGCTTATCGGCATAAGCGAAGTCAAGTCTTGAAATGATTGCGTCATAATTTAACACGGTGCCATGATTTGTTAGAATGTCATTGGCATTGTTCGTAATCTTGTTCCTAAGGATCGTAAGAGCAGCAAAGTATTTGCGGCTTCCTTTAAGGTACAGTGATATGGAATTGTTAGCAGCTTCGCGCCAACTAACGTATGAGTTAGGGTTTATACCCGAAAATTCCGGTAGGGACTTGATTACATCAAGTGTTTCGTTACATGTGATTTCCTCTGAAATTGTCTGAATTGAGTAGTCTGTCACTACATTTACCTTTGTCAATGTTTCTAGTGTTGTTTTCAGAGATACTATCTCTGCCTGCAGTGATGCATTATTGGTTGCTATCAACCTAGCCACCAATTCTTCAGTAATGGCGGGCATTTTTAATGATAATGATTCAAAATTTTTAATAAATTCGTCCAGGATGTAAATAAAAATTATTGAAGGGATCTTTAAATTTAATGTAAATTGCCTTTAATATAAATTGTCTTTTTCTTATAAATATATGTTTAAATACATTTTTTTTTCAATATTTAAATATTTTATAATTTACTAAATAATTCTTACGCATAAAATCTGGATGGAAACATGTTGAATTCTTCTCTTGTAGTTTTCTCTGGTCGTCTCTGAGTTTATAGGTTGTTATTCCTGATGTCTTCTGCTGCTTTACGGAATATCTCCTTTATTTTCTCCACTCTATTGATGAATTGTCTATTTTTGTCTTTAGTCTCTTTAGGATTGTCACTTGAACTTTAATTTTCCATGAACTTCACTTTTACACTTGTTTTAATTTGATAATTCAAATTTTTGTTGATTGGTGTTTTTTTTTTTTAACTTTGTTCTTTCACACTATCGATTGTTTATATAAATTTTTATTAGTTTTTATTTTTATTATCTCTTGGTGCCTCTCTCTGTATCCTCTCATTAATCATGTTTTTTAGATCTTTCGTGTAGGTTTGATTTTGGTCTTGTAGCAGATATAATCTTATTTCTGCTCGGGTCACGGGAGAATTATTTGGCATTTTTTTACTATTTTCCTTTTTTATTATTTGTTTCCTTTTTTTATTTCACCTAGGGATGTTTTTTTGGAATACTTATACAACAACAAAATTTTCTCCTTTCCTTGGATACTTTTTTTTTTTACTATTTTCTCCTTTCTTTGAAGGGTACTTATATATTTTTTAAGTTTTGGGGTTTTTTTTTCACTCACGCACTTAAACACGTTTCGGCAGATATTCAACCTTACTTTGTATTTTTAGGTTTTCAGAATACCTGTCCTGTCACGGTCGCCAATTAAAATGTTACTTACATTAAGTAAGTTTTAAAAAAGATTTTATTTAAGTCTAAACAAACACAACCGATCACTTTCGGTTCCAAACAAGACATAAACTTATCTCCCTTACTGGAGTACTATTTATACTTAATGAGAACAAAGAGTTCTTTACAATTAGTCATTTACTTATAATTAATATTTTTACGATTTCTCCATAATTGAAATTTGGGAGGATTATTCATTTGCATTGTTCTGATATTTTTACGATCAACTGTTTCCATTTACAGTCGGGATTACGTGTAGTTCCGTTGGGATTACGTGTGGTTATGTTGACCTTAACTTATTAAGTTTACCGAGATAAGAAAGATGGTCGCTGCAAAATTTTTGGAAAGGAAAACTAAAAGACGCGATGACAGAAAGGAGACGACGAGATAAGTACAGAGTTTTGTGAGGGAGAAGGAAAAAAAGGGATAGCAAACATAAAACGAAAGGAAAAGGATTGGGTATAGTTATGCTACGGATTTACTTATGATGATAGAAAAAGTAAGGATGCCTAGGAAAAATAAGGACGCTCAAGCTCAAGTGATATTGGGAATGGGACGGGAAACTACCAAAGTTCACGAAGGTTTGTGTCGGGAGTTGATTGGATTTTAAATTCTTTTGGTACAATAGGGTAGTAGATAGTACTTAGTTGTCATGGGTCCGGTCAGTTAAAAATTTCCTTTACCACTAAGGACGTTGAACTTGGATAGGAATCCCCCAATCAGGTTGAACTATGAAGAAGACAAAGAAGATCATGACACTGTTAGGGAAGAAGATACAGTATTAGAATCATCTTCGTCATTGATGTGCGAACTAAGGTCGAAAACAGATAGTCTGGCGCGAGCTTGATGGAATTTTCAAATAATTATACAAATGAAAATAATTTTAGCTAAGAGTTAGTATAGTGGTGTTTGGAGAACCGAAGGATCCAAAGGAGGGATAAATTCATATTTTTCTTAAAAAAATAAGGATTTTGTTTAAAATTTAAATTCGTTGTGGGTGAGCCATATAAGAAAAATAAAAATATATATAGATAGTTGTTATAGTGGTTTCAAAAATTAACAGTGAGGGTGAATTTTGGAGGTCAACGACGTAGGGAAAAGAAAAAAAAGGGAAATAGAGATACATTTGCATAAATAACGTTAGAGCCCCCTGAGAAGTTTCTGATTCATCATCGTCATCATATTTTTTTTTTAGTTTAAGTGAAATTTTGGCGTGATAGTTTTCCTGTATTGTGTTTTGTAGTTAAAATTATAAATTTAAAAGACTTTTAAGGCAGTAGTGGATTGGTTAAAAGTGAGTGGAGAAACCCTTTAGCTACCTGCAAAGAGCTCTCTGTAGGTAGGAAATAAGAGTTAAAAGTTGCCTTCGGCGGATAGGAAGGTACAATTAAGGAATAAATCGGGAAACGGGAACTTAGCCCCGACATGGACGGAAAATTTTGCTAAACGATAGTACGGTTTTTGTACAGTTGTGAAAAGTCCTTCTACTCTTTACCGAATCTTAACGCATTTCATTAGTTTTTTTTGTTCTTTGTTACCGGAGATAAAGTAGCCATTAGTTTTGTTCGAATTGTGCCTTTTGCAACGGGAATTAGGTACCTGCTACTTTACTATAGTTATTATTTTTTATTTATAGAATAAATTCTAATATAACGGTTTCTTTGTTAGTTATCATTATATTTGAATTGTGTATTTCCGTTAATAATGATTACCAGTCAGTTCGTTTGTTTGTTTGGTAGGATATTTTACATTAATTAATAAACCATTGTGAATCACGTCAAATGCTGATGAAATTCGGTTTTTTTTTACTTTACTGAGTTTCAACGATGCTCCATGAATCGGTAAAGACTTTTTCAGGGGGTGCGGTAAGGCTGGCTCAAGTCCTTTGGTGAAGTAAGTATGGTTCAACAGCAGTGGTAAACGTTTTTTTCTTCTTCAGATTAGGGGAATTCGAGAACATGGCCAAACGAATTCCAGGCCGGGGTGGGACTAGGCCACGCTGCAACATCAGCCGCAGCTTTTCCAAAGTGCGTTGTGTTGAGTGCTTAAGACATTTTTTTTGCTGGCATGTTTTCTTTTTTTTAAATGAGCGAGGTCTGACTACGGGGGCAAGATTCTCCTGATCCGGCGAGCGAAGTCGAGCGGAAATTTATGAGTTACAATGCTAAACCATGGATTAAAATATTAACCATTTTGGTGTAGCTACCTTTGCGACCGACAACTTTCCCTTAAACAGCCGATTAACTCCATGAGTTATAAAACATAATATTTTAATGTATTTCCTAAGAGCTGTCTAGCCTTAGACAATGGAATTGGTTGTCAAAGCCTAAACCTAAAACAGCAGTCTATTTAATTAAGGGGCAGTTATACAAACGGAGTTAATGTTTTGATCCCTATGCATTATAGGAGTGATATCTTAAAAGCATACTACGCAAAAATGTAGCTACGAGTAGAGTATGTTTTTTTTTATATTATGCGCGCACTAAAGGGGTTGTGGCTACCCTTAAGATGATTGAACACAGTGCGAGCGTTAGGAAAAAAAGGAAGGATTTCAAAGGAGAAACCGATGTACATTGGTTTTGAAATTCTGAATATCAAAATGGAAGGGAAAAATAGAGCTGGGTAAAGCATTCCACATTCGTGTGGTTCGGCTAAAAAAAGAATCTCTGTACTTAGCAGTACGTCCGAAATCGGGCTCAAGGGTAAACTTATGGGCATTCCTGGCAGTGCGAGTATTACGGTGGAATTGTTTAAGGGGAGGAATGCAACTGGCTATTTCACTAGAACACTGCTTTTAAAAATAGCGATAAAATAAGGAGAGACATGAAACATTACGTCGATGTTCTAGAGATTCGAATGTTACCGTTAAAGTACTATCACCTATCATTTTTAAAGCACTTTTTTGGATACGATCCAAGAGACTTAGATGGGTTATGGGAGCACCAGCCCAAATATGAGAATTATATTCAAGTTTTGGGCAATTGTAGGCTTTGTAGATAGCAGCCAGATCAGACGGGGAAAAAAATTTCTTGCATCTTCGAAGAAAACCTAAACACTTTGCAGCGTTTTTGGCGACGTTGAATATATGATCGTTCCACAGAAGGTGATCTGTGATGCACATACCCAGAACTGAAAGTTGTTTAGTTTCCTCGATGCTAGTACCGCTCATGGATAGCGGCAAAGGGGGTGGGTTTCGCTTTAATGACAACAGACAGCATTGGGTTTTTGAAGCATTAAATTCTACACGGTTTTTAGTTCCCCACTGAATAATGCTTTCAAGATCATAATTTAATGAGCTTTTCATACGCTGCCGTTCAAGTTCCACATCCGAAGTGCAGGGATGTGAATTTAGAAACGAATATGAAAAGCTGAGGGTGCTATCATCAGCAAAACAATTTAATGGATTAGAAGTTTCAGATAAGAGATCATTAATAAAAATGAGAAAGAGGGTAGGAGACAAAACGGAGCCCTGGGGCACACCAGCATTTATTTTATGAATATCAGACTTGAAGCCGTCCAATACAACTTGTATTGATCGGTCCGAAAAGTAATTTCTAATCCAACGAAGAAAAGATTCATCGATACCAAATGCACGCATTTTCGATAAGAGAGCTTGATGCCAAACTCTATCAAATGCTTTTGAAATATCAAGTGCAATAATCTTACTTTCTCCAAAACGATGTAAGGATTTGTTCCACTGCTTGGTGAGATATACTCGTACCATCAGATCACCAGTGGACCTATTGCTACGAAAACCATATTGCCGGTCATTAAGAAGCTTCCGTTCTTAAAGATATTTCTTGAGCTGATTATTAATCAGCGTTTCCATGACCTTGGAAAGAAGGGACGTAAGTGCAATTGAACGATAGTAAGAAGGAGAAGAAGATTCGCCTTTTTTAGGGACAGGCTGGACAAATGCTGTTTTCCATCCACTCGGAAAGAGACCAGTAGAGTAGGACAGATGGAAAAGCAGTGGCTTTGCCAGCGTTGAAGAACACCTCTTCAGAACATTGGGAGGGATACTCTCCGGGCCAGCGGATTTGTGTACGTTAAGATCTTTTAAGACTCTTGCTACTGCACGAGTGCGAAAAAATATTTGTCCCATAAAATCATTAGCGCACTCAAGCACAGGCGGAGTCATGATACTCTCTGGCAGCGTCGAATTAACAGCAAACTGTGCTGCAAGCAAATTGGCTTTGTCTAGTAAGCTGACATAGGGAGTATCATTGAAGACGAGCGTTGGAACCGAGGACGAGGTAGAATTACGTACGTTTTTTACAAATGACCAGAAATTTTTACTACCTTTGGGACATTGTAGTATTTTTTGCCTTAATTTCTGATCACGCAAAAATTTGGTTCTTCAAATATGAACGTAACGTTATTCCGGTTTTCCTCAGTGGGGTTGGCTTTGTATCTTCGGAAACTTACTTCTCTCGCCCTGATAACCTCTTTACAGCTCGAATCAAACCATGAATTCTCTTTCAGTTTGATCGATTTTATCCTGTTCGGAATAAAATTTCCCATACCATAGAGAATTAAATTTGTAACCATATCTACACTGGAATCTACGTCACTACCGAGGAACCACAGCGACCAGTTAAAGTTTTTGAAGAATTTATTGAGACTGCCCAGTTGGCTTTCTCGTATTGCCAAACGGTTCTAATTGGAGTTGTTTCTTTAACTGGATTGTCTTGGCACGAAATTAGCAGATATGACACAATGGTCAGATGTGCCTAGAGGCGATAATACACTAATAGTGTATTTATCAGGGTCAGAGGTAAGAAACAAGTCTAAAGTGTTGGCGGATCGACCTACAACGTCAGGGATACGAGTTGGTTCGTCAACAAGCTGAGTTAGTTGGTTTAACTCAGCAAAGACCTCAACATACCTTCCTTCGGGTGTTGTCTGACCCGAAAAGTGAAGCCACGAAGAATTATGTACATTGAAATCACCCGCAATGACGATTTCAGTGTGAGGATAATGGGTAATAATTCTTTGAATGGAGTCGGACAGAGCATCAAACTCATTGAAAGTTGAATTTCTGTCCAAATTTGGGCTCCGATAAATGAAGCAGGTATGAATGATGTGCTTTTTGACCGAGAATTTTAACCACACGAAGTTGAAATTTGTGTTTGAGCACAAACCATATTGTGGTTGATTTGAAAATAGATTTAAGTTTTTGTCACTTGGTTTTACACTGCTACATACTAATTTACGCCAAATACATACTGATGTGAACCTGGCTTAGTTTGGTTACTATTTGTTGAACACGTCCCGTGGTCAGAATTATTCGCATCGGTCTGTCAATTAGATGTCAAAACAAACCCAAATCGATTGTGTCCCCTTTCTCATACGGGATAGTTTATGAAGTGATGCTTAAGTAGCGTTATTTTTAGAAAAAAATCGTATGGGAGGGGAGGATTATTTCTCCCCTTTTATATGAGAGTGATGACTTTCTAAATTAAAAAAATATTAAAAATCAACGGCAGCACTAACTTGCAATGATATGCTCTTTATTTTCGTTGAAACTAACTTCTTTTTAAAATTTACGAAAAAATTTACTTACTTACGACAGGAGCTACAAGGTCATGCTAAAGTTTCTTAAAAATCATTCTTTAACCAATTTTTCAAATTAAGTTGATTTGTAAAGACTTTTTAAAGAATAATTATCAACTCGAAAATAAAAAAAGTTTTTCTTATACTATTTTATTTATTTTGTTTATATTTTAAAGTATAATTTTAGTTATAAATGTTCAATATTCATATTAAACACTCAAAATCGCAGGCTTAGATTTCTTGGAGTGTGCTACAAAAACAACTTTGTAAATTCCTCATTATTTCTTTTTTGTACAAAAATTAGATCCAGATCAATATCCAAGTCCCGACAGAAGATAATAAAATCCTCCTAATATCTACTTTAATACTTATAAAGTGGAAATTGAGAGTTTAGTGGATTTTAAACAATAAATTGAAGTTCCAGGTGTTGAGTCGAATTGCAGAAAAATTATGATTTTATTTTGTATTTTTCTTAACTTTTTTTCCTTATTCTTGATAAGGAAAGGGCCACGCTGTATAATATGCAAGATGCGTTGAAGATGATTGAAAATCTGAGTGATTGGAGACATATTTTTTTTATTATTATTTTAATTTTATTTTAATTGTGGATGAACATTAATTACCAATTACAATTTGCTTGTGTACATAAACAATTTCACATCAATTTTTTTTGTATTTAGCCGAAGTAAAATTCTCAGAACTATTTTCCAATTTCAAAAAAAAACAGAGCTGTCAAAACAAATTAATCTCACCGTATTACATTGTTGTTGCAACTCACATCTATTCATCGACACGAAGTGAAATTAGAAATATAACAATGGGCCTCACTAATAATCAAATTTAGTATTAAGATTAAAAGAAAATCTTTAAATTTAAAAAAATCCGCATACTAATAACAAAATTAACCTCCAGTTTAATCGTTAGCAATATGTCAAAATTTAATACACGGAAATCCATGTTTACTGGCTAAACAGAATGGAGACGGAGCTGCAACTGGAATAGCTGTCAAAATGTTGAATACACACAAATCCAATAATATGAACAGAACACGACGCAGCTGCAGACGGAGCTGAAGACGCAGCTGGACAAGTTGTGACAACTTTTAACTTTTGCATGCAGCATTTTTGACGTTTCAATACTGTGAGTGCAACAAAGTGTTTACATATCGCCCACATCAATATCTTCCAATTTGGGCCATAAAAAGTTCGTTATCATCTCACGATAGCGAATATCATTCACAGTAATTGCCTTACCAGCCTCATTTTGAAGAAAATACGGTCCGATGATGCCGCCAGCCCATAAATCGCACCAAACAATCTTTCTTTGTAGGTGCATAGGTTTTTCAACAATCACTCTTGGATTATCAATCAAATTGACGAATTCACTGAGGTGAAAATGTTCCTATCACGAAGTGCACGATATGCATTTTGATTTGAACGCCCATTTTCATACTAAGCCTGAATAACTTTAACGCGTCGTTCGATGCATGAACAAGCATGAACAACTCAAACTATGGATTTTTTGTTATGAGTTTAAATAATCATTAATTAATTGAATATGACACAATTTGGAGAAAACTGACCAATATAAAAACTTTACCAATATAAAACCTTCAAAAAAAAAAAGGAACTAAATACTCACACAAAGTAAGCCACTTCGCTTATTTTAATTTTAGAAATATTTTAAGTGTAAGATTTAATTTGTTATAGGTACCAACCATATGTACGTAACTAATAAAAATATTAAAATGAAATATAAAAAAAATATTTCCTAGTTAACAAATTTGGTGCCATCCACTAAAAAAAAAAGTTGAAAAGTCACTCCGACTCTTCAAATCATTTAAAGTACTATAAGTACTAAAATACTTGTTCAAAAGAATACGGCAATTCTTTACTTTGAAGGTATATGTATAAATGTTGTGTCTGTGGATCTGTCGTTTGTGCAGTGATCAAATTATTTGTTTTCAATTAAGAAAAATATAATAATGGATCCAAAAATCGAAAGAAAAAGGAGCCAGTAACTGGACACCCGAAATGATCCAATTATTAGTTTTACTAGTAAAGCCCCTAAGTCATATAATCGACAGCAAGGTTAACTGCCTGTCTATGATTAAACAAAAAAGTGAGGCTTGGGACAAAATTAAAGAAGCCTTCGGGCAAATGGGCATCAGACTTCCAACAAACAATTAAGTGATCAGTGGATCCGTCGAAAACAAGTATCGCGCAATAAAATATCATCGTTTAAAAGGGCGCAAAGTTAAACTGGTGGTGGATCACCTCCCAAAGAGCCCAGTGAAATGGATTACGAAATAGAGGAGATTGCAAAGGATGACTTCGTAGAAGATTTTTCAGCGTACGACTGCGATACCAATTATGTTTATGAACAGGAGGAAAGGTATGCGTATGTATAAAATTTATTAGGTACCTACTCTTTAAGCATTAAAACTTTCAATTACTTTCAGAGAAAACAAGTCCCAAATAATGTTCAACCGTTAGAGAGTTTGGTGATTGAGAAAGTGCAAGTACATGTTTCCCATTCAATGTACAACATTGTCTCAGGAGGAATTTTTTTACCTTAATAAAGGGTTTTTCAAAAGGGACGCTACAAAAGTAGAGCGACAGGGACAGCAAACGACACCATATTTCTTGCCACACTTTTGACATTTCTCTTCAGTAAGGTTTGTCATTTCATGATGGGAAGATATACGAGCCAACAAAGAGTCGAAATTATTAAAATTTACTACCGAAATTCGGAGTCAGTGGCCTCAACGTTAAGAGAGCTACGTCCAATTTATGATCGTCATAATCGTCCTAGCAGATCAACAATTGAGCGTCTAGTGGAAAAATTTGAATCCACAGGCACAGTAAAAAATGTTCCCGTGCCAGTGGGACGAAGAAGTGCCCGTAGTGTCGAGAATATTGCTGCCGCTGAGGCTTCAGTTGCAGAAAGCCCAAATGTGTCTCTCACGTCGTTCTCAAGCATTGGGCATCTCTGTGACGTCGTTGTGGCGAATTTTGCGAAAAGATCTTGGCCTACATCCTTACAAGATAAAATTGACGCAAGAACTGAAGCCACTTGACCACTAGAAGCGTCGTATGTTCGTGAATTGGGCCGAACAACAACTTAAAAATGATTCGGATTTTCATCGATAAATCTTCTTCAGCGATGTGGCTCATTTCTGGTTTCTTCAATAAACAAAATATGCGATATTAGTCAGGCAGCAATCCACACGTACTCCATGAATCGTCATTGCATCCTGAAAAAATTCCGGTTTGGTGTGGTTTATGGGCCGGTGGCGTCATTGGGCCGTACTTCTTCCATAATGATCATGACCGGCACGTTACTGTGAATGGGGAAAGGCAAAAGGCCAAAGCTTCTCAGGACGAGCCAAAATACGTTCAATTTTTTGAATTTTCATCATTTTGATCAAAAACTTTGTACTCTGAATACAAACATATTGATTCACACCTGCATTAATTAATGATGATATCTAAAACGATTTCAAAGTCTTAAACCGTTTTTATACCTAGGTACAAAAGCATACATTACAACATTAATTTCATATCCAAATGACAAAAGCTTCTAAGGACGAGCCAAAACACGTTTCAATATTTTGGTTTCCATAATTTTGATAAAATACTTTTTACTTTGAATACAAAAATGTTGATGCAGGTTTGTAAATAACACTTACAACATTCCATCGGGTTGTTCAATAAGAGCGCTACAAAACTTTTTTTAAATAAAACAAAAACGGTTTTGGATATCAATGAAATTCCTTATTCCTGTGAAAGTACGTTTGATGCCATTATGTATGGAATTCGATTTCTTTTGCATGGCCACCACGGACACGCTTGCAGAAGTCCAGACGCTGAACCCAATTTTCGACGGTTTTCAAGCATAAATGGGCCGATACTGCTGCAATTTCACGTTCGAAATTCGTACGAAGTTCATCAATCGTCGCTGGCTTGTTGGCATTGACCATAGATTTGACGTACCCCCACAGGAAATAGTTTAACGGCGTCAAATCACACGACCGATGCGGCCAAGCGACTGGACCAGATCGTTAGATAACGCGTTCTCCAAGCGATCCCCATTCACAGTAACGTGCCAGTCTTGATCATTATGGAAGAAGTACGGCCCAATGACGCCACCGGCCCATAAACCACACCAAACCGTAATTTTTTCGGGTTGCAATGATGACTCATGGAGTACGTGTGGATTGCTGCCTGACCAATACCGCATATTTTGTTTATTGAAGAAACCAGAAATGAGCCTCATCGCTGTTGCGTCAATTTTATCTTGTAAGGATGTAGGCCAGGTCTTTTCGCAAAATTCGCCACAACGACGTCACAGAGATGCCCAACGCTTGAGAACGACGTGTGAGAGACACATTTGGGCTTTCTGCAACTGAAGCCTCAGCGGCAGCAATATTCTCGATACTACGGGCACTTCTTCGTCTCACTGGCACTTCTTCGTCTCACTGGCACGGAAACATTTTGTACTGTACCTGTGGATTCAAATCTTTCCACTAGACGCTCAATTGTTGATCTGCTAGGACGATTATAACGATCATAAATTGGACGTAGCTCTCTTAACGTTGAGGCCACTGACTCCGAATTTCGGTAGTAAATTTTAATAATTTCGACTCTTTGTTGGCTCGTATATCTTCCCATCATGAAATGACAAACCTTACTGAAGAGAAATGTCAAAAGTGTGGCAAGAAATATGGTGTCGTTTGCTGTCCCTGTCGCTCTACTTTTGTAGCGTCCCTTTTGAAAAACCCTTTATTAAGGTAAAAAAATTCCTCCTGAGACAATGTTGTACATTGAATGGGAAACATGTACTTGCACTTTCTCAATCACTGATCATTAATTATGAAGAATTGTTTTTTTCTATTTTCCTCCGGACATACTATATGCAAAATTGTTGCATTCCTTGGTGATGTAAGAAGGTTTTTTTATAATACAAATTCTATATACTCCTGAAATAAATCAGCCAAGTAGAAAACTTAGCATTAAGGATTGTTGAATTATTGATTCAAAATAGCTTTTAATGGCCTTTAGTCCTATTCTTTTTTTCGACTTCTTTTCTTTTCTTTTCCTTGTGATGGATATGAGGGCAGTAGATACTAGGGACCTATCAATAATAAATAGATCGCACTTCTTAGAAAAACGATCATGAAAAAATTGGTTTCAGAAATAAAGATTCTAGTTTTTTGAAAGGTAGGTAATAATGAGCCGATTATTCGCGTGGTTGTCTGTAATGGGTTTTTTCTGAAAAAAAAAAGTAGCACAAGTGGGTTGGTTCCATTTTATTCTTGGAATTAGAATATGTACCCGTTTTTGAGTGCATGTGTGTATACAGTAGAATACGCATATGTGGAACATTGTTATAGGAAAATCCGAATTAAAGCAAGCAATTAAGTCGGCTGTTCTGTTAAAATTTTTGTTTGCGTGCAATTGCCAAGATGTTGAAATGGGTTTTTCCAATACACTTTGCAGTTATGAACTAAGTAGCTCAATTAATCCATTCGATTAATAACCGGGAAGACAGTAAGACGTGTACGGATTATTATAAAAAAAGTATAAAAAATAATGGCACCGCCAAAAATATTCCATTATGACAAATATGTGAAATACGATTCAGAAACAAAAAAATCGAAGTGTTCAGCTGAGCTTTGTGATAAAATCTTATGTGGGAAAAAACCATCAAATATTAAACGGTACTATAAGTTGGTACACAAACAAAATATAAGTGATGATAAAAGTGATAAAAACAATGAAACTGTCACATCAGTATCGAGATTGCAAACAAGAAATCAAAATTGACTGTAAACATTACAATGAACAAAATAGAATTTTTAAAATTTTGTGTCGGCTTAGTTACAATTAAAAATATTCCATTCCGAATTTTTGACGATCATGATTTTTTTTAAAAATTATTACTCCTTATGAAAAATAAATTTGGTGTTATCATCAATTCAAAAAAAATCGGCCTATCTGTTGAGAAAGCAAGTCAAAAAATTGAGGGAGTTATTATAAAGCGCGTGGAAAAAAAATTATTTCTTTGAAAGTGGACCTTGCCACCCGTATGGAAAAAAGCATTCTCGGCATAAATATTCAGTACATAAAGGATTATAAAATATGCATTAACACAATAGGTAAGTGTACAGTTTAATAACTTATAAAAGGTGATTTTTTAGCTGGTTTGGTTTTGGCAACACTGGTTTTGACAGCTGACGTGTGTTTAGTACCTTGTGTCACTGTCAAACAGCTTCAGTTTGGTTTGCAATTTAACCATGGATCGTCTTACAAATGAACAACGCTTGCAAATTATTGAATTTTACTATCAAAATTCGTGCTCGGTTCGAAATGTTCATCGCGCGCTGCTTCCATTTTATGGTCGGCATTCTCGACCTTCTGAGCAGTCTATTCGGAAGATTGTGACCAAATTTCGCTCCAAATTTACTTTGTTGGACATTAAACCACCAACACGTTTACGTACTGTGCGTAGTGAAGAAAATATTGCGGCCGTATCAGCTAGTGTGACAGAAGACCGCGAAATGTCGATTCGGCGCCGTTCCCAGCAGTTAGGCCTTTGTTACAGCACTACGTGGAAAATTTTGCGGAAGGATTTGGGCGTAAAGCCTTTTAAGATACAGCTGGTGCAAGAACTAAAGCCAGCCGACCTACCACAACGCCGAATTTTTGGTGAATGGGCTCTTGGAAAGCTGGCCGAGGATCCGCTTTTTTATCGAAAAATTGTGTTCAGCGATGAGGCTCATTTTTGGTTGAATGGGTATGTAAATAAGCATAATTGCCGCATTTGGAGTGAAGATCAGCCAGAAGCATTGCAACAGCTACCAATGCATCCCACCAATGATTTTGAGCATCAAAAGCCACTGTTTGGTGCGGTTTATGGGCCGGCGGCATTATTGGGCCATATTTCTTCAAAGATGATGCGAATCGCAGCGTTACTGTCAATGGTGAACGCTACCGAGCGATGATAACAAACTTTTTTTTGCCCGAAATGGAAGTTCTTGACTTGCATGATATCTGGTTTCAACAAGACGGTGCCACATGCCACACAGCACGCAAAACAATGGCGCAATTGCGAGGCGAGTTTGGTGAACAGTTAATTTCACGTTTCGGGCCGGTCAATTGGCCGCCTAGATCGTGCGATTTGACACCATTAGATTATTTTTTGTGGGGATATGTCAAGGCTGATGTCTATAGGGACAAGCCCGCTTCGATTGACGCACTGGAAGCCAACATCCATGCATTCATTCGTGAGATACCGGCCGATATGTGTGAAAGAGTATGCCAAAATTGGACTCAGTGGATGGGCTACCTGAGACGCAGCCGCGGTCAACATTTGCATGAAATTATCTTTAAACATTAAATTGCAAGGTTCAAACTATCGATTCAAATAAATATTTCATTCATTTTTTTTGAATTTTTTGTGTTTTTTTTTTTTTTAAGTTCTAAACCTCTTAAGAAATCACCCGTTAAAATAAATAGTCCAATTTTTCAATATAACACCTTAATATAATTTAAAATCTCTTTCGAAGGTATGATTAAAATATCAAAAAAACTACAGCAGATATTTTAAAGGAAGAGATTCTGAGATGCTTGCAAAATTTCAAAATAGATATCAAAATAGAGGAAAACATCAACCGCCCCCCAAAAACATCGATAGAGATGCAGTATATATACAAAGCAAAATGGCTGCAGTGTTTTCAGTAGTACGATGTGCAGCTCATACTCTACAGTTGGCAGCATGTGATGTAATCAAAACAGTTGAAACCGAAGTCAATGAATGCCGGAAAACTGTCAAAAAACTCCGAACATCAGTAAAATTAGGTGATATGAACATCAACATGCCTATACTTGATAATATGACGACGTGGAACTCTACATTTTTCATGATCAATTCCATTTTATCTCATTAAAATTACAGTAATTGAGTCTATTGATATCGATTGGAATTTCGTCAACAATTTTATCAATGCTTTTAGACCACTTGCCGACTGTACTATGAAATTACAGTGCGAGCAATATACTTTCAGCGACTTCTATCGAAATTGGTACACTTGCGAAATCAAGCTGA
Organism: Dasysyrphus albostriatus; assembly: GCA_946251815.1. Lineage (NCBI taxonomy): Eukaryota > Metazoa > Arthropoda > Insecta > Diptera > Syrphidae > Dasysyrphus > Dasysyrphus albostriatus. The sequence continues at coordinate 117,715,450 of OX276335.1, forward strand.
TAAATAATATTGCCGACGGAAACTCATATGCCTCTCGTCTGCATAAAGCAATGAGTGCTAGAAAGCAAAAACTCTTCGAGAACGATGCCTTTGTTGCTGCCCTCTACCTAGACCCACGTTTCAATTTTGATGCCTCTCCATTGCTGACCGAAAGTCAAAAACAAGTTGCACTCAATCATCTAATGAAAATGTATACTAAATACTGCAACGACTAGATACAACACGACCGTCTGCCGATGAATCAGTTTACTTTGAAAATATAATACTCGTATGTGTAAGTTGGTAAGGGGACCAAACTTGAGACGCGTATTCTAGGAGTGGACGAACGAATGATATGTATAAGGACCGGGTTACGTAGGGATTGGAGAATTCCTTAGACCATCTTTTGATGAATCCTAGCGCTGAGTTTGCTTTGAGAATGATATCGTCTATGTGAGAAATAAAATTAAGCTCAGGGTCACATAAAATGCCAAAGTCTCGAATGTTATCGACGGAGGGTATGGGTTGATTATGGATCAGGTAGAGACGGGGAGGAGATTTTATGCGTTTGCGTGAAAAAGTGATTGATTGACACTTGGCGACGTTTAGCTCTAGGCAATTTTTTAGACACCATACTGAAAAATTGTCAAGATCTTGTTGAATAAGGGAAGAGTCATGTCTTAAAGAAATGATCTTGAAAAACTTGGTATCATCGGCGTACAGAGAGATAGAAGAATGTTTGATGACCCTGTCCATATCGTTAATAGCAAGAATGAATAAAAGTGGGCCCAGGTGGCTTCCTTGGGGGACCCCAGAGGTAGCTAAGAAAGGACAAGAGGTGGCAGATCTCAAACGAACGCTGTAAAATGGTTTTCAAGGTAAGAAGAAATCCACTGTAACAAAGAGGGTTCGAAGCCAAGAGTGGACAATTTGAAAAGAATAAGCTGATGGGAAATTTTGTCGAAGGCCTTGCTGAAATCGGTTGAGATAACATCAACTTCTTGGCCTTTCTCTGAGGCTGAGAAAGTGAAGAACACGAATTCAACAGGGTTAGTGGTAGTAGATCGACATTTAAGGAAGTCATGTTGTGAGGGGGAGATGAGAGATTTACAATGAAAACTCAAGGTTCCATACAAAATACTTTCAAAGAGTTTGGCTATGTGTGAAAGCTTGGCAATGGGCCGATAATTGTTAACATTACCCTTCGGACCCTTTTTGTGTATTGGGGTTATGAAAGATGATTTCCATACCTGAGGAAATTCACCTTGATTTAGGGAAAGGCTGAAAATTTTTGAAAGAGGAAAAGAAAGGGTGGAAGAGCATTTTTTTTAGAAAAATGGCAGGAAGACCATCTGGATCAGGATTAAATTCATCATTAAGTTGATTCAATTTATATTCGATGAGATAAGGATCGACGATACGAGGGAGAAGCGGTCCAAGAGAGAAACTTTGCAGATAATTGAAATAGGCAGAATCAGGTACAAGGGAGTCAGCGGCAAAAGATTGTTTGAAGAATGTGGCAAAAAGGTTGGCAATAGTGATGGGATCGTTTGAAGTTTCCTTATTGAGAAAGAGAGATGTTGGGTCGCTATCGGATTTTCTTTTGTAGTTGACAAAATGAAAAAATGACTTCGGATCCTTGATATGATTGGATTGCGTTTCGGTATAGTTCGGTAAAATGTAGATAAGAGCCAAGATAGTTGGAATAGTCAGCAGGAGAACGAGAGTGGAGGTATATTTCCCACAACTTATTTCTTTTGTTTCGGAGAGAACGAAGTTTGTGATTATACCAAGGTGGAGAAGAAGACGAGGTTTTGTGGCGGGAAAAAGGAACATAAAGAGAAATAGAGTTGAATATTTCTCTGTAGAATATGGTTATGGCATCGTTTACGGTAAAATTATCCAAATTAAAGTAGACTTTGTTGAGGTATTCATTTATTTGGCGAAAGTTTGCTTTGTGGAAGTCGTAAGAAGACAGATCTGTAGGCGGGGTGGACTGTAAAGGAGAATCATGAAAATATGAAAAAAGAAGTGGCAGATGGAAGTTGTCGATGGTCAATAGAAAAATAGGACTAAGTGAGACAGAAGAGTTAATGGGGTCTGCTGTGAAGATAAGGTCAAGATGTCTATCCATGAAATTTGAGATTCCGCTAACTTGGCAGAGGCTAGAATCAGGAAGGCTATCTAAAAACAGACATTCTTTGGCAGATGAGGGATTGGAAGCAGGATAAAATGAGAAATCGTCTGATGGAGTCCATTTTAAATTAGGGAGGTTAAAATCCCCGAAAAGGAGGATTTCAAGCTCATAGGATTTGATAGGTTGTGAAGGTAAGATGTAACAACAGACAACGTAAAGTGGCTTTCGGGGTAGTGAAATCTTAATTGACACATAATCAAGAATAGGGGAAGAAGAAATGGCTATAAGGGAAGAGTCAATAGTATTTTTTACAGCAAGAAGGACACCACGGCTGGGGCAATCGTTGGTGGGTCGGTTAAGATCGTCATCACGATAAACGTTAAAAGCAGAAGGGAATAATTCTTGATTTTTGATGCTGGGGATAAGATTGACCTCAGTCAGTGCATATAATTCGAAGGGTAGGGCATGAGTTTGTTGCAAAACTGACTGAGTTTTAGAACGAAGGCCTCTTACATTTTGGTATTAGAAAGAAAAAGGGAGGTTTTTGGAAAGAGAAGCGGAAATTGGGAGTTCATTAGAAACGAAAAAACCGATCATGGTCAGCTCTGCTGCGCTGAAGGTGCGAGATTCGCTTTGAACGAATATACTGTCCCAGGGCTTCAAGGTCATTTGCAACTTTTTGGGGAGACAAATTTAGAAAATCATGGTATTTTTAGACTGGCGTAATCGGTAGGGAGGCATTCCTGTTGAATGGAAACCATTACGCTTGTTTTCGTTTTACCTTCAAACCAGACAGAGTCAGGTTTATCGTGCAAAAACAGTCGGATGTTGTCTTTGGTTTTCTTGTCTCTAAGCCTAGAGAGAGCATAGCGACATTCAGTGGATTCACTAGATTATTGGGTACATTTGACTGTAGGGGGTATAAGAGGATCAATGAAGGAAGAAGGGGATGTTGCGGTTGGGATAGTTGTAAAGGATTGGGTGGGGATTAATGAAGGAATAATTGATATCGGGCGATTGGTAGAGTAGACTGAGGAATAAGAGGCGGGAATTGATGGATAAGGTCTGGAAGAGGATCTGTGGTTAGGTGTTGTAATGGGAAGAACTTTAAAAATTAGAATATTTGGCTTCAGAACTAAGGTCAGCGTTTGGATTTGAATTAGTTGGTGTTAATTGGGTTGGAGTTGAGAAAAGCGGCGATTTGGGGTGAGTAGAAGGAGTTAGGTTAAAAGAAACCCGTTGATTTCTAGGTTTAGATGAGTTACTGGCAAGAGAGGAGTTCTGAAAGAGGGAACGAGAAAAGTTAAGGTAAGATACCCGTTTTAAAGGACCAGTTGTTACTAGGGATTTGTTTATTTTGCGTTGAGGACAACTGTTGAGGCTGATGAAAGATTTTGACGTTGCTGTGGCATAACGTTGGGAGATGGTATGGGTTGGTTAGATGAAAACTGTCTGCGCTTGGAGGTATTAGTTATCTTAGAACTAGGATTGTTATGTTTAAATGTTGTAAGGTTGGTCTTCCATTTCGATAGCATCATGCTCCCAAGGCAAAGTAATCCACTAGGGTGGTGAAACATCCAGTCGAATTCGGAAGAAAACTGAATTTTATAACTTCTGGACGACACCCGAACATTCAGATACAGAGATGGAGAATCGACGCTTAAAGTAAGACCTAACGCAGGTCATATTGGCAAAGTGGGGAGTGTTTTTCAGGCAATAGCAGCTATTGTTGGCGGTATCCAGTTTGTTTTAGACAAGCATATAATTCTCAGTGAGTTATTTCACTGAGTGTTATATATATATAACCATCGACAAAAACAATGCGTCTTAGATTGGGTATGGTGGCATCTAACTGATAAGCCCACCACCATGCCTATGCGAAACGCATTCATTGGAGTAAAGGCCACAATAACCTTTATTATTGAATTTTATTCATGAAACTCCACAAAAAGAATTTATTTTGAAATTATTATTGATAGTTTTTACTATTAATAATTTTTTTCTCTATGTTTTCCTTAAAACAATCATTATTATTTTCGCCTGACCACGGGTATAACAACAACAAGTCTAAGTGGATAACTTTGACCAAAGTTCATTAGACACGCATGTAATTCTCAGTGAGTTATTTCACTGAGTGTTATATGCATAACGTCGGTAACCATCGACAAAAACAATGCGTCTTAGATTGGGTATGGTGGCATCTAACTGATGAGCCCACCACCATGCCTGGGCGAAACGCATTCATTGGAGTAAAGGCCACAATAACCATTAATTTTGAATTTTATTCAAGAAACTCCACAAAAAGAATTTATTTTGATATTATTATTGAAAGTTTTTACTATTAATAATTTTTTTCTCTATGTTTTCCTTAAAACAATCATTACTAATGTCGCCTGGCCACGGGTATAACAACAACAAGTCTAAGTGCATAACTTTGACCAAAGTTCCTTAGACACACATATAATTCTCAGTGAGTTATTTCACTGAGTGTTATATGCATAAAGTCGGTAACCATCGACAAAAACAATGCGTCTTAGATTCTTAGATTGGGTATGGTGGCATCTAACTGATGAGCCCACCACCATGCCTGAGCGATACGCATTCATTGGAGTAAAGGCCACAATAACCTTTATTATTGAATTTTATTCATGAAACTCCACAAAAAGAATTTATTTTGAAATTATTTGAAATTACTATTAATAATTTTTGTCTTAATGTTTTCTTTAAAACAATCATCGTGATTAAGAACTATCTCAACTTGCCGAAGTTACTCTAGCTGTTTCTGCCACACAAGTTTTTTGTTATTAACCAAACTAAGAACAAAACTTTCAAAAAAATCCCTTGCTAATATTCTCCTTTTAAAATTAAATTTTGATTTAATAGAAAAATCTACTTTAGATTTTCTTGAAAACAAGGAAATATAAGACACTTTTCATTAAATCAATTTATTTATTAAGCATTAAAACCAAACTAAAAAATATCTCAATTCTTTTTTTTCTAAATTCTTAAAGGCTCACGAGCGCTAATTTGGCCAATCGAGTGCTTTTGCTATCGCTTATAATGAGAGTGCTCTTCGCATGAGCATTTGGCTATCGCACATAATAAGAGCGCTCTTGAGAGACCGTTTTGATATCTCACATAATGAGACGAGAGCGCTCTTGACATGAACGTTTATAAATCGAACGCTCGCGATCGCGAGCCAAATTAAAAGCGCTCGCGCCTAGTGGCTCATGGGCGACTGAATCTGGTAAGTGCTCATTTGAAAAGGCATGCTCGTGAGCCGCTCATGAGCGTGTATTTCCGAGCCCTTAAAAAGTACGAAAACAGTTGATTTTAACACAAAAAAAATAAGTGAGGCTATCGAAATGTTGCGGACTGTATGTCGCTGGTAAGATATTTTTGTGTAATAACTACAATAGTTTCTATAGGGGTTTATTTGAAATCGCTGTATGAAAGAAGTTTTCCGCTAAATAAGGTTGTGTTCTGGTGGATTGTTGTAAGAATAAAATGTTTTTAGCTTAGCCAAAATATACAATATATAATATACAAAACACAAAAAAAATAAGTGAGGCTATCGAAATGTTGCGGACTGTATGTCGTTGGTAAGATATTTTTGTGTACTACAATAGTTTCTATGGGGGCTTATTTGAAATCGCTGTATGAAAGAAGTTTTCCGCTAAATAAAGTTGTGTTCTGGTGGATTATTGTATGAATAAAATGTATTTAGTTTAGCCAAAATATATTTAAACTAGTTGAACCAATATCGACACTACATAATGCCATTGGAAAGGTATTTTTATTACCTACAATAAATTTCATAATAGTTTAGTTCGAATCACTGTATGAACAAAGTTATTTGCTAACTAGTATAATATGTTGACACACTTAAGACTAAAATAAATGTTTTTGTGTAGTATGGGAAAAATTTGCGAAAAACTTTTTCACACAGTGATTTGAAATAAGGTGGGTTGCTTATTTTTGCTTATTTTTGAAGTGCATACAAATAATAACTTTCCAACGACATACGTCTTGTTGTTATTGGTTCTTAGACTACCTTCCATACATTTTTGCCGATTGTCCTATGCAGTTTTTGTTGCATTTCAACTATAGGTTAGGTTAAAAATTTTAAGACCTTAATTTGAAAAATTTCCCAAAGTTGACTTCAGTATAAAAGCAGGTCACATTGAGTATCTCAGGAACCGAGAATGCTAGGAACTTGCAATTAGGCTCCATTTTGCAAGTTCTAAGAATGCTTGGTTCCTTATATACACGAGGTGACGTGATTTCTTTATGGTGAAGTTAGGTCAGTATAAATTTGTTTTCAAATTACGGACTCCAAATTTGTGGAGCCTTCCTAGAATGCTTTGTTCTTGAGATACACGATGTGCCCTACTAACTTCCTATTGAAGTCAATTTTGGGAATTTTGCCTCTTTTTTCGAAGGTTGATTAAAGGGGTTTTTGGTGATATTTGGAACGAAATATTTTTTTGCGATTGTTGTCTATTTTTCAAACCATCAACTGTAAAATTTTAACTGAACATAGCTACGATCTTGATACAAGGCCAAACAAAATATTCGAAATTTGTCAATATTATATTTTCTCCAGAAAGGAGGGGCAGTTTAAGAGACTTTAAGTGAACAACATTTTCGTCAAAATATATATTGCCCATGCTTTTGACATTTTTGACAAATTTTTGCAAAGTAATATAAGCAACTTCTAAATGAGATATCAAATAATTTTTTGGTTGTTGCTAAGACTTCGTCCACTTTTGTAAAATCAAGGATTTGGTTCATACTTTGATGAAAATAAAAAAAGTTGTTAAGGCTACTTTCTAAGCTATTTGAAATGATTTTACTCAGTTTTCCCTTGTGTAAAACGCAGTTTTAAAAAAGACTATTTCTTATAAAAATGGTTGAATTCATCGCTTCATACAAATTATGTCTATCCGACCATTGGTATCGTGTAGAGGACAGTCTAAGCTTTCATTTGATGCCCTATTTATAGAACTTGCGATAGCTTTAGTCCAAACATTCACAAAATAAATTACTGGTCGAATAAGCTGCCAATGCTGCCAAATTAAAATATGTATGTTGAAAACAAATTATATTTCATTCTTCCATTCCCTTCAATATTAATCGCTTTATTTAAATTTAATTCACAAGAAAATCATACAGCTATCAACCCAGTTATCGAACTAACTCGTAAAAGTGATAGTATGACCTCACCATGTGACGTAGTTTTTAGACAGCCTCTTAGCAGCCCGTCTGCGTACGCCACTGCCGGCGTAATTTGTTATGTTAAAACACAAAGTCAAGTTGAAATTTCCTCCTCCACAAAACTATCTTACAACATTTATGTACCTTCTTTATATAGGTAGGCATGTTTCTGTGATTGTGATGCTGATATAATGAACTAATATAACACTTGCAGTAACTTGAGTATTTTATCTGATAGTTATTTTGGCGTTTGACCAAAAACCTCAACCGCATTTGGTTTACACAACTAGAAGGTATCTTATAATGTCGACTTGCATAGACAAGGAAGATTGAATTTCTATAATCTTATTTGAATAAAACAGGAGTGTTTGATTGCATACAGTATTATTCGAAATCGGTTGAGCCTTGTGAAAGCAGGCAAGTAAAAACTTACTTTACAATATGGAGACAATTACCTGCAGATCAGTGATAAGCAATCCTAAGAATCATGATAATCGCTATAGTATTCAAAGGGAAATTTCGTTCTCAAGCACGAGTTATGAGCCATATAAATGTTGGTCGACAGCATTTAAGTTCGGGAAAAATAGTTTAGAAGCAAATGATTCCATTGGAGAAGGGCAACAGAAGGGACTTTCATCATCAAAATCATTATCAAAAAATTTCGAAAAAATAGAAATTTTGACGGCAGAAAATGGAAGTCAAATAATAAAGCAAACTATTGAATTTACGAGGCCTCAATAAATTATTCAAAGTAAATTTGATTTGATTTGTAAATATGAATGTTAAACTTTTGTTTCCGTTTTTTAAACAGATACTAGCCAAAAATAAATGTTCAGATCAGCAAAAAAAAAATGTAAATTCTGTAAAATTTTGAGAATATTGTCTAATTGTGCATTGTTTAAACTTATTCATCATCTTACAAAATAATTATTTAACTAATTTGTGCTTGAAATCTTTTAACTACAAAATTATTCTTACAAGTTGGTTGGTTCTTTTCATTGCATTGAAGTAAGTTGATCTGTTCCAGATCGTATTTCTTAACAAGCAATTGCAAGACAACATGGGATCCTCCTTTTTATCCGAATCTATTTGAATGATCGAAAAATTTGTTTTTTTCTCTGGTGAGTATGAGGCTATTTGCTATTGTGAATAAAGTCTCGAAGTACACAAAAAGGGGCAGCAGGCACATGAAAAATAAACGAACTCAAGGCAAAAAGAGAAATAAAACGATGCGGGTAATTGAGAAAACAGTGCTATAAACCCATCTCTTTTTTCCTTATGGTTCACCTCATGAAACCTTATACTGATGACTACTGCTGACAAAACGCTGACATCATTCACAATGCCAAATAGCGGTCTGCCGGTCAAAGTGAACATTTGTATCTGGGTTATTGAAATTGGGCGGGAGGGCAATTTTCAAAAAAAAGCAACTAACATTTAACTATTGCACAATCTTTAAACCTTAACTTCTGTATAGTGCTATAATCTTTTTTTTTAATAAAGTGATTGCCATGAATAGCTTTTGAAAAAAACTAATATCAAACAAAAATTTCGGAAAAAAGAAGTTAATATTGTGTTTATTCCAAATTGCGAGACTATATACCATTTTCTTTTTTAAACAATTGTTTTGCTCGTATTAGTTTTTAATCTAACACTGAAAAAATAGATGGTTTTGATGCTATATTTCCACCTAAGGTCTATCTCAGTTTAGACTTAATAAATCTATTTGGTGTTTCAACTACACAAAAAGATTTAAAAAAGATTTATTTTGAAGTGAAAAAGAGATGGAATGTTTCATGTGAGAAGGACTGAATTCGAATGAATACTTCATCGCCCTTTAAGAAAAGGTTAGTTCGATTCGTAAGATTATTTGTCCTAGGAAGATTTAGCAAGATTAATTTCTAATCTTCAAGACTTACAAAATAAATTTGTATGGTAAATCTTCTAGATTTGAAGGAGATTTGAGGTTTATCGTAATAAATCTCAGATTAGTGTTAGGTGGAAATGTAGTATAAGTCAAGCAATTTTCTAGAAAATTATCAAACTTACTTTTTATAAAATTTGCATTTATTGACTTTTTTCTTTGAGGTTAAATGATATCTTTCTAATAAGTAAAGTACAGTAATTCATCATTGCAAATCATGCTTCGGTTCTTACTGACTATAATAGCCACGTTTTATCATCGCTCATAACCAAATGGGTTACCTCATAAAAATAAAACGATGCGGGTTAGTGAGAAAATAGTGCTTTATACCCATTTCTTTTTTCCTTATGGTTCACCTCATGAAACATGTAAGGCCTGTCTCTTTTACTAACACTGATGAAAACGCTGACATCATTCAAATGGTAAATAGCCGTCTGCTGGTCAGAGTGAAAACTTGTATCTGGGTTATTGAAATTAACCCCGATAGAAACCTGGATCCCATGTTGGTTTTGTAATACGTGTTAAAAGATAACCTCGACCCAGACCCGGAGATAATAAAACTCAGCTAATGGCTGTTTTATAATGACGCGTTCACGATGTGTACGTTACATTTAACAATGCCACGTCTAGACAAATTGAAAAAAAAAATTAAAATTTTTATTTCAACACAAAATGACCACTTATCTTAATAGGCCGCTTACGTTACGTGGGTTTTTGTACTTACCAATGCATGCAAAATCATAACATTATGTTCAACACGTCATTGTTAACACCAAAAAGAAATTCCTGTGCCTTAACTTTTCGTGTACAGACAACAACGGGACGCCCAATGTGGCATTGTAAAACAGCCATAAAGTCCAAAGTGGAAGATTGTTGTCGAATTGTACTGAAAACTTTACGTGCAATAAACATAAGCACAACTTAATTGGAGCCCACACGAGTAGAATGGGTATTAACCCATCTGACTTATGTAGAGGGTGTCAAGATAAAAAGGAGGAAAAGGGCCCTTACCATTTCCCTTGTGAATGCCCACATCTCGCCAGGTCTAGAAAAGAAGCCCTATGAGAATACTTTTTCGAAGAAATGGGAGACATTCCTGCCCTGTCACTTAAAAATATTCGAAATTCACCAAGAAGTCAGGATGGTTCAAGGATGCATCACATTCCTTAACTTGTCTCCAATCCCACGCCTATTTCCTCCTGACACCTATACCTTCCTTTATCCTGGGGAGCGCAATGGATCCACGGTGATCGAAGTGATTTGATGCAGCAGGTGTTATCACCCCTAAGTGAATTTTATTCATTTGGCACTACCAGAAGGTGCGAATGCACCACCAAAAGGTAGACTTGCATTGCATTCCATGTCATAGTCAGTCAGTTTGTCAGTTCGTTAATTAGTGATCTAAAAATATATTTAAATTTCGTCAATGTAGTCAGCATCTGATGAAAAAGGTTAAAGTTAATTTTAATCACTAAAAATTCAAGCCTTTTTGTGGTCGAACATTTAGTTATCAATTTCATATTATTTTAATTCCTTAAAGACCGCAAAATTCGTAAATAAAAACACTAAACTTTTAATTGAAAATATTTTTATTTATTATTGGAAGCATTTCGGTTCACATCTGAGGAACCATCTTCAGCATGCGTCAAAAGAGTACTGTCTATAAAAAGAGACGGCAAAATGAAAAGACAAAAAATTACATGTATGTGTGTAAAGAGAGCCTACAATTAGAATAATTATTTTAGTTTATTTTTTTTTTTTTTATTTTTATGTTTAGCTTTTCTTATACATTTAAGCAAATAATAAATAAAAGTAATTACAATTAAAAGTAAAGTGTTTTTATTTATGAATTTTGGGGTCTTTAAGGAATCAAAATAATATCAAATTGATTACTTAGCATCTGGGGGCCTACTATGTAACTTTGTTTGTACTTTCGAATTCATTCGAAGTTGCTTTCAATGCTTATTTTGACTGGTAATATGTAGTAAAAAGGGATCAAATTTTATTGCGTCCGACTTTTTGTCTTGCTTAAAAATTAGCTAGCCGCTATTTTGCGAGTTCGAACGTGTTTATTGTAGAATCGAATTGCATAGTTGCCCAACTAACAATTTAACTTGTATTAGGCCCGATTTTTCGAATTTAGTAAGCTATAGCTAGCATATAACTAAAATATGGCTTTGTTATACAAGTCAACCATTTTTCAATATTAATTTTCAATAATAGCCTGTTAATTGGCTTTTTAATAGAGATTTGCAAGTTGTATACAAGGCTTGTATACTTAAGTGTGAAAAGACCTGTTTAAGGCCTGTTCAAGTTGTTTTAGTAATGTAAATAAAAACATTTGTATTCGTCTTACTTAAATAAGCTTCTTACACACAGCAGCAAGATTTGACATTTCTCTTAAGTTGAAAGTAATCTGCAGTGGGCTTAACAAATATTTGAAAATGTTCGTCGTTCTTCTCAATAGATTAAAAACAGAGAAGAACTTAAAAAAACGTATTCATCAAAAAGTGATATATAAATTAATAGAAATTATTAAAATATTATTGAACTTTCAATTAAGTGCCCAAAATGGATTAACGATATAAAGCGGCTCGCCGTTGTGTTTTCGATTAATGTAGGTATTTCTTGATGGAATTTGTGTTTTTTTTTTTTTTTTTTTACTTTAATGAATGCATTAACTATTTTTGTTTATTTTTGCAACTTTTCTCGTTTTTAACTAACAAAACAAAGCTACAAAATGAATGCACTTTTAAATATGTGTTATATTAATTTATGCGTGAACTAGTTTGTTTACTTATTGCCTCAAACCAAAAAAAAAAGATTTTTAACAAATACCTTCCAACCAAAAAATTTGTTCGAAAATTGTTGTAAGAAATTCGGCATTAAATTATTTATAACTTGTATGTTTTGTTTAATTTTTCTAATTACCAATCAAAAGGAATTTTGTCAAATGTAAAACTATATGTATACCTTTTTTTTTGAAAGAATAAAATAATTTTTTTTAAAGAAAACCTATGGAAATTATTGACTTTTTTTGTGAGCTATTTCGTTCTGCTTATGACAGATGTACAGATGTTGCCCTCTGTAAGGAAAAAAATTGTTTTTATAAAATGTTAGTGGCAAACTTAAAAAATGATTGCCTTCTTTTGTGAGCTATTTCGTTTTAGATAGACAGCTGTGTCCCTCTATAATGGAATACAGTCACTCACAAAATTATTCGGAATTCAATTTTTTTGTTTTTGTTTAGCATGAGTTTTTTTAATGTAAAGGCCTAACTACAACCCAATTCACTTTTTTAAAAAATATTTTGTCTTTTTCAATAAACTACTCAATCCTATCTCTTATCTCAAGTTTTACAAAAGTAAAAGCAAGAGCGCTGTTAACTTTTACTTTTGAGAAAAGTGAAACACAACTACATCTACAAGAACAGTTAAAAGCTTATTCATAGATGTGACTAACATCGATAATAGTTGTTGAAAAAGCCTTTTCCGTGCTTGAATGCATTTAGCTGAATTAAAATTTCATACGCTCCGCAGGAAGATATCGCTAGCATATATTTGTATTTTTTCACTTTTGTTCAAAAGAGAGTAACGTAGTTAGTCCTAAACGATTCTTATATGGAAGAAGACTTAAAATTAGATAAACTTAAATTGATTTCTTATGTTGACTTTTTTAATTTCATTTGGTACAAAATATAAAAAAAGTTTAAGCTTATCTAAGCTTAAGTACTCTTTTATAAAACAATTGTTATAATTAAACATTTAATTCATGTTTAAAAAAAAACTTTTTATTCCAAATAATTTTGGGAGTGACCGTATATATGTATGTTTTCATAAAATGTCAGTAGCAAACTTTTAGAAATGATTGCCTTCTTTCGTGACCTATTTCGTTTTGCTTGTGACAGATGCACAGATGTTGCCCTCTGTAAGGAAATATTAGTTTTTATAAAATGTGAGTAGCAAATTTATTCAAATGATTGGCTTCTTGCGTGAGCTATTTCATTTTGCGTGTGATATATGTTCCCTGCGTAAGGAAATATATAGTTTTTCTTAAATGTTAGTAGCAAACTTTTAGAAATTATTGCTTTCTGTACAGAGCTATTTCATTTTGCTTTGACATATGTTAAATGTAAAACGCGAATGAATAGCATGTACTTGCTGTTATAATTCAAGTTATTTCTAAAGCTTATACTTTATATAAAAATAAACATTTACCCAAAGCTTAATAACGAGATGAAACTGTGTAAGGATCTGAGTTTTTGCATCAAACGACCAGAAAATTTAATACAAAATTCTGATTCAATAGAAATTCAAGATTTTTTGAACTCAATTATTCATTTATTTTCTAACTTCTTGTTTGAATGCATAGAAAAATGTTAAAGATTTAAACATAAATTTTTGTTAACTTCAAGAATCATTTCATTCATACTTTATGCTTAAAACAAATGTACCGAGATTCAAGAAAATCGCACCAGTAAGGTTTAGGTTAGGATGAGGTACAGGTAGTAAAGAAGTAAACTTATCTTTAAATATTTAGCGAGTTAGGTTTTTATCAATCTAACACATGGCCTTTACCACTCATATATTGCTGGTAAAATTGTTCTGTCTATGAAGAATACGTGAAGTGTATCAACTCACTGAAATTTGTAAATGACTCTTCTGAATTAGGAATGGCCTAGTGGGTAGCACGTTGGACTGCTGATTTGGAGGACGTGAGTTCAAACCTCGGAAGAGTCATGCAAGTAACATTTTTTCAAATAAAATAAAATTCTTCATATTTCAGAACAAAGAAAAACGCAGTCCAAACTTCAAGTGGAGAAAATAAAAAGTAAAAATAAAATTAATAAAAATAAAAATTAAATATCTGAAAGCAAGCAATTCTTTTATACAACTGCATTGAAAGGCTTTAATAAGGCCTTAATGCAAAGTCCACATATAGCCTTTTAAAGGCCTTATTAGACAAGCCATTTTTAAATAATAGCGTGGTTACTTGAGTAATAGTTTATCTTTTTAAGGCCTAATTATACTGTGGATCAGAAGCTATTTGATTGTATAGCACTTGTGATAACAGGTTTTAAGGGAATCAAATAGCTTGTTTAATTTCAGCCTAAATGATTTGTGTAAGGTCTGTTTTAGTTACTATACAAGCCAGAAAATAGCTTGTTTTAAAACTTAAACAAGTTAAATTGTTAGTTGGGTGGGCCCCTAATGTAGCGTCGGTCGCCAATGCCAACAAATTTCTTAAAAAACAGTACTTTGGATGGCCGCCCTGAGGGTTTCACTATTTTTTTTTTGGGTATGTTAAGTCTTCTGGCGCACGCCAATGTCTGGGTTTATGTCTGATCCTACAGCAAGCTGCAGTGGCAAACAATCAAGAAAAACCAAAACTGATATGTCAATCGAAAACAATAAAATAAAAAAAAGAAAACACTAAGATTTTAAAATTTTAAAAATTTTAATTTAAATTCCAAATTATTATCACAACTTTTACTATTTTTTATTTTAATACCTAGCGACGCGTTTCGGAGTATAGATATATCTCCATCATCGGGCTTAGAACTTAATTTAGCATTGGTGTTCCTCGTCAAAGTCGGAGTCTCTTCTTGTGATGTTGTAGAGTTTTGCTATTATGTGGTGTTTTGTTGTTGTCTTCTTTCTTCTATTTTGATTCTTATTGCTGTATCGTATAGCTAGTGGATTTGTTTTAAATGTCAACTTGTCGTTCAGTAGTCTTTCCTGTTCTCGTTTACTGGCCTTATAAATTTCATATTCTTCTGCTGCGTCAAGTATTTTCTCTTTTTTGCATATGTGCAATGGTATTAAGTTGGTGTCGAAGTCAGTATAATTGTGGTTGTTGTCGATGAGATGATGGGCAAACTTTGATTTAGTGTTGTTTTTTGGTTTATGTTCTAGAAACCTATCGTAGAACGTTCTGCCTGTTTGTCCAATATAGTACATGTTGCAATCGTCACATTTGAGTTTATAAACTCTGGAGCATGTCTTTGTTTCTGTTTTTATTTTTGGTTTTAATGTGTTTTGGATGTTATTATTAGTTCTGAATGAAATGTTGATGTTTAGTTTTTTAAATTCATATTGCAGTGTTTGTGGTAATATGTTGGTGTATGTTAATGAAGTGTATTTGTTTTCTGTTGTTAATGTTTTGCTTATTTTGTTGTTGTAAATTTTCTTTTTCTTTTTTGATATTAGTTTATCTATTATTGTAGTATTGTAGCCATTTATTGTGTTGAGTTCGTTGTCATAATCTTCTTTGTCCATAGGTATATTTATTAACCTATTAACCTATTAATAAAGGCATTATATGCTATATGCTTAGGTCTAGAAAGTTGATCGAATTATCATTTTCAACTTCTGTGGTGACTTTAATTTTTGTGTTTATGTTGTTAATGTATTTAGTTAGAAGGTCTATTTGTATTTGTGAATTATCAAATATGACAAAAGTATCATCAACGTATTTTCTGATTTTGTGAAGATAAATTGTATTTATTCTCATAGTGATTTAAATATATATCTGCTAATAATCCACTTAATGGTGAACCCATTGCCAGACCCTCATTTTGGATGTAATAG
This sequence comes from Dasysyrphus albostriatus, assembly GCA_946251815.1. NCBI lineage: Eukaryota > Metazoa > Arthropoda > Insecta > Diptera > Syrphidae > Dasysyrphus > Dasysyrphus albostriatus. The sequence continues at coordinate 117,731,297 of OX276335.1, forward strand.
TAATTGTTGAATGAAAAGTAATTTTGATTAAGTGTTAGTTGTAATAAGCATAATAATTTTTCAATTTGTTTTTTTTTATTAATTGTTGCAGTGTTGGTGAGGTTGTCTTTTAGAAACTTAAGGGTTTCATCTATTGGTATATTTGTGTACATGTTAGTGACGTCGAATGAAATCATTTTGTGAATTGGTAATAAGTTTATATTTTTCAATTTGTCAATTAGATCTGAGTAGTTTTTAATGCTGTTGTTGTTTCGTAGTTAAATATTTCTTAAATGATTTTTTTTAATATTTTGGCAAGTTTGTATCATGGTGCCGTGGTGTAATTGATGAGGGGTCGTATGGGTGTTCCATGTTTATGTATTTTAGGCAGGCCTGTAAATTGTGGTGCTCTTGGGTTTAGTTATTTGAGTGTATTTTTATTTATGTTTGAAAAAAGATTATTACATTTATTGATGGCGTTGTTGATTTCTTTAGTTTATGTTTTCGTGGGGTCTTTTTGTAAAATTTGTATATAATTGCTATTGAAGAAAGTTTTTGTTTTTGTGGTGTATTCTTGTGGATCGATTATGACCATGGTATTGCCTTTGTCAGCTTTTGTAATGATGGCGTTATTGTCTTGTAGCTTTGGTTTAATGTTTTTTAGGTTTGTATTATCCTCTTTGTATTTGTTTGGAGTTTCTTATTTATCTCGTTATTTCTTATTAGTTGTTTAAGTTTTTTGTTGATGAACTCTTGCCTTGTTTTGTGGTTCATTGATTGGTATTGTTTTTATTGCGGCTTCTGCATTCATGGCTACTTGGTTGATGTTAGTCTTGGTTATTTTGGGATGTTAGATTTTAAACCTTTGTTAAGTGTATTTATTTGAGTGTAAAAAAAAAATAAATTTGATGGCTCGTGGACAACGAAGGCCTAGTGACTTACAACTGTCAACCATTCCTGTGTGCGTGTTGTTGGCAGGAATGGAGGGGACCTACAATTTTTTGCCGAGTCCAAACGGCTAGATGAGAAGCACTTATTCACGACAAGTATACTCTTGGACGGTTTGTTAGTTCCTCGCAAGAGGCAGTACCTCGGAAAAAACATTTCTGTTCTTAGGTGGATGCGGCTGCGAATCGAACCCACCTTTGGCACGACAAGTCGTACGCACTTTTTTTCTACTTATCAATATCTTAAAACAAACCTACTGGCCCCAATCAGGCGTTCTAAGTTAAACTATAATAACTTAATGCTAATGCCTTTCGGCCTAAAAACTATCTTAATACTAAAATCCATTTCGGTTTAATTTTTTACCGAGAAGAATTTCCAAAAAAAAACTTGGTATCACTGTCTTTATTTTATGGTTTTATATAAAACTTGCAAACTACATAAGACTAAATCAAAGCTAATTAAAACTTATTATAGCTAATTAAAACTACTTACAGCTACTTAAAAGTACTTACAACTAATTATAAACTAATTACAACCTACTTTCAAACTACTTACACACTACTTACAAACTAGAACAGCCACAGCAAGTATTTTCCGGTTTTATATTTTTTTGTTTTTGTATGTTTTATACTTGTTTTTGTGTTTTTGTATGTTTTATATATTTTTTTTTTGTTGATGCCACCTAACAACCTAAACCTCTGTTAGTCAGCCATGACAGAAAAAAAAACCAAGGACAACTCTTAAATATCTGAAGGAGCTTAATTCTTCAAGTTTTAACCACCAGAACTGATTCTCCTACTTTACACTATCTCTTCGGTCCCGTTCGGACACAGTCCTACTGAACCGAAGGTGCTCAGCTCCGTCTTGTGCGAGGACATCCTGACTGTAAAGGAGCCGCCGATCTACAGTTCTACGGCTGACATGGTAGATTAGCGGAACCGCCCCTCTATCCTGGATCAGCCCTCGACGGTCTAGATGGAGGAATGCATCGGGCGGAATAAAGCCGCTTAGACGCATACTCTCGTAATATTCGTACTTAGGGTAATAAGCCCCAAAAACTAAGCTATTAGTCGAGGATATCGCCCTTGCAATGTGGCCTGGAATAAGCTTCAGCACAAAGTTATCTATTTGTGTTGGCGGCGTTGTATAGAGGCAGATTGGAATAATAGTGTTTGTACTCCGACTCTGGTGTTCTGTGCAATCCAAGGCAGCGTCGAAGATTGGTTTTAATTTCTATTACTCCTCTTCTGTTCGAATCTTTATTTATCTTGTCTAATTTGTTGAGTAACTGTGTATTAATGCTGTTCTGCTTATTGTTGGACTGTATTAGTTCTTGTAGCTTAATATTAATGCTAACTGCATCATCATGGTCTGGACTGCCGGAGATCCATTTCCAAAGAGTGCCTATTTCATTAACTCCCCTACGCTCCCTATTCCTGATGGAAAGTTCATTAATTAGTTTGTCTGCCATTTCCGATTCCTGGTCAATGACTTTGAGAAGTTTCTTTTTAGCTTTAAATCCGTCTAATATTTCGGAATGGGTTGTTAAATTTATTACGTGATAGATTTCTCCAAGGCCTTTGTAAACTGCGGCTGTTCCATCTTCTATTAAACTAAACTCCTCACTGGAGTAGTCAGTGATTTGTTGGGCTAAAGATGAAGGACTAACATCTATGTTAACAGCATCATCTGTAATTGTAGTGAAGTACCTCGGTATCTGGTTGGACCAGTATTTGTATTTCGACAGACATATAAATGCTGCTCTGACCAGAGCCCGAGGAGCCCTCCCTCTGTAGTTGTCCCGTTTGGTTCAACATTGCCCCTTCCCAAATGGAGAAGTTTCGGGTATTCGAGAGACAGTGTCTACGGCGCTGTCTCGGTTGGTATCGGACACCAGAATCTTCTTATTTGCATTATTATTCTAACGAGGTCTTGTACAACGGAGCTCGGATCAACAGAATTGACAATTTCTTGATAAAACTTGTTCGGGGTCACATAGCGAGAGCTGTGACTTCGACCAACAACTTGATATTCGGGGCGTCCTATCCGAACGACGAATACTTCGGTATGGCACGCTTGAGCGGCTTTATCCCACCAGAGACATTCCTCTATTTAGATAAATGCGGCTTGATACAGGATAGATTGGCAGTACCGCTTATCTACCACGTCAGGCATAGAACCGGTATCGGTGACTCTTGTACGAACGAGACATCCTCGCCCGAGATGGAGCGGAGCTCCTACGGTTCAGTAGGGCTGTGTCTGAACAGGACCGTATTGATAGGAGGAAGCAGGAGAACCAGTTTTGGTGGCTAAATGAATTTGATATGGGGTAAACCGGAGTGGGGTAGTTTTTGCTTTGGCCGGCTTACATACTTGTTTTAGTCTTAGGTTTAGGTTAAGTAGAGTAGGGACGGTGGCACTATAAAAATAAAAAAAAAAAAAAAAAAAAATAAATAAAAAAACAAAAAAAAAAAACAATAATCAACAACACATAATATGGGCATGGACATAGCTTTTGCCGCTGTGGTTGTTCTAGTTTTAGATATAAAATAAACGAAAATGATGTTAGTTTTTTTTAATTTTCTAACAAAATAAACGAAAAAAATTAGTTCATAGGCCGAAAGGCATTAATTTAAGAAATCATGAATTCCTTAGAGCGCCCGGTTAGGGCCAGTAAGTTATATTTAAGTATTATTAATTAGGCTAGTTTTCTGAATTTTGTAAGCATGTAAGTAGATATAAGTTAATATTGAATAAAAATTTGAATTAAAAAAAAAAAAAGCTTCATCTGTAAATTCAGTTTCTAATATTATCCTTATGAATTGTTCGATTATTTGAATCTATAACTACATTCCCCAAGTCTTCCCTAACTTTCTTTTTTAAAAATAAAGGTTTATTCTTACTTCTTCTCTGGCCATTGTTGACAAAAATTGTTTCTCCTTCTCTATATGTTCTATTTTTCCTATTCTTATTAAAATATCTTATCATTTTTTGTTCATGTTTTTGGATTTTATCTTTTGTATCGCTTTTTTCTATATAATTGTGGAATATGTCCGTCGGTCGTTTGTCTGTTACCGTGTGTATTGTTTCGTTGTATTTTTTTGTAGCTAGAGTCATAATATCCTTGATGTCTGTTATAGGTGTAGTCATTTCATTTCATTTATTTATTTCATCAAACAAAGTTATAATACTCTAGTGATTACTTGATACATTTTAATATAAAACATTATACATAAGCAAAAATATTTAAAATTAACGAAAGTTTTTTTTTAAATAAATATCTACTAAGATTGAAGTCAATCATATCAAAAACAGTATTTGTTTCTCTTAAACACCTAGATATAGGTTCATTGGCGGCATAAACAGTTCTGTGGTATGGAACATTAAAAAACAACCGGTTTCTAAGCATTCTCGAAGGAACATTGATCCCAATTAAGGCTAAAATATGAGAACAATCAATATGGTCTGTTAATATATCTCGAATGAACATAATCGCTGTGAACTTCCTTCGAACGCTTAGAGGAAAAATACCGAGTAACTTACACCTCGTTTCATAAGAAGGCATAACAATGTCCCAGTGCAGTCTTTTCACGACAACTCGCGTAAATCGTTTTCGGATTTTTTCGATTCTAAATGAATGAACTTCATACGAAGGATTCCAGATAACATTGCAGTACTCAAGGTTTGACCTTACAAAGGCAAAAAACAAACACTTCAAAGTATGTGGATCGGTGAACTCTTTAGAGTTACGCAATATGAAACCTAACATTGAATTGCCTTTGGAGACCAAAAAATCTATATGTCTTATAAAATCAAGTTTACTGTAAGAAATCACACCAAGATCTTTTTTAAAGTTTATGATGGACAGTGCATTGAGATTTATTTTATAGGTGAAATTAATTGGTGAGCGGTTGCGACAAAACGTCAAGCTTTGGCATTTAGATATGTTTAGATTTAGGGACTTAACTAAGCACCAATTCGAAAGCTTATTAAGATCGTCCTGCAAAAGATAGCAATCCTGTTCAGATTTAATGCAACGGAAGACTTTTAAGTCATCCGCATACATTAAACACTTCGAATTTAAAAATATGTCAGGAATATCGTTTATAAAAAGCAAAAAGAGAAGGGGGCCGAGATGGCTACCCTGTGGGACGCCTGATGTAACACGCACTGGTGAGGAAAGGATATTGTTGATACGAACGTACTGAATATGATCGATTAGGTATGAACTTATCCAATTTAAGAAATTTGAGTGAAAACCTAACTTATTTATTTTCTTTAGTAGAACATTGTGATTGACTCTGTAAAATGCTTTTGCAAAGTCCGTGTAGACAACGTCGTACTGAGAGCATTCCTCAAGTCCATTCAAAACTAAGTTGCAAAAAATTGTAAGATTTGTGGTAGTAGATCTACCAGATACGAAACCGTGTTGGTAAGAAGAAATTATATTTTTAAGAGATGGAGTTAATCTATCATAGATCAACTTTTCAAAAATTTTAGGAATAGTAGAAATTTTACAAATTGGACGGTAGTTTGAAACCTCTTGCCTACTTCCCGATTTGTAAATGGGTGTAATTGTTGAACGCTTCCAAATATTAAGAAACTCACCCTCTACTAACGAACGATTAAAAATAATTTTTAAGGGAATAGCCAATTCTGACGCGCACATTTGTAAGATGATAGGTGGGATTCCATCTACGTCTCGTCGTTTGTCAGCCTTGAGCTTAGACAATGCTTGTTCGACTTTATAGGTAGAAAGACTTAAACTACCAATATTCAAAAGACTATCTGAGTTAGCAGCATCAGGATATGGTATAGTAGAAGAACTATCTAAATAAATCGATTGGAAATGTTTAGCAAACAAGTTACACACAACTGAGATATCAGAAGAAGAAATGCCATCGTGACGCATAAGGTTGGGAAATCCGTTTGATTGTTTTTTACTGTTTATAAATTTCCAAAAACATTTACAATTTGTCTTAAGGTTACTCTCGACAGAAAACAGATATTGATTGTATAGAAATTTATTTAAAGTATCGAATTCTTTTTGCAGAACTCGATATTGTTTATGCAATTCACGATCATTGTTACACTTTCGAAACTGCTTATAAACCTTGTTTTTTTTATTATTAAGATTGATTATTCTTTTATTAAACCACAGAGGTTTCAAGCCACCAATGGTTTTAATTTTAGGTATGTATAAGTCAATCGCAATATTTACAAAATTGGAGAATAAATTATAACACTCATTTAAATCTATATTAACAAACAATTCATGCCAATTAATACCATTAAAAAAATCTAAAATTGCGTTTAAATTTGCTTCTGCAAATTATAAATAAAATTAGAGTCTGAAGTTACAGGTGTAAAATAACTATAAAATTCTAAATGCAAACTGAGTGCAACATGATGTATTGTATTAGAAAAAAGAGGAACTATTGAGTTGTTTATACCCACACACAATTCAGAATCAACGAATACCAAACCAAGCAGATTATTGAAAGAATTCTGAAAATAATTTATTTGTCTAAGATCAAATTGTGCAAAGGTATCCACAACTTCACAATCATGGTTAAATATAACATTAAAAGGAATTAATATTTTATCATCAGGATCATATATCCATTTTATATTTGGCAAATTAAAATCACCTACGATTATAACTCTTTGATTATCTTTACAATTTTTTAAAATTGAACTGCAATTATCTACATGAGCTTTATATAATTCCAGAGAGCTATTTGGTGGAATGTAAGAGACAATAAGAAAAACTTCATTAATACAATCAAATTTTATATTCAGCACTAATTGGTCAATATCGAGAGCACCAGATGATGAAGGTAATTCAACTTTAGTGCAACGAAGTGAGGTATGCACGGCTGCTAACACTCCACCTCCCCTTTCACAGTTGAACACGTCATAATTACAATCTTTGCGAAAAACAGCATACATCATCATTAAACATTTTAGCATCATGGTCATAGAGTACCTATATTATCTAGAGTCACGACTCAGGGGGTTGGTTCTCTTTCACCCTACAAGCTGAGTTGAGAGCACTTTGACCAAATTTCCTAGCATGTATTGGTTGTTCCGTGCATTTTAAATGGGGACCGCACCAACACAACGAAAGAAATGTTGCTACAGTGCTCAGTGCTCAAATTTTGTGGGCTACCGCGCTCAGATATTTAAAATATTAATCCGTTGAATTCAAAAATTGAAAATATTTTTTGTTTTTTCAATACAATTAGATTTTTAACCCTAAGGAACAAAAAGTATATAAAATATAGCTTTTTGTTGCTTCTGGCATACAAATAAAATAATATTTCTGTATATTTTTATTAAAATTAAAGAAAATTCATTCAAAAAGTAGAAGTGTACCCTTGAAACTCAGTGCGTACGTGCCCAACTTCTACCATATTAAATGTAGACAAGTAGCTCAATATTTTGACAGATCAAAAAAGGGTAAAAAAAAGTTTTATAATTGTGGTAATTCTATCGAGTGATTTGTTATTCACATAAAAATAATTTAATTAGAACGTAGAAGATGAAAAATATGTTATCGCAGCCAACATATTCTAATTGAAACTTACTCTTTTCAGATATTACATTTTCTCGACCAGAGACGCAACAATTTTCTGTAGTAAATACAGTCTGGGTCAAATCAACAGCCTCGTGGCTCACAACTGAGGACCGAAGATCTATCATTATCGGCATGACAACAACAATAGTTTAGGCACAGCAACAAGCTCAACAACAAGCTCAGCAACAAGCATAACAAAAAGCTCAACAGCAAGCCCAACAACAAGCTCAGCAACAGAAGCAACAACAATATCAACAGCAGCAGCAGCAACAACAGCAATAGCAGCACCAACAAAAGCAGCAGTGTGACTGGTATACCTGCCACAGTGGCAGTGGTAATCCAAACGATAGTCGAAGTCCACCACCCCACAGACATGTGCATACGCACGTTGGACTTGGCTATGTTATGTATCCGGCACCCTATGGAATCAAGTGAAGATAAGTTAGTAGAATAAAACTAACCCAAATCCAATATCATTGATTGTTTTCAGAAGAGAAGAAAAAAGTTTTTTAACAAATGTTCGGTAAAGTTTCTTGTAGTTTTTTCACTTTGAAAAATAATATTTGTTAAATTATTTTACAAAACCAATCAAACATTTTTATAGTAGCCAACATATTCTAATTGAAAGTAACTCTTTTCAGATCTACCAATGTCGGCACAACAACAACAACAACAACAGAGCAAGTACAGTCTGGGTCACATCAACAGCCTCCCAGCTCACAAATGAAGCTTGAAGATCAACCAATGTCGGCACAACATCAACAGTAGTTTAGTCACCAGCAATAGCAGCAAATGCGGTCTCAGCAGCAGGTACAGCAACACGCTCAACAACAAGCTTAGCAACAAGTCCAACAACAGGCCCAACAGCAAGCTCAGATACAACAATAGCACAGCAGCAGCAGCAGCAGCAGCAACAACAACAACAACAACAACAACAACAACAACAACAACAACAACAACAACATCAAAATCAACAACAACAGCAGCAGTGTGGCTGGTATACCTGCCACATTGGCAGTGGTAATCCAGCCGATAGTCGAAGTCCGCACACACCATCATACGCATGTAACGGGCGTCCTATGAAGGTGAGCTTTAGCTTTTAATTAATTCAGTTTAAACAAAAACTTGCACCACCCAACGAAAAATTAAAAAAAAAGGCTACGTATGACCCACACTGATAACTTGCCATTGGTGAACTCAGAAGCTAGAAGCCCAAAGTTATTTTATTTTAAAAAAATATCCAATTCAAGATCTCCGTAAACGCTTTAAGATGTTTAATATGCAATCAAGTGAAGATAAGATCAATTTCAATTTCAATGTTGCTTTATAACATTTCTATTTACAATTGGCTAAAAACTAAATTTATAACTATGAGATAAATACATTGATAAATGAATTTATCATTGATAAATGAATTTATCTTATGGTTTTACAAAACCAATCTAATATCAATAATGAACTTGTGTATAGAATTTAATTAACCCGAAGCCAATTTGTGTGATCTCAGGGTATTTGGGAGAAAAAAAATGTCAACGATTTTTGCTAAAGTTTCTTGTAGTTTTTTTCGTTTAAAAGAACTACATGTTGATTTTTTTACAAATCCTATAAATTATTAATTATTATGAACTAGTAGTAGTATTTGATAGAAATGGTATTTGATTTCAATTTCAGTCAGCGGTTCAAAATTTGATTTTTGGTAAGAGTGCTCCTATATATTTACATATATGTTTGAATTTGAAAGAACTGGTATTTGTTTTTGGGTGTAACTTCCAAAGTTATTATCCTAGGATAATGGTTGATACACTCCCAAATTCTAATTTGAATTTTCTTCAAATTTGCGTTTGCCAATTTCAATTCCAGTCAGCGGTTCAATTCAAAAAATTCAAAACATTTTTTTTTAAATATTTGTTTGCTTACAGCATTGCAGAGAAAATGGAAACTGACGAAGATATGATTTGTAAGTTATTTACATACATCAAAAACTTAGAGTAAATTCTTAATTGAAACTAACTCCTTTCAGATACTACATTTTCTCGGAGCAGAGACGCAACAGTTTTCTGCAGCAAGTACAGTGTGGGTCACATGAACAGCTTCTCGGCTCACAAATGAAACCTGAAGATCTACCAATGTCAGCACAACAACAACAACAGTTTAGTCACCAGCAATCGTAGCAAATGCAGGCTCAGCAACAGGTACAAGCTCAACAACAAGCTCAGTAACAAGCACAACAACAAGCTCAACAGCATGCCCAACAACGGGCCCAACAACAAGCTCAGCAGCAGCAGCAACAACAACAGCAACAGAAGCAGTAGAAACAACAACATCAACAACAACAGCGGCAGTGTGGCTGGTATACCTGCCACAAGTGGCAGTGGTAATCCAGCCGATAGTCGAAGTCCGCCACCCCTAAGACACACACACACACCATCATACGCACGTTGGACTTGGCTATCCCATGTATCCGGCGTCCTATGGAGCTTTAGCTTTAAATTGCTTCAGTTTAAACAGAAGCCCGATCCAAACAAAAATTATAAAAAGAGGCTGGGTATGACCCACACTGGTAACTTCCCATTAACGAACTCAGAAGCTAGAGGCCCGAAGGTATTTTATTTTTAAGAAATATCCAATTCAAGATCTTCGAAAACATATTTAGGTGTTTGATATGCACCCAAAGCCAATATTTATTCATTGTTTTTAAAATATTTGAGAAGAAAAAAGTTGTTTAACAAATTTTCGGTAAAGTTTCTTAAAGTTTTTTCACTTTAAAAAACAATGTTTGTTAAAATTTCTTACAAAGCAATAAAATATTTTTATCGCAGCCAACATATTCTAATTGAAACTAACTCTTTTCAGATATTACATCTTCTCGGAGCAGAGACGCCTCAATTTTCTGCAGCAAGTACAGTCTGGGCCACATAAACAGCCTCCCGACTCACAAATGAAGCCCGAAGATCTACCAATGTCGGCACTACAAAAGGCTCAGCAACAAACACAACAACAAGCTCAACAGTAAGCCCAACAAAAAGATAAGCAACAGCAGCAACAACATCAACATCAACAGTAGCAACAACATCAACAACAGCAGCAGCAAAAACAACAACAACGGTTTACCACCTGGAGAACCAGGCGGGCCAGTGAATATGGGCCCATCGCCCGCCAATAATCCCGTGACAGGGGGATCCAATTCAGGACTTGGGCTTCCGTCGGCCAATCCGTTGGGTCCATTAAACCTACAACCACCCTCAAACTCAATGCCTCCAGGCCTGAGTGGTGTTGGTGGCCTGGGACCGGTGATAACAACAAATCAATTGTGGTTGTTACACTGCTGGGCAACAAACACCAGCAGGGACCTGGCGGTGTGGCTGGTATACCTGTTAGTGGCAGTGGTAATCCAGCCGATAGTCAAAGTCCTCCCCAAAGACATGTACACACATACCATCATACGCTCGTTGGACTTGGCTATCCTATGTATCCGGCACCCTATGGAAGAGCTTTAGCCTAAAATTGCTTCAGTTTAAAAACAGAAACTTGCTCGATCCCAACGAAAAATAAAAAAATATTAGTCATGTATGTATGTTTCATTTTTAATTTATATTTTTGTTTTCATTTAATCAGTGAATTGATATCTGCGTTTTAACGTCCACTTTATGTGTGAAACAATTTTCTTCAAAAATAGAGCATAATTTTTCAAATAACATATTCATAAATGTTCCAAATTTGAAAAAAAAAATCGGTCAACCCGTTTAAGCTTTAGCTCGATGTAAAGTGGACGTAAACATGAAAATTATTGTATGGAGCTATTATGTTTCTACGAAATACCACTGATATGTAATAAGTAGTTTTAGATTACTAAAATCACTTTTTATGAGATTAATGTTTTTAGGTATCTCACTTTGAGAATCAATGTTGAGGAATTGAATTTCATTCCGCGTCCCAGTCAAATATTTATCTCTGAGTTAAATCATGTATGTGAAAAAAGGCAATTGAACTGTGATAATTTTTCCAAACTCTTTGACCCACACAGATGATTTTTATGCTTTCAGATTAAGTATTTAATAGTGCTACTAATTGCATTATAAGATTTGTATTTGGAACAAATTTCGAAAAACTCACAGAACAAAAGAAGTTTACTATATATTATTTTTGAAAACCTAAAAGGAAACTTCTTTTAATCTAGGGTTTTTTGAAATTTTGCTTCAAATTAAAAATAAATAATGTAAATAGTAGCACTATTTAATATTGAATTCAAAAATAAATAAATCATCGTTGTGAGTGAAACCATTAGGAAAAATCATCACAGCGTAATTTACTTTTTCAGAAATTGAATAAAATCTTTTTAAATTGCTTCAGTTTAAACAGAAGCTTGCCCGATCCCAACGAACAATTAAAAAAAAGGCTGAGTATAGCACACACTGGTAACTTCCCATTGATGAACTCGGAAGCTAGTTTTGAAAAAATCTCCAATTCAAGATCTTCGAAAATGTTTTTAGGTGTTTGATATGGAATGAAGTGAAGATACGCTAGTAGAATAAAATTAACCCAAAGCCAATATCATTCATTGTTTTTAACATATTTGAGAAGAAAAAAGGCGTTTAACCAGTTTTCGGTAGTTTTTTGTAGTTTTTTCACTTTAAAAAACGATGTTTGTTAAATTATTTTACAAAGCCAATCAAATATTTTTATCATAGCCAACATTTTCTAATTGAAACTAACTCTTTTCAGATATTACATCTTCTCGGAGCAGAGACGCAATAATTTTCTGCAGCTAGTACAGTCTTTGTCACACCAACAACCTCCCGGCTCCCAAATGAAGTCTGAAGATTTACCAATGTCGGCACAACAACAACAGCAGTTTAGTCACCAGCAATCGCAGCAAATGCAAAATTAAAATCTTGTCACACAAAGTAATTAAAAAATGTGTCCGAGTTGATTTTCGGAAATAGTAAGAATTCGTTTATTTTCAACTAGCATTTAAGTCCAAATGGGTTAGCAGAAAAAACCTTAAATAGAGATTTATTGAAAATTGTATATACATTCAATTGTAATTGTCAACCTCAAAAAATGCATTGTTAATTCTTTTTTTGAATTTCGTTTTCTTGTTGCGTCACGAAGTTTTAGTCACAAGTTTCAGAAACGGATTCAACCCTGAATATATAATGCAGGAATAAAATCAAAACTACCCCCCAATTTGCATGGCAAAAACACAATGGGGCGTATTTATAGATGTTGTTTAAGCTATTGCTAGACAAAACTCGGGTTTAGCTACTGAAGTTTTAATATTAATTAACTCCAGATTTGCTTCGCAATACTAAAGGCAACATCTATGAATATGCGACAATATGACGAGCACAGCGAAACTTGTTAATAAATAAATTTCACAAAAAAATGTTTATAAAAAGTTTTACAGCTTCAACAGTCACATCGAATTTGTTGTCAAATGTCATGGCCACAATTCGGTCTTAAATCTTGTATGAGATTTGACAGCTTTTTATACATGATTCCAAAACAGAATTTACGAACTTACGATTTCCTTGGAAGTAACAATATTTTCTTTTTGTATTTTTATATAGATGAGCTTAAGTTGCCTCACAGGTCTTTGTGTTCTCTTTAGTTGCTTGCAAAGTCTAAGGAAGATATTTAATGTGAACATAGGTTGTTTGAAAACAAAATGTTTTAATACAAAGAAAGAAATACAAGTCTTTTTACATTGACAATTGATAAATATATTGGTAAGCTATGCATCTTGTCTTTTATTACTGAAATATAGAAAATCACTGCCAATTGTTGATAGCGTTCCACTTCCGCTTTTGTAAGCTTATGGCTTTTTCGATTGGCGATCCAGAAGCATTTGTAATGCCTGTAAGCCCTATATTAAATAATTAGTTAAATATATTAATGGGTATTTTTCGATTTACCTACACCAACTGATCCCAGTTGCGTCTTTTTTCAAAGCAGACTGGCCAATAATTTTGATAGTCTACAATCACTGATTTAGAGTGCTTAGTTCTGGGAGCAAACAAGGTGCCATGGGAAGCTTTTTGAGTTCAGCATGATATCGTGGTTTAACAGCTAAAAAGATGACGAAAAGGTTGAATTATATCTTAAAAATTATAAATCAACGATGGATATATAGATGAAAGTTAAATTATCTTAAAAGTAATGTCTAATATATAACACAAATAAAAAGCAAAAAAAAACCTTACTTACCTATTGTCATTCCTGTGGTTGGAACATTTTGGAAACAATGCGCATACAAGAGCGACTGGCTACGAGAAATAAAAATCCTAATGACATATGCATAGCCATTTGAGAGCTATAGGTAACTTGGCAATGATCTGTTCCTATTCTAGGTCGCAGATATAAAAAATCGTTCGTATTATTACCAAATTTTCATTCCAAAATACACAAGCTATGTAAATAGAGATTAGAATCAGCATCAGGGTTCTCTCTACAGTTGCTCGTCCAGCATATTCTCCAACAAACTTTCCCGAGAATCCAATTTGTTTTGAGTGCCTGCATATTTGAGACATATGCACACAGCTTACAGAAGCCTTGTCTAAAATGGTAGGAGCGATATTTAAAGAAATATTTTTGATATCAACATAAGAAATACTTACGTAATCGCTTCACAATCTTTTAGATCTTTCTATGAATTGCTGGAAATTGATTGAACAGCAATTCTCAGTTTGGTTTAACGTCCTTGCAAAGAATTAAACTTTTGGCAATTGTTCTTAGGAGATGTTGATGAACATTGAAGAACTAGAGTGACATCAATGTTAATAGTATCACCTTCTCGCAGTTGGAATCATAGAGTACCTATATTATCTAGAGTCGCGACTCAGGGGGTTGGTTCTCTTTCACCCTACAAGCTGAATTAAGAGCACTTTGTCCAAATTTCCTAGCATGTATTGGTTGTTCCGTGCATTTTAAATGGGGACCGCACCAACACAATGAAAGAAATGTTGCTACAGTGCTCAGTGCGCAAATTTTATGGACTACCGCGCTCAGATATTTAAAATATTAATCCGTTGAATTCAAAAATTGAAAATATTTTTTGTTTTTTCAAAACAATTAGATTTTTAACTCTTTAGGAACAAAAAGTATATAAAATATAGCTTTTTGTTGCTTCTGGCATACAAATAAAATAATATTTCTGTATATTTTTATTAAAATTAAAGAAAATTCATTCAAAAAGTAGAAGTGTACCCTTGAAACTCAGTGCGTACGTGCCCAACTTCTACCATATTAAATATAGACAAGTAGCTCAATATATTTCTTAAAGTTTTTTCACTTTAAAAAACAATGTTTGTTAAAATTTCTTACAAAGCAATAAAATATTTTTATCGCAGCCAACATATTCTAATTGAAACTAACTCTTTTCAGATATTACATCTTCTCGGAGCAGAGACGCCTCAATTTTCTACAGCAAGTACAGTCTGGGCCATATAAACAGCCTCCCGACTCACAAATGAAGCCCGAAGATCTACCAATGTCGGCACTACAAAAGGCTCAGCAACAAACACAACAACAAGCTCAACAGTAAGCCCAACAAAAAGATAAGCAACAGCAGCAACAACATCAACATCAACAGTAGCAACAACATCAACAACAGCAGCAACAAAATCAACAGCAACAGTAGCAACAACATCAACAACAACAGCAGCAGCAACAACAACAACAACAACAACAACAACAACAACAACAACAACAACAACAACAACAACAACGGTTTACCACCCGGAGAACCAGGCGGGCCAGTGAATATGGGCCCATCGCCCCCCAATAATCCCGTGACAGGGGGATCCAATTCAGGACTTGGGCTTCCGTCGGCCAATCCGTTGGGTCCATTAAACCTACAACCACCCTCAAACTCAATGCCTCCAGGCCTGAGTGGTGTTGGTGGCCTGGGACCGGTGATAACAACAAATCAATTGTGGTTGTTACACTGCTGGGCAACAAACACCAGCAGGGACCTGGCGGTGTGGCTGGTATACCTGTTAGTGGCAGTGGTAATCCAGCCGATAGTCAAAGTCCTCCCCAAAGACATGTACACACATACCATCATACGCTCGTTGGACTTGGCTATCCTATGTATCCGGCACCCTATGGAAGAGCTTTAGCCTAAAATTGCTTCAGTTTAAAAACAGAAACTTGCTCGATCCCAACGAAAAATAAAAAAATATTAGTCATGTATGTATGTTTCATTTTTAATTTATATTTTTGTTTTCATTTAATCAGTGAATTGATATCTGCGTTTTATCGTCCACTTTATGTGTGAAACAATTTTCTTCAAATATAGAGCATAATTTTTCAAATAACATATTCATAAATGTTCCAAATTTGAAAAAAAAAATCGGTCAACCCGTTTAAGCTTTAGCTCGATGTAAAGTGGACGTAAACATGAAAATTATTGTATGGAGCTATTATGTTTCTACGAAATACCACTGATATGTAATAAGTAGTTTTAGATTACTAAAATCACTTTTTATGAGATTAATGTTTTTAGGTATCTCACTTTGAGAATCAATGTTGAGGAATTGAATTTCATTCCGCGTCCCAGTCAAATATTTATCTCTGAGTTAAATCATGTATGTGAAAAAAGGCAATTGAACTGTGATAATTTTTCCAAACTCTTTGACCCACACAGATGATTTTTATGCTTTCAGATTAAGTATTTAATAGTGCTACTAATTGCATTATAAGATTTGTATTTGGAACAAATTTCGAAAAACTCACAGAACAAAAGAAGTTTACTATATATTATTTTTGAAAACCTAAAAGGAAACTTCTTTTAATCTAGGGTTTTTTGAAATTTTGCTTCAAATTAAAAATAAATAATGTAAATAGTAGCACTATTTAATATTGAATTCAAAAATAAATAAGTCATCGTTGTGAGTGAAACCATTAGGAAAAATCATCACAGCGTAATTTACTTTTTCAGAAATTGAATAAAATCTTTTTAAATTGCTTCAGTTTAAACAGATGCTTGCCCGAACCCAACGAACAATTAAAAAAAAGGCTGAGTATAGCACACACTGGTAACTTCCCATTGATGAACTCGGAAGCTAGTTTTGAAAAAATCTCCAATTCAAGATCTTCGAAAATGTTTTTAGGTGTTTGATATGGAATCAAGTGAAGATACGCTTGAAGAATAAAATTAACCCAAAGCCAATATCATTCATTGTTTTTAACATATTTGAGAAGAAAAAAGGCGTTTAACCAGTTTTCGGTAGTTTTTTGTAGTTTTTTCACTTTAAAAAACGATGTTTGTTAAATTATTTTACAAAGCCAATCAAATATTTTTATCATAGCCAACATTTTCTAATTGAAACTAACTCTTTTCAGATATTACATCTTCTCGGAGCAGAGACGCAATAATTTTCTGCAGCTAGTACAGTCTTTGTCACACCAACAACCTCCCAGCTCCCAAATGAAGTCTGAAGATTTACCAATGTTGGCACAACAACAACAGCAGTTTAGTCACCAGCAATCGCAGCAAATACAAAATTAAAATCTTGTCACACAAAGTAATTAAAAAATGTGTCCGAGTTGATTTTCGGAAATAGTAAGAATTCGTTTATTTTCAACTAGCATTTGTAAGAGTCTTCATCTCTTACGATATAAATATCGTAACATGAAAATATTTTATGTAAATAATAGACCTGGAAACCCATCATTTACAATTCCATACACTTGCATCGTCTCCGAATTAAAAGCTTTAACTTTCAATTGCTAATTACATAATCGTGTATTAAATGACTTTAATTTCAAAATAACAGAACTATCGAACGATGTCCAAATCGTTCTTGTATAAATTCAATTTGCTGTTGCTTTATACAGTTTTTCATTATTTACTTATGTAAAAGCTCTTTTTATGATTTGTATGTGCTATGTTAAATTTATTATTTAAGTTAGTCTCAATAAAGTAGTCAAATGAAATGTACCTAGTAGTTGTTCTTTTTTTATTGGATTCGTTGAAACTTTTAATTTGCGTTCGCTCGACTTTTTGCATGATTTTATTTTTGCATGTGTTTTAAATATATTTAAAATAATTAAATTGAAACCCCTACAAATCTATCAGAAGTGGAATAAAGTTCTCACATATATTGCATGTTTAACGATTGAATTACGCTTTAATTTTATTGAAATTTTGCTGGTAAAATTGTGTGATGGATGCAAATGCACGTGCTTTAAGTTTCTTGCAAAGAGCTACAGTGCAAAAACTTAAAGAAAAACTAGCCGAGATAAATTTAGCTACACATGGTACAAAGAACGCTCTTAAGGCTCGCTTGAATGAAGCTATCGAAACGCTTGAGCCTGACATTATTGAACATTTGTGTTTCCTGCCGTTGAGGAGGAAGTTGAGACAAGTGGTGATGACGAATTGGAAAACGACGATCATGGTGTTTCACAGTGTCTAGAGAGACTCCGTGAATTGGTAAGGAAGAAGGAAGAAATCGTTGCGCTAAAGAAGCGACTGGCTGAACTTAACACAAACAGCTCTGTTCATGAGGTTCACAATGCTAGTGCTCACTCGTCACGTGAAATCGAGGACTCCTTACCAGTTTTTAGTGGCGATGATAATTATCCTATCAAGAAGTGGATTGAAAACGTTGAGGATGCCATGGTCACTTATAATCTCAACGAGTCAGAATCTTTTATATTTTTTAAAAGACACCTAAGAGGTACTGCTAGCTTATTTTTGAGGTCCCGGACGTTTCGATCATGGAAGGAGCTTAAGGAAGCCCTGATGTGTGAATTTCATCATCACATAACCGCAACAGACGTCCATAATACGTTGCGAAACCGTAAGAAACGTAAAGACGAAAACTACCAACAATACGTTTTGGCTATGCAGGAGATAGCGTCTTCGGCAGAAATTGAGGAACAGGACGTAATTGCGTATATCATCAAAGGAATCCCAGATTCCTTGTTTAATAAGCAGCTCATGCTTTCGGCAAATACTATCCCGGATCTCAAGACCATACTACGAAAGTATGAAAAAATGAGATCTGAGCTACAACCATCGACGTCTGGCTACAACAAACCTGCTCAACACTCGAAACCACTGCCACGTGTTGAAGCCAAGGTTAGATGCTATAACTGCAACGAATCTGCCCATATGTCAAATAACTGTTTAAAACCACGGCGAGAAAAAGGTTCGTGTTTCCGTTGTGGCAAAAAGGGACATGTTGTTACCAATTGTCCACAAGCATCGTCGGTTCTCATAGTTCAAAATGAAGAATTACCAAAAGAAACGCAAATGGCAGCACTGATGTCCGATTTCCATGGAATTGTGAAGTACGAGTTTGCGCCTGTGAATGGTGAACCTGAAAATTTTGGTGTCTGCATGCACGTGATGACTGTCATAGACACTGGGAGTCCAATAAGTTTCATCCAACAACAATATGTGCCACCATATCTGATGACGTCGCTGGAACCATCCCATTGCAATTTCGTTGGCATCAATAACTCCAAGTTGGTTATTTTAGGTAATTTGGTATGTAATGTAAAATTTTGTGAAGGTTATGTTAATTTATGTCTATATGTAGTCAGAGACAAAACAATGAATAATCCAATCATATTAGGTAGAGATTTTTTACGTAAAACAAATGTTAAGTTGATGATTGGATATTCAAATATTAAGTTTATTGAAAACGAAAGAGTTGATATGAAAGATTATGAAAATGTTAAAAATTTCGAATATGTTGAAAATTTTAAAAATATTGAAGACTTTGATTATGTTAAAGATTCTAATGATAAAAATATTGACAATTCTAACTATGCTTCAAATTTTGAAGACTTAGATTTTGAAAGAGAGATTTTAAAGATTGATACATGCATTGACCGCGACGTGAATATTTCTTTAAAAATTAATGAGAATTTAAATTACAATGATAAAGTCAAATTGGATCATTTAGTTTTCGGGAGTATTTTGACAAACGTGAAGCATTCGGATAACGGTTATGAAATGAAAATAGTTTTGACTAACCCAAACGGTTTTTTCAGTTGCGCACCTAGACGTCTTCCATATGCTCACAAAATAGAATTGCAAAAAGTTTTAGATGAATTGCTTAAAAATAACATTATTCGCGAAAGTAATTCACCTTTTTCTTCTCCGATAGTGCTGTCTAGGAAGAAGACAGGCGAAGTTCGATTATGTGTAGATTACCACCATTTAAACAAAATTACAGCCAAGGATAATTTTCCATTACAATTGATTGAAGATCACCTTGACAGATTGAGAAATAAAAAATACTTTTCTTTGCTTGATCTTAAAAGCGGTTTTCACCATGTAAAAATGGCCGAAGATTCGATAAAATTAACATCTTTCGTAACGCCTATGGGGCAATTCGAATATCTTCGTATGCCATTCGGGCTTAAGAACGCTCCCGCCGTGTTTCAGCGCTACATAAACAAAATTTTTAAAGATCTTATTAACGCCGGAAAACTTTCAATTTACATCGATGATTTGTTAATCGCTACGGAGACAAAAGAAGAGCATTTTTTGATTTTAAAGCAGGTTTTAGATCTTGTTTCTGAAAATAGATTGCAGCTTAGACTTGACACGTGTCTATTTATGTACGAGAAAATTAAGTATTTGGGGTATGAGGTTTCTGCTAATGGAATAGGTCCAAATTATGACGGCTTGAAAGCTGTATCCGATTTTCCTATACCCACAAATGAAAAAAAATTACACTCGGTCTTGGGCTTATGCTCTTACTTTCGGAAATTCATTAAAGATTTTTCATTGTTGGCAAAACCACTTTACGACTTGCTGAAAAAAGATGCAAAGTTCTTGTTTGGAGAGAAGCAATTAGAAGCTTTTAAAACATTGAAGCAAAAACTTCTTGACGCTCCACTTTTGAGCATTTACAATCCCACCGCCGATACAGAGCTTCACTGCGACGCCAGCAGCTTGGGCTTTGATGCTGTATTGCTACAGCGTCAAGACGATAAGAAACTCCATCCTATTTTCTTTTTCTCTAAGCGTTCCACAGATCAGGAATCAAGATACCATTCTTATGAAATGAAAACTTTAGCAATAATTTATGCGCTACGAAGATTTCGAGTTTATCTTACAGGCATCCGGTTTAAAATAGTCACCGACTGTAGGTCACTGACCCAAACCTTAAATAAAAAGACCTTAAATCCAAGAATATCTCGTTGGGCTTTGGAGCTCCAGGATTTTGATTATGTCATCGAACACCGAGACAGTAAGAGGATGGGTCATGTTGACGCTTTAAGTCGGTGTCACAATATTTTAATTGTCGAACCTGAAAGTTTTGAGCATGCGCTGGCCGCGTCGCAGCAAAAAGATCCAGTCATAAGAAAATTAGTCGAGATGCTTGAGAAAAGGGAAAGCCCCAGCTACGAACTAATAAATGGGCTTGTTTATCGCAAGATAAACAAAAAAGTTTTCTTCTATGTTCCGACTATGATGGAAAGAAATGTTATTCAGACACATCATGAAAACTTATGTCATCTTGGTACAGAAAAATGTTTGAATTTTTTAAGAAAAACATATTGGTTTCCTAATATGAAAACCAAAATTAAACAATACATAAGCAGTTGCTTAAAATGTCTGCATTTCTCTCCACCTAGCGGAAAAAAAGAAGCGGGATTGCATAATATCCCTAAAGGAGATAAACCTTTCGAAACTCTCCACATTGACCATTATGGTCCCTTGCCACCCTCTACTACGAATAACAAAAGGCATATACTTGTTGTGGTTGACGGATTCTCGAAATATACAAAACTTTATGCAGTAAAAAGTACAAGGACACAAGAAGCAATTCAATGCCTCGAATCTTATTTTTCTTTTTACAGCAAACCAACTCGCATCGTGTCAGATAGGGGCAGTTGTTTCACCTCATGTGACTTTTCGGCTTTTTGTGAAAAATATAGCATTCAGCACATTAAGGTGGACACTAGTTCACCTCAATCGAACAACACCCAAAACAAGAGCACAGGTGTTTCTCCAAGTATGCTGCTTTTCGGAGTTTGTCAAAAAGGTGAAATTACGGATAATCTTAAAGAATATTTAGAAGAAAATATATTAGAGCAAGAACCTCGAAATTTAAAAGAGCTTAGAAAAATTGCAAATGAGAACACCGTTGAAAGTCAAAACCGAAATAAAACGTATTTTGATAAACGCCACAAAAATCCTTGGCAGTATAAAATAGGCGATTATGTCTTAATTAAGAACGTTGTCAATATTCCTGGACTAAACAAGAAATTTATGGCCAAATATAAAGGCCCTTATGAGGTTATAAAAATCTTACCTAATGACCGTTATGTTATAAAAGACTTAGAGAATGTTCAAATATCCCGCGTTCCGTATGAAGGAGTATGTTGCCCTGAAAACATGAAGCCTTATGTTCAAGCATAAGTCTATCGTTTTGCATGTGTCAATATTTAATTTATTCTAATTTTAACTTTAACTATTTAAAAGAATAATATCGTTCAATATTGAGTTTTTATTTTGTTTACTATTATAATTATTTTAATGTAATTTTTGTTAACTGAAAAAAATTGCTGTTGTTTCATAACAAACAAATAAGAATATGCATGAAATAAATGCAATTATACATCTGTATAATGTATTCGATACATTTTATCTCAATTTAAAAGACATACAAATAAATTACTTTGTAATATCGTTGTTAAATGTATTTTAAATGATAGCTATACAAAAAATTGTAAATGTAATTGCATGTAATCGTAAATCGAGGACGATTTATAGTCAGGATGATCGAGTTGTAAGAGTCTTCATCTCTTACGATATAAATATCGTAACATGAAAATATTTTATGTAAATAATAGACCTGGCAACCCATCATTTACAATTCCATGCACTTGCATCGTCTCCGAATTAAAAGCTTTAACTTTCAATTGCTAATTACATAATCGTGTATTAAATGACTTTAATTTCAAAATAACAGAACTATCGAACGATGTCCAAATTGTTCTTGTATAAATTCAATTTGCTGTTGCTTTATACAGTTTTTCATTATTTACTTATGTAAAAGCTCTTTTTATGATTTGTATGTGCTATGTTAAATTTATTATTTAAGTTAGTCTCAATAAAGCAGTCAAATGAAATGTACCTAGTAGTTGTTCTTTTTTTATTGGATTCGTTGAAACTTTTAATTTGCGTTCGCTCGACTTTTTGCATGATTTTATTTTTGCATGTGTTTTAAATATATTTAAAATTATTAAATTGAAACCCCTACACATTTAAGTCCAAATGGGTTAGCAGAAAAAACCTTAAATAGAGATTTATTGAAAATTGTATATACATTCAATTGTACTTTGATGAAACTTACGAATAATTATAACCTCAACCTCAAAAAATGCATTGTTAATTCTTTTTTTGAATTTCGTTTTCTTGTTGCGTCACGAAGTTTTAGTCACAAGTTTCAGAAACGGATTCAACCCTGAATATATAATGCAGGAATAAAATCAAAACTACCCCCCAATTTGCATGGCAAAAACACAATGGGGCGTATTTATAGATGTTGTTTAAGCTATTGCTAGACAAAACTCGGGTTTAGCTACTGAAGTTTTAATATTAATTAACTCCAGATTTGCTTCGCAATACTAAAGGCAACATCTATGAATATGCGACAATATGACGAGCACAGCGAAACTTGTTAATAAATAAATTTCACAAAAAAATGTTTATAAAAAGTTTTACAGCTTCAACAGTCACATCGAATTTGTTGTCAAATGTCATGGCCACAATTCGGTCTTAAATCTTGTATGAGATTTGACAGCTTTTTATACATGATTCCAAAACAGAATTTACGAACTTACGATTTCCTTGGAAGTAACAATATTTTCTTTTTGTATTTTTATATAGATGAGCTTAAGTTGCCTCACAGGTCTTTGTGTTCTCTTTAGTTGCTTGCAAAGTCTAAGGAAGATATTTAATGTGAACATAGGTTGTTTGAAAACAAAATGTTTTAATACAAAGAAAGAAATACAAGTCTTTTTACATTGACAATTGATAAATATATTGGTAAGCTATGCATCTTGTCTTTTATTACTGAAATATAGAAAATCACTGCCAATTGTTGATAGCGTTCCACTTCCGCTTTTGTAAGCTTATGGCTTTTTCGATTGGCGATCCAGAAGCATTTGTAATGCCTGTAAGCCCTATATTAAATAATTAGTTAAATATATTAATGGGTATTTTTCGATTTACCTACACCAACTGATCCCAGTTGCGTCTTTTTTCAAAGCAGACTGGCCAATAATTTTGATAGTCTACAATCACTGATTTAGAGTGCTTAGTTCTGGGAGCAAACAAGGTGCCATGGGAAGCTTTTTGAGTTCAGCATGATATCGTGGTTTAACAGCTAAAAAGATGACGAAAAGGTTGAATTATATCTTAAAAATTATAAATCAACGATGGATATATAGATGAAAGTTAAATTATCTTAAAAGTAATGTCTAATATATAACACAAATAAAAAGCAAAAAAAAACCTTACTTACCTATTGTCATTCCTGTGGTTGGAACATTTTGGAAACAATGCGCATACAAGAGCGACTGGCTACGAGAAATAAAAATCCTAATGACATATGCATAGCCATTTGAGAGCTATAGGTAACTTGGCAATGATCTGTTCCTATTCTAATAAAAAATCGTTCGTATTATTACCAAATTTTCATTCCAAAATACACAAGCTATGTAAATAGAGATTAGAATCAGCATCAGGGTTCTCTCTACAGTTGCTCGTCCAGCATATTCTCCAACAAACTTTCCCGAGAATCCAATTTGTTTTGAGTGCCTGCATATTTGAGACATATGCACACAGCTTACAGAAGCCTTGTCTAAAATGGTAGGAGCGATATTTAAAGAAATATTTTTGATATCAACATAAGAAATACTTACGTAATCGCTTCACAATCTTTTAGATCTTTCTATGAATTGCTGGAAATTGATTGAACAGCAATTCTCAGTTTGGTTTAACGTCCTTGCAAAGAATTAAACTTTTGGCAATTGTTCTTAGGAGATGTTGATGAACATTGAAGAACTAGAGTGACATCAATGTTAATAGTATCACCTTCTCGCAGTTGGAATCATAGAGTACCTATATTATCTAGAGTCGCGACTTAGGGGGTTGGTTCTCTTTCACCCTACAAGCTGAGTTGAGAGCACTTTGTCCAAATTTCCTAGCATGTATTGGTTGTTCCGTGCATTTTAAATGGGGACCGCTCCAACACAATGAAAGAAATGTTGCTACAGTGCTCAGTGCTCAAATTTTATGGACTACCGCGCTCAGATATTTAAAATATTAATCCGTTGAATTCAAAAATTGAAAATATTTTTTGTTTTTTCAATACAATTAGATTTTTAACTCTTTAGGAACAAAAAGTATATAAAATATAGCTTTTTGTTGCTTGTGGCATACAAATAAAATAATATTTTTGTATATTTTTATTAAAATTAAAGAAAATTCATTCAAAAAGTAGAAGTGTACCCTTGAAACTCAGTGCGTACGTGCCCAACTTCTACCATATTAAATGTAGACAAGTAGCTCAATATTTTGACAGATCAAAAAAGGGTAAAAAAAAGTTTTATAATTGTGGTAATTCTATCGAGTGATTTGTTATTCACATAAAAATAATTTAATTAGAACGTAGAAGATGAAAAATATGTTATCGCAGCCAACATATTCTAGTTGTAACTTACTCTTTTCAGATATTACATTTTCTCGACCAGAGACGCAACAATTTTCTGTAATAAATACAGTCTGGGTCAAGATCTATCATTATCGGCATAACAACAACAATAGTTTAGTCAACAGCAATCGCAGCAAATGCAGGATGAGCAGCAGGCACAGCAACAAGCTCAACAACAAGCTCAGCAACAAGCATAACAACAAGCTCAACAGCAAGCCCAACAACAAGCTCAGCAACAGAAGCAACAACAATATCAACAGCAGCAGCAGCAACAACAGCAATAGCAGCACCAACAAAAGCAGCAGTGTGACTGGTATACCTGCCACAGTGGCAGTGGTAATCCAAACGATAGTCGAAGTTCACCACCCCACAGACATGTGCATACGCACGTTGGACTTGGCTATGTTATGTATCCGGCATCCTATGGAATCAAGTGAAGATAAGTTAGTAGAATAAAACTAACCCAAATCCAATATCATTGATTGTTTTCAGAAGAGAAGAAAAAAGTTTTTTAACAAATGTTCGGTAAAGTTTCTTGTAGTTTTTTCACTTTGAAAAATAATATTTGTTAAATTATTTTACAAAACCAATCAAACATTTTTATCGTAGCCAACATATTCTAATTGAAACTAAATCTTTTCAGATATTACATCTTCCCGGAGCAGAGACGCAAGAGTTTTCTGCAGCAAGTACAGTTTGGGTCACATGAACAGCCTCTCGGCTCACAAATGAAGCCCGAAGATCTACCAATGTCGGCACAACAACAACAACAACAGAGCAAGTACAGTCTGGGTCACATCAACAGCCTCCCGGCTCACAAATAAAGCTTGAAGATCAACCAATGTCGGCACAACATCAACAGTAGTTTAGTCACCAGCAATAACAGCAAATGCGGTCTCAGCAGCAGGTACAGCAACAAGCTTAACAACAAGCTTAGCAACAAGCCCAACAACAGGCCCAACAGCAAGCTCAGCAACAACAATAGCACAGCAGCAGCAGCAGCAACAACAACAACAACAACAACAACAACAACAACATCAACAACAACAGCAGCAGTGTGGCTGGTATACCTGCAACATTGGCAGTGGTAAACCAGCCGATAGTCGAAGTCCGCACAGACCATCATACGCATGTATCGGGCGTCCTATGAAGGTGAGCTTTAGCTTTAAATTAATTCAGTTTAAACAAAAACTTGCCCCACCCAACGAAAAATTAAAAAAAAAGGCTACGTATGACCCACACTGATAACTTGCCATTGGTGAACTCAGAAGCTAGAAGCCCAAAGTTATTTTATTTTAAAAAAATATCCAATTCAAGATCTGCGTAAACGCTTTAAGATGTTTAATATGCAATCAAGTGAAGATAAGATCAATTTCAATTTCAATGTTGCTTTATAACATTTCTATTTACAATTGGCTAAAAAATAAATTTATAACTATGAGACAAATACATTGATAAATGAATTTATCATTGATAAATGAATTTATCTTATGGTTTTACAAAACCAATCTAATATCAATATTGAACTTGTGTATAGAATTTAATTAACCCGAAGCCAATTTGTGTGATCTCAGGGTATTTGGGAGAAAAAAAAATGTCAACGATTTTTGCTAAAGTTTCTTGTAGTTTTTTTCGTTTAAAAGAACTACATGTTGATTTTTTTTACAAATCCTATAAATTATTAATTATTATGAACTAGTAGTAATATTTGAAAGAAATGGTATTTGATTTCAATTTCAGTCAGCGGTTCAAAATGTGACTTTTGGTAAGAGTGTACCTATATATTTACATATATGTTTGAATTTGAAAGAACTGGTATTTGTTTTTGGGTGTAACTTCCAAAATAATTATCCTAGGATAATGGTTGATACACTCCCAAATTCTAATTTGAATTTTCTTCAAATTTGCGTTTGCCAATTTCAATTCCAGTCAGCGGTTCAAAATTTGACTTTTGGTAAGAGTGTACCTATGTACATTTATATTGGAATTTGAAAAAAATGATATTTGATTTGGGTGTAACTTCCAAAGTTATTATCCTAGGATAATGGTTGATACATCCCTGAGCTCTAATTTGAATCCTCTTCAAATTGGCGTTTACCAATTTCAATTTCAGTCAGCTTTCTTCTAATTTCCCAAAAATTCCATTTTAGGACTTATCCTTCTTCAAACTGCCGTTTGAATTTTACTTCGTTGCATAAATAAATATAGAAGAAAAAACTGAAACATTTTTTTTAAATATTTGTTTGTTTACAGCATTGCATTTGCATTTACAGAAGATTGAAACTGACGAAGATATGATTTGTAAGTTATTTACATACATCAAAAACTTAGAGTAAATTCTTAATTGAAACTAACTCCTTTCAGATACTACATTTTCTCGGAGCCGAGACGCAACAGTTTTTATGCAGCAAGTACAGTCTGGGCCACATCAACAGCCTCCCGACTCACAAATGAAGCCCGAAGATCTACCAATGTCGGCACAACAAAAGGCTCAACAACAAACACAACAACAAGCTCAACAGTAAGCCCAACAAAAAGCTAAGCAACAGCAGCAACAAAATCAACAGCAACAGTAGCAACAACATCAACAACAACAGCAGCAGCAACAACAACAACGGTTTACCACCCGGAGAACCAGGCGGGCCAGTGAATATGGGCCCATCGCCCCCCCAATAATCCCGTGACAGGGGGATCCAATTCAGGACTTGGGCTTCCGTCGGCCAATCCGTTGGGTCCATTAAACCTACAACCACCCTCAAACTCAATGCCTCCAGGCCTGAGTGGTGTTGGTGGCCTGGGACCGGTGATAACAACAAATCAGTTGTGGTTGTTACACTGCTGGGCAAACAACACCAGCAGGGACCTGGCGGTGTGGCTGGTATACCTGTTAGTGGCAGTGGTAATCTAGCCGATAGTCAAAGTCCTCCCCAAAGACATGTACACACATACCATCATACGCTCGTTGGACTTGGCTATCCTATGTATCCAGCACCCTATGGAAGAGCTTTAGCCTAAAATTGCTTCAATTTAAAAACAGAAACTTGCTCGATCCCAACGAAAAATAAAAAAATATTAGTCATGTATGTATGTACATATGTTTCATTTTTAATTTATATTTTTGTTTTCAATAAATCAGTGAGAGAGAATTGTTCGTTCTTTTTTGTTTATGATCTAAGTAGCAGGCCCCGATCTAGGGTGGGGCATCCGGGCATTTTGCCCCGGGCGGCAAAATTGAAAATTTAGGGTGTTTAATTGCTACCAAAAATAATTTTATGAATTTCGTAACTGATCGAAGCATACATAAAGCTTAGTTATTTCGAAATAACTATTAATTAAAAGACTTCAGTAAACTATTCATTGAAAACTACTCGTAGTATTCAAACTGCTTATGAAACTGAAAAGTTAAAGAACAAAATTTTAAAACTTATTTTGAGCGAATCCGATAAAACACCAATACAAGGGTGTACAATGTCAATACTAAGATATGAATTGTTAGAACATTGTAACCTTGACGCTATTTGGGTCTATTAGAAAAAAAAGGAACGTATTTCACTTTTCTAGTTTTGAGATAGTTAAAAAACGTTTTTAAAGACGTGACCTAAATTATTCTTGGAATAGAGTTCCTTCAAACTGTTGTCTCGTCATTCTTACTTACTTGGACTCATCAGCGACATAGTGAAAGCCTTTGTCATGCGCATTTTTTATTAAGTTATGTTAACTTCATGAATTCTTTTAAAAAAATCCAACAACATTTGAATTCCTAATCATTAAGCTGGACATTTTTTTGCCCGGGGTCAGGCATAGTTTCGATATGAAGGTTCTATATACTGTATATACTGCTGAAATAAATCAGCCAAGTAGAAGACTTCAGCATTAAGGATTGTTGAATTGAAGATTTGTTTGCAAATAATTTCTATATTGCAAGAAATGACACGAGACAAAACATTTCTTTTAATTTGTTTTGAAGGTCCTGGTTTTGGAAATTTGAATAAGTTTGCTGCAATATTTCTTAAAGATTTTGTAAAGAATGTTTTTTTGCCCTTGGAAAATTAATAAAAAACAACTTTTTGTAGTCTTTCAGTAAATCTGTTGTTTCTTTACAAATTTTGCTTGCATGACTTAGTTGGGCCCTTGGTCTCCAGATTTGCCTCGCAACAGTTTAAGCAACATCTATGAATATGCGCCAATGCGACTGAGCACATCGAATCCACTTGTTAGTAAATATTTTCTTTTTGTATATATAGGTGAAACTGCCACACAGGTCTTTGCGTTCTCTTTAGTTGTTTGTCCAAAGTCTAAGGAAGATAAGTATGTATACATAGGTAGTTTGAAAACAAAAACATTTAATACAAAGAAAGAATTACAAGTCTTTTAACAATGACAATTGATAAATATATTGGTGAACTATGCATTTAGTCTTTTTTACTGATATATAGAAAATCACTGTCAATTGTTGATAGCGTTCCACTTCCGCTTTTGTAAGCTTATGGTCTTTTCGATTGGCAATCCAGAAGCGTTCGGAGTGCGTGTAAGCCCTATATTAAATAATTAGTAAAATATTTTAATGGGTATTTTTTTATTTACTTACACCGACTGATCCCAGTTGCGCCCTTCTTCATAGCAAAAACGGCCAGTAATTTTGATAGTCTTAGTTCTGGGAGCGAACAAGGTGCCAAGGGAGGCTTTTTAAGTTCAACATGATCTCGTGGAAGAAAAAGTCGTTGTCTAACAGCTAGAAAGATGACGAAAAAAGATTGAAGATGTTATCTCAAAAATTATAAATCAACGGTGGATATATATGAAAGTGAAGTTGTATAATAAAAAGAATAAAAAGTAGAAAATACTTTACTTACCTATTGTTATTCCTGTGATTGGGAAATTTTGGAAACAATGCGCATACAAGAGCGACCGCTTACGAGAAATAAAAATCCTAATGGCATATGGATTATCATTTGAGAGCCATATGTAACTTGGTAATGATCTGTTCCTATTCTAGGTTGCAAAGCTATATCGATATTAGAATCAGCATCAGACTTCTCTCTACAGTTGCTCGTCTAGCATATTCTCCATTCTCGGTGCCTGTATATTTGGGACCTATGCGCACAGCTTACAGAAGGCTTGTCTGAAATGGTTTGAGCGATATTTAAAGAAATATTTTTGACATCAACATAAGAAATACTTACGTAATATCGTTCCATGATCTTTTCGATCTTTCTTCTTTTTATGAAATGCTGGAAATTGATTGAACAGCAATTCTCAGCTTGGTTCAACGTCCATGCAAATGATTAAACCTTTGGCAATTGTTGGTAGGAGAAACAGATCTGGTATACTGTTTGTATCAGATCAAGTAAACTGTTTGTATCAGATGGATCTATCCATTGAGCAACTGCTTTTTTATCAGTATTGAAGAACAGAACATTAAGCCAAGAGCTAGAGTAGCCCCCGAAGCTGTGACATAAATGTTAATAGTATCACCTACTCGCACTTTGAATGAAGATAGTTTTTACTTCCCCTTTTGGGAACCGAGTAATGGTCGTTTGTTGCCGCGAACCATATAATTGAGTGTGTCAGGCAGTTGGAAGTCTATCAGACCAGCTGGTGTTTCACCATCTTCCAAAGTTACCAAGCCTAGGTCAAACCATTATTGTCCAAGCGTATGGTTCACGTTCAACTTTATTTTTACATTTCCGGACCAGGGGATCGACTTTAAATTAATATAATTTGTTTAATTTAATTGAAAGAATTCAAGCATAAAATTTATAAATGGCATTTTACAAACACAACCGAGAATTGTCATTTTGACATTACATAATGGAAACAAAAAACAAAACGTCATCTTTTGAGCTACTGATGCCATTTTGTATTTTCACGGACAGGGAATTTAGGAGAGTTTTCTCTTAATTAGCTCAAATAAAATTTGCGGGTGTTTCAGGTAAGGGGGGTACGAGTCGCGACTCTAGATAATATAGGTACTCTATGGCCACATAGAAGAATTCATAATGCTGTCTACTTTGTTAGATGGAATACTTAGCTTAAAGTTGACGTGTTTAAGTTTCGATAAGTCAGCATTTTTTTTTATTAGCTTATAGCACTGGAATTGGTCTATAGGGATACTTGTTTTCTTTGAAATGTGTTTCACAATATCACTTGGATCAGTTTCAGCACGATATGTGGAGCCATTTGATTGAAGGTAAAACACTAAGAGAAGATTCGTTATCAGAACCTATAACTTTTTTAGTTTTGTTATGAGTAAGTGGAAGAGATCTTTGGTCTTTATTATTAGTGACTGATTTTCCACTGATTGATGAGAGATTTGGAAGAGTTTCACTGTTTTTGATTGCACTATAGGAATTTCGTTTCTCTATATTATTTATATTATTTGAAGCTACGGGCAAAGGGCATGATATAATAGGAGGAGATTCACTAAAAACCGCAGGGGTATTAGTATCTTTAGAATTTATTTTTTGATTATCTTGAGGTAAATCATCAGGAACATTATTTGTGCATTTCAAAACAATTAATGAAGAAATGTCATTTTCAATTTCAGTCATACACTTTGCACTACTTTCAATTTGTCCTCTTAGGAAAGAAATTTCTCTTTTAAGGTCGATGACGCAATTAGAGAGATCCGTAAACCGCAAAATTAAACTGTCAAAATAAGATTGAGAGCACAAATCACATTCAAAAGAAATTGGAGTTTGTTAGAATATTGAGATTTTCTTGGTTAATATTAACACAATTTTTTGAAAATGTCGCGTGCAAAATGAACACTATCGTTTAAATCTGCACGTTTTATTTTAAGATTGCATTTAGCACAAGGATTTGACATTTTGGAAGAGCAAAATAGAAACACGTCATAGATGTACGATAGACGTCACGAATTTAAATATTCTTGTAAGCTCTGTTAACGTGGAGTGAATTCTTTCTAATATTCCGTTGCTCTTTGAGTGGGCTGGTGGTGTTGTTTTATGGGTAATGTCTAGGAGGATGTACGCACACTGTGCAGAAGGTGAGCAAATCGCTGCCTCATTATCGGTCATCAGGGTTTTGACATTACCGAAAATCGGTAGTAGTTCGATCATTCTATTTTTTGCTTCGGTTTTTGATTGAACCTGGGTTGTTATTAGGTATTTCAAGAATGGGTCTGCCATTATTAGAAATGTTGCATTTTCACAGTAATATATATCTGCGTGGGTGGGCTCTCCCCCTTCTTCAGGAATTGGAGTCTCTCCAATTGGTTGCTTATTGGGGTGTCTATCATACTTATTCTTTTTACAGATTTCACATGTAGCATTTATTGAAAGAATTTGTTTGAAAGCGTTGGCCCTGTAGTATTTATTAGTAACTTGTTTATACACCTCTTTAGCTTGCCTATGGGCTCGATTGTATTCTGCAGTGGCAATTCCTAGTTGTTCTTCTTTGATTGCAGAGCAAGATTTGACTGTTGGAAATTTTTTTAAAAGTTTATCTTTAATATCGAAAAATGTCTCCTCGGTACTGTAAATACCTACGGTTACACCTGTTTTTATTATGCCTTTAAATCTATTAACAACATCTAAGTCTTTGAAGAGCACTGTATGTCTCCAATAACCTTTATGGATTTCTTTGGAAATTGTGTTGTTGTTAAGTGATTCATTTAAAATTAGCTGGGTTCTAAAATTATTAATTCTCTGGTTTACTCTTTTTATTTCGGAAATTGGACTACTCTCTGCACTATGTACAGTCCCTTCTGTTAAATCATCATCGTTTATCATATTCAATTCCTGTCTACTGAGAGCATCAGCTACGACATTTTCTTTGCCAGGTTTATATATAATTTCTGGAGCGTATTCTTCTATGAAAGCGCGCCAGCGTTTTATTTTTGCATTTAGGTTCTTGTCGCCTATGGCGAAAGTTAATGGTTGGTGGTCTGTATATATGTGGATGTCACTTACACCGTAAAGATAATTTCGAAGGTTCTTCAATGCCTAAATTATGGGAAGAATTTCCTTCTCATTTTTCGCATAATTTTCCTCGGTCTTGCTCAATGTTCGACTTATAAAGACAATTGGTTTATCATCTTGGCTAAGCACTGCGCCTAGGGCTGAGTTTCTAGCGTCTGTAGTAAGCTCGAATCTTTTGTTAAAATTGGGTTGGTTGAGTGTAACCTGTTCGCAGAGTTTGTCCTTCAATGTCTTGAATGCTTTAATGGCCTCACTATCGAACTCTATTGTTACCTTGTTGCTATTACTCTGACTGGTTCTGCCATTCTCTCCTCTCAGAGATACTTGGTAATGGGTTTCGAAATCATCGTGTAATTTCTTATGAATTTACGGTATTAACCCGCTAATCCCAAGAAAGATCTTAGTTGCCGTAAAGTCTCCGGTTGTGGGAGTTCTTCTACACATTGTGTCTTCTTCGGGTCCATTTTAATACATTTAAATGATACGATGTACCCAAGAAATTCTACTTCCTCCATGAAGTATTTTGATTTTACACTCGATATTCTCAAATTGGCCGTGCTTAGGGCTTTTGTTATCGTCTCAATATGTTCGAGGTGCTCTTCTTCCGTTTCTGAAAATAAAGGGTGATTTTTTAGCTGGTTTGGTCTTGGCAACACTGGTTTTGACAGCTGACGTGTGTTTAGTACCTTGTGTCACTGTCAAACAGCTTCAGTTTGGTTTGCAATTTAACCATGGATCGTCTTACAAATGAACAACGCTTGCAAATTTTTGGTGAATGGGCTCTTGGAAAGCTGGCCGAGGATCCGCTTTTTTATCGAAAAATTGTGTTCAGCGATGAGGCTCATTTTTGGTTGAATGGGTACGTAAATAAGCATAATTGCCGCATTTGGAGTGAAGATCAGCCAGAAGCATTGCAACAGCTACCAATGCATCCCGAAAAAGCCACTGTTTGGTGCGGTTTATGGGCCGGCGGCATTATTGGGCCATATTTCTTCAAAGATGATGCGAATCGCAGCGTTACTGTCAATGGTGAACGCTACCGAGCGATGATAACAAACTTTTTTTTGCCCGAAATGGAAGTTCTTGACTTGCATGATATGTGGTTTCAACAAGACGGTGCCACATGCCACACAGCACGCGAAACAATGGCGCAATTGCGAGGCGAGTTTGGTGAACAGTTAATTTCACGTTTCGGGCCGGTCAATTGGCCGCCTAGATCGTGCGATTTGACACCATTAGATTATTTTTTGTGGGGGTATGTCAAGGCTAATGTC
The DNA here is from genome assembly GCA_946251815.1 of Dasysyrphus albostriatus. Taxonomy (NCBI): domain Eukaryota; kingdom Metazoa; phylum Arthropoda; class Insecta; order Diptera; family Syrphidae; genus Dasysyrphus; species Dasysyrphus albostriatus. The sequence goes on from OX276335.1 coordinate 117,765,714, forward strand.
TATAGGGACAAGCCCGCTTCGATTGACGCACTGGAAGCCAACATCCATACATTCATTCGTGAGATACCGGCCGATGTGTGAAAGAGTATGCCAAAATTGGACTCGGCGGATGGGCTACCTGAGACGCAGCCGCGTTAAACATTTGCATGAAATTATCTTTAAACATTAAATTGCAGGGTTCAAACTATCGATTCAAATAAATATTTCATTAATTTTTTCGAATTTTTTGTGTTTTTTTTCTTTTAAAAAGTTCTAAACCTCTTAAAAAATCACCCGTTATAATCAAAATAATGACAAAATTTGCCGATGTACTGGCGTAGGATAACATAAATAGTTCTCTGGAAAATTGACGGTGCGTTTTTGAGTCCAAATGGCATTCGGAGGAATTCGTTTTTGCCATTGTTAATGCTGAAAGCTGTTTTCTCCCTATCGCTCTCATTCAGTTTAATCTGATGGAAACCGCTCTGAAAATCAAGAGTGGTGAAATATCTAGCTTTGCCTAAGTTGGCTAAGATGACGGAAGTTTCTGCCATCGGATATTTTTCTGTTTTGGTAAAAGAATTAAGCTTTTTATAGTCTATGACTAGTCTATGCTTCTTCGTACCGTCGTCATTTACGCCCTTTTTGTCTATGACCCATACAGGACAGTTATATGCACTTCTGCTAGGTTGTATTAAATTGTTATCGAGTAGATTCTCGATTTCGTTGTTTACAAAACTCGCCACTGATTGTGGATACGGGTAGCCTTTCGTCAAAACAGCTGTGTTTTTGGTAGTATCTAAGCTACATTGCACACGGGTGTTGTATGGAAGGTAATTTGGATTCTCAGTAAAGACACCCTGGTATTTCTTAAGGATCAGAGTTAATCTTTCTTTTGTAGAAATTTCATTGTTTATGTTTAGATTATTTATTAAATGTTCGTTGAATATTAAGGTTACAATGCCCTGATCCTATTCCAACGTTGAATCTCTGATATTAATATTGCATTGAACCCTTCTTAGTAGTTTGATGCCTATAATCGCATCGAAATCTTTAAGTTCGTTAAGCTCATATAATTTATCTCTTACTCCCAAGATATTTATGTCTTGGTAGGTATCGATGATAGTCGTTCCATGGACGCTTTTAACTCTTGATGGAGTTTGAAGCTCCATACTAGGGAACAACCCTGGTCTTACATAGTTGTGAGTTGCCCCGGTATCTATTAAAATATAAAAATACGCCCCGACTTACCATCCGTCATTTGTATATATGGTAAGTCGTGCCCTGCTGTAAAAAATTACCGCTCTCGTTTAAGTTATTGAGGCGAGGCACTTTGTTTATAGCCATCTGATCACTATTTGTCCGCTCTCTCTTAAATGGATTATTGTAAGAATTATTAGACCATTGTGGTCTGTTATTATTATTATGAGGTGTGGTTTGTCTCGCAGGCACTATATTCGCACTTGTAGTGTCCATCCTATCATGGCGGTTATAATTATAATTATTTTGCCTATTATGATGGAAAGAATCATTCTGATTAAATGCCCTATTCTGCAGGGGTGGCCTGATTGCGGGCTGGTCATGCCACCGACTTGGGCCTGGTTGACTAGGCATATGTCTGTCATTGACGTAAATCAAGTTTTTAACCCTAGTCTGGTTGGATTCTATTTCCAGTGCTCTAGCTAGAGCATTGGGAAGGTCCCCAGAGTTAAGTGAGAACAGTATGTTACTGGTGCCTTGATTTAATCCCGTAACGAAAACTTGAAGAGCGTTTTATCTTGCCCTATCAGTAAGACATTTTGTCTCGGCAGCTCTGGGGCCGTAACTCATTATAGTTTTGTTGATGATGAGTGTCAGAACTTTCGTAACGCCATCATAGAATTCTTGTAGAGTTTTTCTGCCTTGCCTCATATTGCTCAATTCGGTTTCTAACATATGGATGGGCAGTTTGTCGCTATATGTAAGGTCTAAACGGCCTAAAATCGCGTCTATATTTAATGGTGTTCCATGGCTGGTAAGGACATCATTGGCTTTCCCTGTTATTTTATTCTGAACTATATTGACGACTGAGTATTATCTTGCTCCACCTTTGCAGGCTTCGTATACCTTCATGACATTTATTAGTGCTGTTCGCCAAGAGACATAATTCTCCCCGTTAAACTATGGTAGGCATTTTGCTACTTATCCCGCTCCGCCTTCTATCAATGGGTCAATTGTAATGTCCTTATAGGGTTCGATATCGTCCCCTGTCTTTAACGCAGAAAATTGTGTGCTGATGTTACTAACTTGTTCTGTTAACTGTCTGTTGGCGTCTGCCACTAACCTACTCACTAACCTCGCTAGCTCTTCTGATGTCATTGACATTTTTTATTGTTATTCTTTTCAAAACTCTAACACTATGTTTCAAGATATTTATTAAGAGAGAAGGAAGGGAAATTTTTTTTAAATTGTTTTTTTTTTGAAATTCTAACACTAATCTTTACACTATAACCACTTCTTCTAATACGAGTAATAATTTAAAATAAGTTTCCTCATGAAATATAAATAAATCCGAGAACTTAAAATAATCATTAAATTTCTTACTTTCATAAAATGAGATTTCAGCTTCTAATGCGCCTACTTCTCCGATCAGTTGGGTTTGGATGTCCCCGTTGTTGCTTCAGGTGCTTTACGTCTGCAGTCTTTTTGAGTCGTTCCTCCGGTGCTCAGATTCTAAGTCTGAATTTATCTGGTTCACGCACGTTGCTGAAGGATACTTTTAATTTTGTCCTTTTGGATGCGTTGTTAAAACTAGTTTGTGCACTCAATTCACTGAATTTAACTTCAATTTATATTATTCACTTTTAATTTCAACAATTTTACGTGTCCCTGCTCGGCCGCCAATTAAGTACTCCGTTTAAAAAAAAACACTTTATTAATATTTAAAGAAATGTATTTACAAAAGAGTTTAAATCAAAATGCAAACTGCTACTCGCGGGGTTGGAATCGAACTGCCGAAGCTGCGTCCTCTCCTGGTCTTCGTTGGTTCGGTTGGTGGTGGTTATCGGTGGTGACGGTCCTTAATTAGGATCGGTCTCGGGTTTCTTCGGAATGTGATTTTAATCTGCTCTCTTTTCCTTTTGGTTGGTCGTAAAACATGGGTTTTACGACAATCTGTTTTTCATCTGCTTAAGAACGAGTTCTTGGTACGAGTATTTCGTCGGCGGAGTAGCTATTTGTAGACCCATGTGGCCACCATGTGTTAACTTACTATAGTCATTGAAATCAACAAAGCATTTGAACAAAAAAATAATGATTTCCTTTTTTTATGGAATAGAAAACACAAAAGTTGTCTATTTAATTAAATCTTAATGTGTAAAACTAGTTGAAGCGGCAATTATAACATCGATCTTGTTGCAATATTAACAGTTTGTTTATTTTAGCCGTGAAAATATTTAACCACCCCCATTTTTGTAATTATTGTGTTTATTTCTTATTTTTACTTGCCTGTAGAAAGCTGAAAAATTGTTAAACAGAATTAAACTGCTTGAAGCTTAAGACAATGCATGTGTAATTTGTACACCCTTTTCCCTCCCCTTTTCCGCCTACTTCAGCTCCCCTTAACTTCCGCTCCCTTTCATTTGTTATGATTTTTCTTCTTACAACATCCTTTAAAAGCGAACATTTAGGTATTAAGCTTCATACCATAATTTTGAAACGTCTTATTTTTGCAAAATCTGCCTATTACCACTCCCTTTTTATATAAAAAGTTTTTACCCATTTAATTGATATTTAATGCCTCGTGGCATAATGGTTAGTGCGTAGGACTGTCATGCCAAAGGTCTGGGTTCGATTCCCGGCAACTGCTACCTAAAAACAGAAGCGATTAAGAAAAGATAGACAAGCTATCCACTGCTCTACAGTGGAGCAGCACAAAATTATTAAGGAATTATTAAAGAAATCCACGACTGAGTTCTTCAGTTCTACCCCGAAAGTGGATAAATATCAAACGGTCCTCTTGAAGGGCATAGATTCCTGCACGGAACCACAGGTGCTCTTAAATGAGCTCCGTCAAAAAGCGAGCGACGATCTCGACTTTATCGGGGTCAAGCCGTTCGCTACAGTCAGAGCCAGACGAGAGAAGCGGTCTTTGCCGTTCTTTCTGGTACAGCTATCACCCAGCAGCAAACTGGATAGGTTGAGGAGTATCTCCGTCCTCAACTACCAGGTTGTTACTTAGGATAAATTAAAGAGACGCGGCGACATGCTTCAATGCATGCGCTGCCAAAGGTTTGGCCACGCTGCAGCAAACTGCGAAATGCAGTCACGCTGCGCTAAGTGCGGTGAGGACCACATAAAGGGGGAGTGTAAACTCGGCGAGGAACGGGTCGAAGACATAACCTAGCTTAAATGTGCGCCATGCGGACAGGAGGGGCACCCTGCTAATTATCGGGGTTGCTCGAATTAACAAAGCGGCTAAGCAAACAGCGGTAGAGATACGCCCATCAACGCGTGCTCCTACAACAACGCCCGTCAATCCCCAAATTTCCTACGCCCAAATGGCGGCAGGAAAGGGAAAAACGGTACAGCCTGCAGCTAAGGTAGCTCAACCGGCCCTCGTGCCAAAAGCTCCGGACGCTCAGGCCGAAATTAGAAGCATGTTGCTGGCAATTCAAGGCCAGCTGACAGGGCTTCACAATCAGATAAAGGAGCAGGCGACTAGGGTAGACTATCTCTACTCTGTTTTGCCTAGCCTAACGCAAATTAGAGGTTAAAGGCGCGCTATCAGAGAGGCCTCTTAGGATCCTTGCTGTGAATGTAAATTCACTGATTAGGACCGAACGTAGAGCTAATCTTTTCCAATTGTTGAAATACCAAAGTCGAGATGTGTTTATGGCCAGCGAAACTAAGCTGAACCAGAAACATAAGTTGACTAACAACAATTACAATATCGTTAGAAGAGATCGACCCAACTCCACTCAAGGGGGGGGGGCGTCGCAATCTTCTTACGAAAAGGCATAAATCATAAAGTTATATATAATAGTGATCTGCGAAGATTTCGGCTGTTAGAGGCGTGCATCTTATGCATTCCTCTCCAACAGGGGAAGCGAATGTATGTGATCGCGGCTTATACACCGGCATCACCTCAGCCAACTGATTTTATGACAGAGCTTGAAAAAATTTTCGAATGTCTACACTTGAGCTTGGAAGAAAATAACTTTCTCATGCCCGGTGATTTGAATGCCAAACACCAAGATTGGGGAAATCAAATTCAAAATCAAAGAGGTATCCATCTATTCAATTGGATGAGTCAATACAACACTGAATATGGTGTCGACCTGCTGGCTACGGATCGGCCATCGTTTCCAAGAAGCGGTGCCTATCTGGATCTATTGCTAATAGACGCAAGACTGACAATTACTGACACTGTGGGTCAAAGACCAAGAAACTGTTTACGAACGATCGAGTACGACAGTGACCACTGCGGACTCGCCGCCGTAATACAGCTCCCGAACGAGCTCGTGGAGTTGGATGAGTATGTACCTGTGCATACTTACAATTACAGTAAGGTACGCTGGCCACGCTTTACCAACGCCTTATCGAGCGAAATCAGTTCGAATAACATATCACCACCAAATGACAGGAATTTGACAAATAACGAAATAGACCAATACCTAGAACAAATGGATGAGACAATCAAACGAACAATGAACAGAACAATACCGAAATACAAACAACGGGACGCAACAGACATGTACCGAAATGCGACCATTGACGCATTACACAGACAAAAAAGTGGACTGCTAACAAGACTCAAACTCTTGTACCAACGGTTTACTGACCCTCACGATCTGGAGATTAGGACACTGAAGTCGTCGATCAAGAACATCAACCAACTAATTAAAGAGAACTATCGGTTGTCAATTAATTTGTATTGGGATAACAAAATTTGGGACGTTAATTCTAGCGACCCGAGCATGTTTCCCAAAATTAACAAGATATTTAGAATGATCAGAACGACCTTCCTTGTATGAAGCTTCAGAGAACGACAGACAACAGAGACGTACTTCTGACAGCAGGAATTAATCCAGAGGATGCCGTCTTGGGCGATGACCTCTTTAGTGTCGAAGATCCGCAGGAGAAAGTGGAGGCTGTGGGGGCTGCTTTCCAGCAAGTGTACAAGGTGAATGCGTGCATTCGCCCCAATCACGACCTGGAAAACAGAGCCTTGCTCCATCACTTTTACCTTCGGAATGACATCACGCAATGGCGATCAGAGAACCTTGGTTTCACCGGGTTCAATGAAGATCATTTGGCAAACGCCATAATCGCCGAGCGAAATGGGCCCAGTTCCCTGTTAATTACGAAGGTGGAGCTCCAGCTCATCTTCGATTCATTAAAGAAGAAGAAGTCAGCAGGAGTCGATGGCATATCCAACGTTGTACTTCCACATTTACCTCAAGAAGCAGTAGACATTTATACCACTCTATTTAACAACGCTCTGAATAATGCATATTATCCAGTGCGTTGGAAGACAGCTGTGGTGCATCCTCTCTCGAAAAAGGGAAAGGACAACTCCAATCCGGCGAATCTCCGGTCGATAAGTCTTCTTCCGAGTATCAGCAAGGTATTCGAAAAAGTTATCAATAGAGCTCTGTCTAAGTGGGCAGAGGACAATAATATCATACCGGACAATCAATTCGGTTTTAAGGCGGGACATGACACCATTCATGCCGCGTCGAAACTCGTTTCTGATGTCCAATGGAACAAATCTAAGAAGCTGTGTACGGGTGCCTGTCTGGTTGATTTGGAGAAGGCCTTCGACACTGTATGGTTAGAGGGTCTGTATCCAAAGCTGACCAGACGTGGCATTAGTAAACCACTGTTATATATGCTTTATGATATGCTCAATGGTAGAAAGTTTGTTGTAAAAAGTGGCAATGTAACTTCTGCCACAACCTTTAATATTAAAAATGGTCTTCAGCAGGGAGCGGTCAACTCGCCGATTCTATTCAGCATTTACACCAGCGATCTGATAAGTAGTCTAACTCAGGCAATTGCGTATGCCGACGACTTGATTGCGTACAGAACAGTTCCAAAAGTCAAGGTCATCAGGATTCTCTTGCAGCGTGACTTCGATGAGATTCAACGATATTGTGATGACTGGAAGTTGAAAATCAACTTTCAGAAATCAGAAACTATCTAGGACTCCGTTGCGTGGAGCCACAAGAGATACGAGAAAGAACTGGCGCAAGCTGGTGATCGCAGGGCCAAATGGACATCCACTGGCGAGTAAAAGTGTAGTAAAGTACCTTGGCATCTGGATGGATCAGTATTTGTATTTCGACAGACATATAAATGCTGCTCTGGCCAGGGCTAGGGGAGCCTTTGCCCTGCCGAAACGGTTGTTTTATAGCAGCCGGCTTGACAGCAGGGTGAAGATGATTTGCTACATGGCCCTTATTCGGCCGATGATTGCCTATGGATGCCCGGTTTGGTTCAACGTTACCCCATCTCAAATGGAAAAGATTCGGGTGTTTGAGAGGCAGTGTCTTCAACGCTGCCTTGGATTGCACAGAACACCAGAGTCGGAGTACAAACACTACTATTCCAACCTGGCTCTATACAACGGTGCCAACATAAACAGAATAGATAATTTCTTGCTGAAGCTTATTCGAGGTCACATTGCAAGAGCGATGTCCTCGTCTAACAGCTTCATTTTCGGGGCTTACTACCCTAACAACGAATACTACGAGAGTGTGCGTCTAAGCGGCTTTATTCCGCCCGATGCATTCCTCCACCTAGACAGTCGAGGGTTGATCCAGGATAGAGCGGCGATTCCGTTAATCTACCACGTCTGCCGGAGAACTGTAGATCGGCGGCTCCTGTACAGTTGGGACGTCCTCGCACAAGACGGAGCTGAGCACCTTCGGTTCAGTAGGACTGTGTCCGAACGGGACCGAGTGGATAGGGTAAAGTAGGAGAACCAGTTCTGGTGGTTGAAAAACGAAGATGAAGTTCCTTCAGACATTTAATAGTTGACCTTGCTATTTTCTTTTGTATGGCCGACTTGCATAGGTTTAGGTAGTTAGTTTTAAGTAGGGACAGTCAGGGTGGCACAAAAAAAAAAATTATAAAATCCACAAAAATACAAAAAAAATTATAAAACCGTGAAATGCTTGCTGTGGCTGTTCTAGTTTGTAAGTAGCTTATAAGTAGGTTGTAATTAGTTTTTAATTAGTTGTAAATAGTTTTAAGTAACTTTAAGTAGTTTTAATGAGTTTTAATTAGCTTTAATTTAGTTTTATGTAGTTTGTAAGTTTTATATAAAACCAAAAAAAATAAAGACAGAGATACCGAGTTTTTTGTAAATTCTTCTGCCAAATCTTCCAAGCGTATACTTGTCATGAATAAGTACTTCTCATTAGCCGTTCGGACTTGGCAAAAAATTGTAGGTCCCCTCCATTCCTGCCAACAACACGCACACAGGAATGGTTGAGAGTTGTAAGTCACTAGGCCTTGGTTCTCCACGAGCTGTTGTGCCCCCAAATTTATTTTTCTTTTTAAAAATTAAAAAATCAGCTCAATAATTTAAAAAAACAAATAGTATTCATCCAAACATATTTCCTATGTTTATAAATGTACATACACATAAACATAGAGTAAATACAATTTGTTGAGCATTTAGTAGGTTATCTTCGAAATTAAAATTCTTATATATTTATAATGTTATAAATTAAACGGAAAAAATAAAAAATAAGTTCAAAAAAACTTCAGTATTATTGTAAAAGAATACGAGTATACCTAATTATTAGGTATATTAAGTTTCTGTTAAGAGTTCTTTAGCCTCGTCAAATAATTCTTTGTTTTCACCTGTTCTTGATTTACTGACGCTAGAAATGTAGGGATCAGAGTAGATTGTCTTCTTCTATTTTGGGTGATTTACATATGTTTGAGTACATACAAACATATATAAGGTCCTAACAAAATAAATTTTTAAATTTTGACCAACGCGCCTATAAAATATTTCAAATTAGTTTCACAAACAACAACATTTTTATTTAATATAATAAGTTTTAACTCGGAAAATGTTTTTTGATTGTAAATAACTTTTAAATTTAATAACTTTGAATTTCAGTAACTAATGAAAAAAATTAAATACGGCAGACATTTAGTCCCCTATATAATGTTTAAAAAAAATTACCACTTTAAACCAGTTATTTTCTTGATTCCAGACAAAAAGTAACACATTTCTTTAAAATATTGAGGTAAATATAAGAAAATTAGTGTCTAAAACTTTTTTTTTATTAATATTTGTATATATCTAGTAAGGAACTAAAGTTCCGAGAAATATAAATTTGTTTCATTAGTTATTACCAAAGTTATAGAAATTTAAAGAAAATATTTAAAAACTTTCTTTTTTTTTCATCGTACGTTTTTGCTCCTAAAACAAAAATGCATGAAAATGCGAAGGTTTTTATTTTTGTTCCTCAATTCTGAATAGTTTAAGAATACAAAACAATCAAAAACTAAGTAAAGGCAGTTGGAGATAACAGCGAAAACTTCAAATGAAAGCACTTTACTCAATTTTTCTTATAAATTCAATTAAAAAATATAAAAGTTGTTTTTTAAAGAAGAGAATCTGATCTTTCCAAAAATGTATACTGTTCATAAAGTCTATTCAGAAACTTAGGAAATAATTGACTTTAAACAGAGGCAGTCGGAGATAGCAGCGAAAACTTCCAATGAAAACAAAAAAATACTGCACTTTACTCAATTTTTTAATAATTCCAATTAAAAAATATAAAAGCTGTTTTTTTAAAGAAGAGAATCCGGCCTTTCCAAAAATGTATACTGTTCATAAAGTCTATTCAGAAACTTAGGAAATAATTGACTTAAAACTTATACAACTTGCAATTAAAAAAAAATAAAATATATCAAAATGTCGTTTTTAAGGGTCATTTAAAGCACCTAAAACTAAAATAAATTTAAAAACAAATAATTGTGTCATAAAAAGCTATTAGATTTTTGAAATTACGAAATTCATAAGAACCATTTTTGAGATGGATTTCATCGTTTTGTCCCATAATGCGTTGTTAAACAGAGTGGTATAAATGCCTACTGCTTCTTGAGGTAAATGTCGAAGTACAACGTTGGATATGCCATCGACTCCTGCTGACTTCTTCTTCTTTAATGAATCGAAGATGAGCTGGAGCTCCAGCTTCGAAATTATCAGGGAACTGGGCCCATTTCGCTCGGCGCACAGTGACCCGTTTAGGCAAAAGTGCTTGCTAAATTCATTTTTCTGAATTAACAAATGTTTGGAGCTCAAGTAATCGAAAAAATTATTTCATTTGTATGAACGGTTCGGCTTGTAGAGCCAGTCAAAGTTGACACATATTTAAGTTGAGAAAAAACACTTTTTAAAATTTTTTTTTTTAACTTTGAGTGTAAAAACTTGGAAAAGACTATAAGTTAATTTGTTTTTGTTATTTTTACTTCATTTATGTGTTAATGGCTATGATCAGAAATAAAAAAAAATATAATTTTTTTAAAGTAGTAAATTTAATGTTGTTTGAAACACCACTTTTAAGGCACTTTTTTAACTTTACATTGAGTAGAAAAAAAGTTTTTAAAAGTTGTCAAGCCAAAATGGACGGATAATGAATCCATATATTTTTTTAATCTGCAACCAAAAACTCAGCTGCATAAAGTTGCATAACATTGAGCTAAAGAGATTTGATTTGAAAAAGTAATTATTTTTGTCTGAGTTTTTTTCCAGTGCAAAAAAAAACATGGAAAATATTATTTCTTTGTTTTGCAGGTATGAAAGGGTTTTGTAATTTAGAAAGAAAACATAAATATTTTATGCTTAGCTTTTTAAACGGGTTTATAACTTATTTCGTGCAACACCTAATAAAACTCTTAAGTATGAATGTTTTTGATGTCGGGCATGATTAGTTATTGTCAGGTACTTCCATGGATAAGGGTTCTTAACTGGATTATACTATTTTTAGGTAGGTAAAGATATAGCTACCATACAATATTTTTTTTTGAATTTGAATTTTTTGAATAGCACTGACTAGTTTATTTCTGCCGTAATAATTGAACACCACCTATCCGTTGAAAAATTTACCGGAAATTGAAGCAAAATTAAGACACTTTCATTGCACTACTAAGAAAAAATGGAATCTCTCCATTGCATGGTAGAATCAGGTGCATGGAATTTATTTTGAAACTTGCTTATACACTTCGACAAGAGGGAGAGGAATTTGATGAATCTATTGGGATCAAAGAGGCAGAAATAAGAAGAAAACGAGAAATTTAAAGGCGTTTTCACGATGAGCTTGGACTGGATGTGGAAAAACAAAAGCAAGAATTTGGAAATAGCAATGATGGAAACACTCCAAGGAGATTTTTTAAACAATCGGAGGCAACCACTCAAATAACTGGGGTCGATGAAGAGGTTATAACTAGGATCAAAATAATACTTAATGTTTTGAATTGCAGGGAAGAAGGGAAAACAGTTAAATTTGGAGAGTACACCAAAACAACCGCAGAATTATTAAAAGTACCTTGATAAACTACTAACACCTACTCTTCATAAAATGTGGGTCCATAGTCAAAACATAACCAAATACCAATCTCTACCATATGGAGAATTGTCAGAAGAAGCTTAAGAACCCAAAAATAAAGACTACAAGAAATACAGATGTCAAAATACGTGCAAAATTTCTAAAATTCGGCAGAATAAAGACTTATTTAACATGCTAGCAATCTCATCCGATCCACTTATTTCTTCCTTGAGGCATTTAGGAACCCAAAAAGATCTGAAAGCCCAATACTCACCAGAAATGATAAGTTTATTACGCATTTCCCCGGACATAGATGATATTTTCCAAGAATTTAATGTTTATATGTAAATTTTTGTTCCTTTTATTTAATTTTTCTCCTTTTTGAATTGTGATCTATTATTAAAATATTTTATAAAGACTTATATGGACTCTTTAAAAAAAATAAAATCAATTAATAAAAAAAAACTATTTTTCGCCACATTTTCAATCAATTTGGGTTGGTTTCTTTTTTCCCCCACTGTTTTACTTGAATTACACTCAAATTACTTCATAAATTGACTTTTCACCTTTTTAAAATTATATACCAACTATGTTAGCCAGCTTAACTAAAACTTCTTATTTCAGAAGCAGATTCTGAAACACCCTGTAAATATTTTTTCTTTAAATTCTCAAAGTGTATAGCCTTGGGAATTTCCTTTAAGATTGAAAAAATTGTGGTGATATCTTTATTCGTTTAAGAGGTATGATTTTTGCAACCAAAAAAGTCAATTCGGGCCACTGTGCGGTGATTATGGCGTTTGTCAAGTTATCTTCATTGAACCCGGTGAAACCGAGGTTCTCTGATCACCATTGCGTTATGTAATTCCGAAGGTAGAAGTGGTGGAGCAAGGCTCTGTTTTCCAGGTCATGGTTCGCGTGAATGCAAGCAATCACATTGTACACTTGCTGGAAAGCAGCCCCCGCAGCCTCCACTTTCTCCTGCGGATATTCGACAACAAAGAGGTCATCGTCCAGGACGGCGTCCTCTGGATTAATTCCTGCTGTCAGAAGTACGTCCGGCCGCTCTCAGAAGCTTAAGACACGCAAGGTCATTCTGATCATTCCTTCTAAATATCTTGTTAATGTGGGGAAACATGCTCGGGTCGCTAGATTTAACGACCCGATTTTTAGTATCCCAATACAAATTAATTGACAACCGATAGTTTTCTTTAATTAGTTGGTTGATGTTCTTGATCGACGATTTCAGCGTCCTAATCTCCAGATCGTGTGCGTCGGTAAACCGTCAGTACAAGAGTTTGAGTCTTGTCAGCAGTGCACTTTTTTATCTGTGTAGTGCGTCAATGGTCGCGTTTTGGTACATGTCGGTTGCATGCGGTTGTTTGTATTTCGGTATTGTTCTATTCATTGTTCATTTGATTGTCTCGTCCATTTGTTCTAAGTATTGGTCTATCTCGTAATATGTCAAATTCCTCTCATTTGGTGGGGATATATTATTCGACCAGATTTCGCTCAGTAAGGCGTTTGTAAAGCGTGGCCAGCGCACCTTACTGTAATTATAAGTATGCACAGGTACATACTCATTCAACTCCACGAGCTCATTCGAAAGCTGTATTACGGCGGCGAGTCCGCAGTGCTCACTATCGTACTTGATCATTCGTAAACAGTTTCTTGGTCTTTGACCTACAGTGTCAGTATACTTGTCAGTCTGGCGTCTATTAGCAAAAGATCCGGATAGGCACCGCTTCTTGGAAACGATGGCCAATCCGTAGCCAGCAAGTCGACACCATACTCAGTGTTGTATTGACTCATCCAATTGAAAAGATGAACACCTCTTTGATTCTGAATCTGATTTCCCCAATTTTGGTGTTTGGCATTCAAATCACCGGCCATGAGAAAGTTATTTTCTTCCAAGCTCAAGTGTAGATATTCAAAAAGTTTTTCAAGCTCTGTCATAAAATAAGTTGGCTGAGGTGATGCCGGTGCAAGCCGCGATCACATACATTCACTTCCTCTATTGGAGAGTAATGCATACGATGCACGCCTCTAACAGCCGAAATCTTCGCAGATCACTATTATATATAACTTTATGCTTAATGCCTTTTCGTATGAAGATTGCGACGCCCCACTCCCCCCCTTGAGTGGAGTTGGGTCGATCTCTTCTAACGATATTGTAATTGTTTTTAGTCAACTTATGTTTCTGGTTCAGCTTAGTTTCGCTGGCCATAAACACATCTGGACTTTGGTCTTTCAACAATTGGAAAAAATCAGCTTCAGTTTGGTCCTAGTCAGTGAATTTACATTCACAGCAAGGATCCTAAGAGGCCTCTCCGGCAGGCAAAACAGAGTAGAGATAGTCTACCCTAGTCACTTGCTCTTTTATCTGGTTGTGAAGTCCTGTCAACTGGCCTTGTATTCCCAGCAACATGCTTCTTGTTTCGGCCTGAGCGTCCGGCGCCTTTGGCACCAGGGCCGGTTGGGCTACCTTAGCTGTAGGCTGTACCGTTTTTCCCTCCCTGACGCCATTTGGGCGCAGGAAACTTGGGGATTAACGGGAGTTAGGAGCACGCGTTGATGGGCGTTTCTTTACCGCTGTCTGCTTAGCCGCTTTATTGGTACGAATATGCTGAAAAGCTGAGCAACCCCGATAATTAATAGGGTGCCTCCTCCTCCTTTCGCAAAGTGCACGTTTAAGCTGGGTCATGTCTCCGACCCATTCGTCACTGAGTTTGCACTCCCCCTTGATGTGGTCCTCACCGTACTTAACGCAGCGTGACTGCATTTCGCAGTTTGCTGCAGCGTGGCCAAGCCTTTGGCAGCGCATACATTGAAGCATGTCACCGCGTCTCTTTAATTTATCCCAAGTTACAACCTGGTAGTTGAGGACGGAGATCCTCCTCAGTCTATCCAGTTTGCTGCTGGGCGAAAGCTGATCTAGGAAGAACGGCAAAGACCGCTTCTCCCGTCTGGCTCTGACTGTAGCAGACGGCTTCACGCCGATAAGGTCTAGATCGTCGTTCGCTTTTTGACGGAGCTCAAATGCCAAGAGATACTACCTATTATTTCAGTGTTGGTGAGAAGAAGATTTGTGTTGTTTATAAGTCTCGGAAAGAATGTGTGTGTATTTAGAAGTGTTGTGGTATGGACCTGTTTATTTATTAGTTTTTGAAATTTAGTGGTCTGTGTTTTATTTATTTTCATTGCAATTTTTTTATGTATTGGTTTATTTCTTGAGTGTAAAGATCAGCGGTAATGTAATGCATATTTTATTTTATATTGGTACATGAAGTTCATATAATTTATTGTTTAAATTTGTCTTTTTCTGTATAGAAATATGATTTCTTCTTTGACACGTATGGTTCTGGCTATTTTTTGTGTTATTTGGGCGCCTGTTGTGGTGTTTTTTTAATTTTTATTTCCGCGTATTTGGGTGTGACGTGTGTTTTGAGATATTTTTTATTAAATTTTATGTTTAAATTGACTTTCGTTATTTTAAGTTTTATGCTCAGAACTTAATTTAACATTGGTGTTCCTTGTCAAAGCCGGTGTCTCTTCTTGTGATGATGTAGAGTTTTGCTAATGTGTCGTGTTATGTTGTTGTCTTCTTTCTTCTATTTTGGTTCTAATTGCTTTATCGTATAGTGTATTTGTTTTAAATGTCAACTTGTCGTTCAGTAGTCTGTCCTGTTCCAGTTTACTAGCTTTATAAATTTCATATTCTTCTGTTGCGTCAAGTATTTTCCTTTTTTTGCATATGTGCAATGGTATTAAGTTGGTGACGAAGTCAGTATAATTATGGTTGTTGTCCATCAGATGCTGGGCAAAGTCTTACTTGGTGTTGTTTTTTAGTTTATGTTGTAGAAACCTATCGTAGAACGTTCTGCCTGTTTGTCCAATATAGTACATGTTGCAATCGTCACATTTGAGTTTATAAACTCCGAAGCATGTCTTTGGTTCTGTTTTTATTTTTGGTTTTAATATGTTTCGGATGTTGTTATTAGTTGTGAATGAAATGTTGATGTTTAGTTTTTTAAATTAATATTGGAGTGTTTGTGGTAATATGTTGGTGTATGTTACTGAAGTGTATTTGTTTTCTGTTGTTAAAGTTTTGCTTATTTGTGGTTGTAAATTTTCTTTTTCTTTTTTGATATTAGCTTATCTATTATTGTAGTATTGTAGCCATTTGAATATGCGATGCATTTTATTGTGTTGAGTTCGTTGTTTTAATCTTCTTTGAAAACATATACTAAGGAAATCAACAACGCCATCAATAAATGTAATAATCTTTTTTCAAACATAAATAAAAATACACTCAAACAACCAAACCCAAGAGCACCACAATTTACAGGCCTGCCTAAAATAAATAAACATGGAACACCTATAACCCCTAAAAACACTAAAAACAATATTAACCTACTAAACAACAACAGCATCAAAAACTACTCAGATCTAATTGACAAATTGAAAAACATAAACTTATCATCAAATCACAAAATGATTTCATTCGACGTCACTAACATGTACACAAATATACCAATAGATGAAACCCTTAAGTTTCTAAAAGACAAGCTCACCAACACTGCAACAATTAATAAAAAACAAATAGACGAATTATTTTGCTTATTACAATTAACACTTAATCAAAATTACTTTACATTCAACAATGACTATTACATCCAAAATGAGGGTCTGGCAATGGGTTCACCATTAAGTGGATTATTAGCAGTTATAGTTATTAAATCACTATGAGAATAAATACATTTTATCTTCACAAAACCCCCAACACCAGAAAATAATATTGTATTCAAGATACGTTGATGATACTTTTGTCATATTTGATGGTACACAAAGACAAATTGACCTTCTAACTAAATACATTAACAACACAAAAATTTAAGTCACCACAGAAGTTGAAAATGATAACTCGATTAACTTTCTAGACCTAAACATTACAAAAAAAAACAACAAATTCAAATACAAAGTACACAGGAAACCAACTACAACTGACATCACAATACACAATGACTGACACCACCCACATTCCCAAAAAATGGTAGCATACAATGTCTTTATTAACAGGTTAATAAATATATTTATGGACAAAGAAGATTATGACAACGAACTCAACACAATAAAATGCATCGCACATTCAAATGGCTACAATACTACAATAATAGATAAACTAATATCAAAAAAGAGAAGAAAATTTACAACAACAAAATAAGCAAAACTTTGACAACAGAAAACAAATACACTTCAGTAACATACGCCAACATATTACCACAAACACTCCAATATGAATTTAAAAAACTAAACATCAACATTTCATTCACAACTAATAACAACATCCAAAACACATGAAAACCAAAAATAAAAACAGAAACAAAGACATGCTCCGCAGTTTATAAACTCGAATGTGACGATTGCAACATGTACTATATTGGACAAACAGGCAGAACGTTCTACGATAGGTTTCTACAACATAAACCAAAAAACACAACACTAAATCAAAGTTTCCCCATCATCTCATCGACAACAACCACAATTATACTGACTTCGACACCAACTTAATACCATTGCACATATGAAAAAAAGAGAAAATACTTGACGCAACAGAAGAATATGAAATTTATAAGGCCAGTAAACTAGAACAGGACAGACTACTGAACGACAAGTTGACATTTAAAACAAATCCACTATTCGATACAGCAATAAGAACCAAAATAGAAGAAAGAAGACAACAACAAAACACCACATAATAGCAAAACTCTACAACATCACAAGATGAGACACCGGCTTTGACAAGAAACACCAATGTTAAATTAAGTTCTAAGCCCAATGATGGAGATATACCTACACTCCAATACGCGTCACTAGATATTAAAATAAAAAATAATAAAAGTTGTGATAATAATTTGGAATTTAAATTTAAATTAAAATTTTAAAAATTTAGAAATCCTAGTGTTTTCTTTTTATTTATTTTATTGTTATTAATTTTTTTATATATCAACAACACAACTTGGAGACTCTATCAAAATGCATCTACGGATGAAGCTTACAAAGATGATGAAAATCGAGTGAAGATATGCACTCAAGTATCGGCAGAGGTCACGGCTGTCGGCGAGGGCTTGGCTTTGAATGAAGCTTAAAGGATCGAAAATGCAAAAAGAGCCATGCGCAGGTACGGCCAAGTTGCCACTAAAAATCTCAGTCTCAGGGACTGGAAGCGTTTGAGCTGGGTTCGAAAGCTGCTTGCCAAGACTGAGGATAAGAATAAGACTTCAGTCCAGACTGAACCAATCATCCAATTTGGCTGCTGGCAGTAATCCCAAAGCGGGACCTGGCAGATGTCCAAAGCACTTAAGGGTTGAGTATACTAAAACCAGCAGTCAAAGAAAGAGGACCAGGCATTATGACTCGACAACCCAGCCAACGAACGTTAATAAGAAGCCAAAGATGGCCGCTTCTCTGGCTAACGTTGTAGCCGAGAGCCTTCAGGTGGCCTTTATAAATGAGGGGAGCACCGAAATGCGGATAACCAGTGAGCAGTGGGCTCAAGTGGAGGTAAAGCTTCTGCAGTGTATAAACTCTGAGATTCTTGCCTTCACAGGTTTCGTGCTAACTTTCGTACCATTGTCGACCATAAAGGAATTCAAAATCCCTTCCTGCAGCGACGGACCTACACTGAAATGGCTTCAAGCCACCGTTAATGGTATAGAGGGGCTACTTGAAGGAGTAACTTTAAAACTTACCCCCAAAAGGGACCTTCCCACCAGACCAAAAATCCGGATAAATGTTCCGGGACAAGGCTTGACAAAAGAACTGCTGGGAAACCTCCTGCGGGGTCAAAATTCCAACTTCTTTAGTAGCGACTGGCAAATTCTCACGATGGAAGCACCGACAAAAACAGACCAAGAAGCTATACTCATGCTTTGTAACGAGAAAATGGCAGTGCTTCCATCTAAAGGCTTCAAACTGAGAGTTGGTGTTAATGAAGTCAAGGTGCAGCCGATAGCCAACACACAAAACTTTAAACACAAAAATGAAATTGCTGCAAGTGAACCTTCAGCACAGTAAGTTGGCCTCGGCCACCTTAATCTCGTCCTTGGCAAATGAGAGCATAGACATAGCCTTTGTTAAAAAGCCCTAGGCAAACAGTGGCAGAATCTGCGGGCTGAAGTCCAAGGAGTATATAGTTTATTTTAATAAGGGGTCTACAGAAGGTAATTAACGTAGTTGCATAGTGCCGAAAAAAGTTATGTCTTTTCCCCTTATCTTCCCGTTGTAGCTAAGACATGACGGTGAAGTGCGAAAGAAAAGGGGCCCCGTCCATTGTAGCCGTAAACAAAGAAAAGTCTCAAGCAATGTAACATTCTCAGATCACAGAATGATAACATTTCAAGTAGAGCATGAAATGGACAACCCAAAACCCTTAAGAAACCCCAGAAAAATAAACTGGGTAGCCTTCCATGAAAAATTGACCTCATCTTTGGGCCGTTGTGAAAATATACCTATGTTAAACTCTTCGGACATTGAAAAACATGTCAATGAACTGACGTCAGCTATTCACAGAACTTACGAAACTTCTTGCCCCATTACCAAAGGGAAAGGCAAACTCAACCCCGTTTGGTGGACTAAAGAGTTTTTGACTCTTAGGACAAAATCTAGGAGGCTTAACAATTGATACATAGTAATGAACCTTTTGATTGGGATATTTTCAAGATCAGCAAAAACGAATATAAAACAGAACTACGTGTGCAAAAAGAGCAGCCTTGCGGAAATTTTGTACAGGCATAGAGTCAACAAATGACGTGATAGTGGCCCCACCATAAGCCAGACTTCTAGTATTGACAGTCAAATAGTAGATAGCCGAAAAGTAGCCTGGGCCATAGACTCCTTCTCATCATACAAGTCTGCAGGGCCTGATGGAATAGTTCCTATTATGCTCCAAGGGTCATTTCTGGTAAAAATATACAAAGGATGTTAGAACATCACTTACATTCCATCTAGTTGGAGGTTAATCACTGTCATTTTCATCCCGAAAGCTGGCAAGCCCACTCACACTGAACCGAAAGATGTTAGACCAATTGGCCTATCTTCTTTTCTTCCCAAAACCTTAGGCTTATAGAAACGCACATTTGCCTTATGCTAAATGATAGTGTTTTCTCACAGGCCCAACACGCATACGTAAAGGGCAAATCTGTTGAGACAACACTTCATGAAGTGGTCGGCACGATTGAGAAATCAATCCACTTTAAAGAATATACCCTGGGAGCATTCCATAGAAGGGGCCTTCAACAAAGTTGAAAGTCTTGCAATACGACAAACCCTAGAATCTGTCAGCGTTGAACCGATACAGAGGTACACCATAGTGAGGAATTTTTTCTTCTCTGCTCTGGCTTCTTGTCGTTAACCAGATTTTAGTCAAATCAGGGCAAAGCGGCGTCAAAGTCGTGGCGTACGCTGATGATATAGTTCTAATGGCATCAGGAAAATTTGTCCACCGTCTCTGCGTGCTCCTACAGACAGCCCTTAACAAGCTCAGTAATTGAGCCAGTAGCTGTGGACTTAATTTCAACCCACTGATAACAGAACTTGTTCTGTTCATTAGAAAACGAAATATCCCAAATATATATCCCCCACCATCAATGGGACGCCACTCCAAATAACTGGTGCGGCCAATTATCTTGGTTGAGTTATAGATCGTAAACTTAACTCGAAAGAGAACATCAAAGAAAGGGAAAAAAAGCTGCGATAGCTTTCTACACATGCAGTAGAATTTTTTGGAAGAGATGGGGACCCAGCCCCAAGACCAATCGCTGCATGTACACAGCCATTGCAAAGCCTATCCTGACGTACGCCTGTCTGGTTTGGTGGCCAGCCTTGGATAAGGCAATCAATCTTAAAGCCATGACCAAAATTCAAAGACTAGCATATATCGGTATAACAAGTGCCATGAGAACCACTCCAGCCGTAGCCTTAGAAAGTTTCCTTTCACTTGCCCCACTCGATCTGTTCACGAAAGAGTTGGAAGCCAAAAGTTCTTTACGACTTAAAGAGTGCGAACATTGGAAAAAGGGCCACTGTGGTCACAGAACTATAATGAACCTCACCGATATATACATTCAAATAGACTATATTCCACCGTACATAGATTTTAACCCAGTCGCACTTACAGATATCCTGACAAGGGAGTTATGGAAGGAAAACCTGGTCCTAAAAGCAAATCATATATCGGTAATAACAGACGGTTCCAAAATGGACCGTGGGGCATCTTTTCAGAAAATCCACCCCTAAACATATCATTGAAGCTGCCAAACTTTTGCAGTGTTTGCCAAGCGGAAGTACTTGCAGCTTGCGAGGCCGCAAAATACCTTCCCAGATGTGAACTGACGAACAAAAACATTGGCATCTTCATAGATAGCCGGGCGGCAATCAGAGCCATTTCGTCAACTGTCACGAATTCAAAACTAGATGATCTTTGCCGTAGTGAAATAAAATTACTTGGCGTAACAAATTCTATCACCATTTAATGGGTCCCTGGACACCATGACATTATTTGAATGAAGTGGCTGGTGAATTGACCAAAAATTGTACCCTGGGTACTAATGCCACTGGAGCTAAACAAGTACAGAATTCAGTTTTCAGTTTTCTCAAAGCCGCTAACGAAAGATGGTCAACTATTGATACCTGTCGAGTTTCAAGAAGTCTTTGGCCAGATACCTCAATGAAAAAAACTGAGTATTTACTGAAGCTTAGAAGACCTCGACTGTCCCTCTTGGTTGGAATCCTTACGGGTCACAACTTGATGGGAACCCCCCAACTAACAGTTTAACTTCTTAAATTTTAAAATAAGCAATTCCCCGGCTTGTATAGTAAATAAAACAGGCCTTACACAAATCATTTTGGCTGACATTAAACAAGCTATTTGATTCCCTTTAAACCTGTCATCACAGGTGCTAAACAATCAAATAGCTTTCGATCAATAGTTTAATAACTAGCCTACTTATTAATATATCAATATCTTAGTCGGGCGCTCTAAGTTAAACTTTAATAACATAATGCTAATGCCTTTCAGCCTAAGAACTATCTTAATACTAAATCCAGGTCGGTTTTATTTTTAACCGAGAAGAATTTACAAAAAACACGGTATATAAAATATAAAACTTACAAGCTACATAAAACTAAATTAAAGCTTATTAAAACTAATTAAGACTAATCAAAACTACTTAAAGCTATTTAAAACTATTTTGTATTGTATTGTATTGTATTTGTATAGTAATTACATGATACAACAAGATTAAAATCTTTTAATAGTATCTAAGAAATATAAGCTTACCAAGTCTAGCATATTTACAATTCATTTATAATAATTGGATACAAAGTTAAAGGCAGAAAAAAAAGAAAAAATTAGAACTAATAATTGTTAATTACATTTGTGCTATATGTAGGTACAAACAAAACTACATATTAATTAAGAATTAAAAATATAGAACTATATAGAAACTTAATTGACTTTAAGCTTGAAAAATAAAGAAAAAAGAAAAGATAATAAAAATACGCAGATAGATTAATTCTGAGTTAAAAAGCTTAAAAATAGCTGGTGAGCTTATCCTCTGATATTCGGTTGGAAGACCGTTCCACACTCGAATAACAGCAATAAAAAAAGATCGCTCTTCAATGGTATGCGTAAAACGCTGCACAATCAAACGCAAACCCCTAGGTGACTGGGCATATTGAAGTATTTCGCCTAAATACTCTGAGCACCTGTTGTGGATTATACGGTGAAGAAAAATAACATTACGAAAACTTAAGTACTTGTTTAAGCTCAGCCCCCACAATGAAGAACTAAAATTTGATACACTAACGTATCTTGGGATATTGTGAATAAAACGCAAGCAGTCATTAAACGCTACATTAAGCTTACGTTTGCACTCATAATCAAGGACGGGATAGACAGAAGAGTTAAAAGTAAAAAAGGGTAGGATAAGACTTTTTACTAGATGCTCCTTCATACTAAAATCCAGTAAATGTGATAAAGACCTTAAAGAGCGAAGACCAAAATAAATTCGTCTAATTGATTCAGAAACTGCGTCACATCAGGTTAATCTGTTATTAACGTATTTTACAATTTGTCCGTTCAAAACAATTTTCTAACAATATCCGGAAGATCGTTTATGAATAACGAAAAAAGAAGAGGTCCAAGAATAGATCCTTGAGGAACACCGCAATTAACAATAGATGGACTTGAAGTACCCAGGTCAGTAGTAATCCATTGAACCCTATCTATAAGATAGCTTCGCAATAATTTAAGTGCAGTTGTTAAAAAATTAAAGTTATTACTTAATTTTGAAATCAAAATTTGGTGGTCAGAACAGTCAAAGGCTTTTGAAAAATCCAAGAGAACCATAATACTTAACTGATTTCCGTCAAGAGCAGCACGAAAATCTGATGTAACTTTAACAACAGCAGCTTCACAACTGTGTAGTATTATTGCGCTTTTCCATTGTTCAGGAAATTCACTACTATAGATACAAGTATTCAAAATATGCATCAGTGGTGGAAGAACAATAGGTAAGATAAGTCGAATAAATTTGGGCGAAATTTCATCGGAGCAGATTGCATTGGATTTTATTAATCTTATAGCATTAACTGCATCGCTTTCTCCAACACAGTTAAATGAAAATACACCGCCGCCGTCATTCTCAGGAGCATTTAAAGGCAACATCGCATAAGATCGAAACATTAACGGCCCGAATTTTGCTATCCCAATACAAATTAATTGACAACCGATAGTTCTCTTTAATTAGTTGGTTGATGTTCTTAATCGACGACTTCAGTGTCCTAATCTCCAGATCGTGAGGGTCAGTAAACCGTCGGTACAAGAGTTTGAGTCTTGTCAGCAGTCCACTTTTTTGTTTGTGAAGTGCGTCAATGGTCGCGTTCCGGCACATGTCGGTTACGTCCCGTTGTTTGTATTTCGGTACTGTTCTGTTTAGTCTTCGTTTGATTGTCTCGTCCATTTGTTCTAAGTATTGTTCTATTTCGTTATATGTCAAATTAATGTCATTTGGTGGGGATATGTTGTTCGAACTTATTTCGCTCGATAAGGCGTTGGTGAAGCGTGGCCAGCGCGCCTTACTGTAATTGTAAGTATGCACAGGTACATACTATCGTTCGGAAGCTGTATTACGGTGGCGAGTCCGCAGTGATCACTGTCGTACTCGATCGTTCGTAAACAGTTTCTTGGTCTGTGACCCACAGTGTCAGTAATTGTCAGCCTTGCATCTATTACCAATAGATCCAGATAGGCACCGCTTCTTGGAAACGATGGCCGATCCGTAGCCAGCAGGTCGACACCATATTCAGTGTTGTATCGGCTCATCCAATTGAAAAGATGAATACCTCTTTGATTTTGAATTTCATTTCCCCAATCTTGGTGTTTGGCATTCAAATCACCGGCCATGAGAAAGTTATTTTCTTCCAAGCTTAAGCGTAGATATTCAAAAAGTTTTTCAAGCTCTATCATAAAATTAGTTGGCTGAGGTGATTCCGGTGCATAAGCCGTGATCACATACATTCGCTTGCCCTGTTGGAGAGGAATGCATACGATGCACGCCTCTAACAGCCGAAATCTGCGCAGATCACTATTATATATAACTTTATGCTTAATGCCTTTTCGTATGAAGATTGCGACGCCCCCCCCCCCCCTTGAGTGGAATTGTGTCGATCTCTTCTTACGATATTGTAATTGTTTTTAGTCAACTTATGTTTCTGGTTCAGCTTAGTTTCGCTGGCCATAAACACATGTGGACTTTAGTCTTTCAACAATTGAAAAAGATTAGCTCTACGTTTGGTCCTAATCAGTGAATTTACATTCACACGAAGGATCCTAAAAGGCCTCTTAGGCAGCACGCCATTAACCTCTAATTTGCGTTAGGCTAGGCAAAACAGAGTAGAGATAGTCTTCCCTAGTCACCTGCTCTTTTATCTGGTTGTGAAGTCCTGCCAACTGATCTTGTATTTCTAGCAACATGCTTCTTATTTCGGCCTGAGCGTCCCGAACTTTTGGCACAAGGGCCAGTTGAGCTACCTTAGCTGCAGGCTGTACCATTTTTCCCCTTCCTGCCGCCATTTAGGCGTAGGAAATTTGGGGATTGACAAGCGTTGTTGTAAGAGCACACGTTGATGGGCGTATCTCTACCGCTGTCTGCTTAGCCGCTTTATTAATTCTTATCTGCTGAAAATCTGAGCAACCCGGATAATTAACAGAGTGCCCCTCCTGTCCGCATGGCGCACATTTAAGCTGGGTCATGTCTTCGACCCGTTCTTCACCAAGCTTACACTCCCGCTTAGTGTGGTCCTCACCACACTTTACGCAGCGTGACTCCATTTCGCAGTTTGCTGCAGTGTGGCCAAACCTTTGGCAGCGCATGCATTGAAGCATGTCACAGCGTCTCTCCAATTTATCCCAAGTAACAACCCGGTAGGTGAGAACGGAGATACTCCTCAGACTATCCAGTTTGCTGCTGGGCGATAGTTAAACCAGGAAGAACGGCAAGGACCGCTTCTCCCGTCTGGGTCTGACTGTAGCAGACGGCTTGACCCCAATAAAGTCGAGTTCATGGCTCGCTTTTTGACGGAGCTCATCTAAGAGCACCTGTGGTTCCGTGCAGTAATCTATGCCCTTTGAGAGGACCGTTTGATATTTATCCACTTTGGGGGTAAAACTGAAGAACTCAGTCGTGGATTTCTTTAACAATTCTTTAATTATCTTATGCTCTGCCACTGTTGAGCAGTGGATAGCATGTCTATCTTTGCTTAAGCGTTTAATAAAAAGGTTTTAGCATATGGCCGACTTACACAGAAGTATGGTTTCCTGTATTTCCATTTTATAGGTGATTATTGGTGGCACCTTTTCTTTTTTATTTTGGGGCGGCTGTGGCTGCTGCTGGTGTACTCCCTGCTGCTGCTCGTTCCACTGCTGCTGATCTGCTCCTGTGGTTTTAGTTGTTGCTGTTGTTTTTTTGTGCGTTGCACCTTCGGTTGCTGCTGTGGTTGTTCGGTTGAATGCTGTTGTTGTTGCTGCTCTTGTTGGCTCTGCTGTGGCAGTTGCTGCTGTTGCTGCTGTGCTAGCCTTTGCTCTGGCTGTGCCAGCTCTTGTGGCGCTGCTTTTGGCGGCGGTACTTTTAGTGGCGCCTTTAGTGCTTTTTTCTTCTCGCACTCCTGCCTCTCACGGTCTCTTCGAGCTTCTTGCTTGGTTTTTAGGGCTTGAACTAGAGGGGTAACTATAGAGTTAAGCCTTTCCATCTCCCCCCAAATGGCATCAATTTTTTCGCTGATGGCTTTCTCATCAAGCGCGACTATTGCGACTTGCGCCTCATTTTCCTCTTCTGAGGATGCCTCTGGTGAAGTTAAATCCATAAGCAAATTGCTATTTGAATCCCCCGTTGTAAATAATCTCTCGCCACCTTCGGACATATACTCGATGTCGTCATCGGATGGCGAGGTATCCAGTTGTTGATGGATTTTCACTGCTGCTGTAGTTTTGTCTGTGCATGCCATCTCCTTCACCCCGGCTGGCAGCTGGGCTGAGGTGGTGGTGGAGCGGCGCTTGACGAGGTTCGGCGCACAGCTTATCCTCTTCCTCCTTTTATTTTCCACATCGGCTGTTGGTACCGTTGGTGGGTTCGCCGTTGTTGCTGCGACGCTTGATGATGGTATGGCTAGTGGTGCCATCGTTTCCTTGGTGGTTGTTGATGTTGATGCTATTGCACTAACCGTTGCTTTGCTTGGTGGTGCCATAGCTGGCTTTGTTGTTGTTGCTGGGACACCTTTCGATGTCCCCGCTATGTTATTGGATGACATTTGCTGCTCTTCCCACTCAATGAAGTTTTCGACTTCTCGATTGTGGAAAAAAGCAGCTAAATATTTTTTACCCGACTGGGACTCGAAATCGTGATCCTCCGGTTCTCGGTCTTCCACCTTTTTTATTTTTTTTTATTTTTGAATTCATTTTTTTCAATTTTCTTAAAACTATCTTAAAGTTAGATAAAAATTCATAAAAACTAGCCTACTTATCAATATCTTAAATCTAACTTACTGGCTCCAATCGGACGCTCTTAGTTAAACTATAATAACTAAATGCTAATGCCTTTCGGCCTAAGAACTATCTTAATACTAAATCCAGGTCGGTTTTATTTTTTACCGAGAAGAATTTACAAAAAAATCGGTATCTATGTCTTTATTTTTTTGGTCTTATATAAAACATATAAAATTTACAAACTACATAAAACGAAATTAAAGCTAACTAAAACTAATTAAAACTACTTAAAGCTACTTACAGACTACTTACAAACTAGAACAGCCACAGCAAGCATTTTCCGGTTTTTATAATTTTTTTTGTATTTTTGTTGATTTTATAATTTTTTTTTTGTGTTTTTTTTTTTTTGGGCCACCCTGACTATCCCTACTTAAAATTAAATTTACTACCTAAACCTATGTAAGTCGGCCATACAAAAGAAAATAGCAAGGTCAACTATTAAATATCTGAAGGAACTTCATCTTCGTTTTTCAACCACCAGAACTGGTTTTCCTGCTTTGCCCTATCTCTTCGGTCCTGTTCGGACACAGTCCTACTGAACCGAAGGTGCTCAGCTCCGTCTTGTGCGAGGACGTCCCGACTGTACAGGAGCCGCCGATCTACAGTTCTCTGGCAGACGTGGTAGATTAGCGGAACCGCTGCTCTATCCTGGATCAACCCTCGACTGTCTAGGTGGAGGAATGCATCGGGCGGAATAAAGCCGCTTAGACGCACACTCTCGTAGTATTCGTTGTTGGGGTAATAAGCCCCGAAAATTAAGCTGTTAGACGAGGACATCGCTCTTGCAATGTGACCTCGAATAAGCTTCAGCAAGAAATTATCTATCCTGTTTATGTTGGCCCCGTTGTATAGAACCAGGTTGGAATAGTAATGTTTGTACTCCGACTCTGGTGTTCTGTGCAATCCAAGGCAGCGTCGAAGACACTGCCTCTCAAACACCCGAATCTTTTCCATTTGAGATGAAGCAACGTTGAACCAAACCGGGCATCCATAGGCAATCATCGGCCGGATGAGGGCCATGTAGCAAATCACCTTCAGCCGGCTGCTATAAAACAACCGTTTCGTCAGGGCAAAAGCTCCCCTAGCCCTGGCCAGAGCAGCATTTATATGTCTGTCGAAATACAAATGCTGATCCATCCAGATGCCAAGGTACTTTACTACACTTTTACTCGCCAGTGGATGTCCATTTGGCCCTACGATCACCAGCTTGCGCCAGTTCTTTCTCGTATCCCTTGTGGCTCCACGCAACGGAGTCCTAAAAAAGATAGTTTCTGATTTCTGAAAGTTGATTTTCAACTTCCAGTCATCGCAATATTGCTGAATCTTCTCGAAGTCACGCTGCAAAAGAATCCTGATGACCTCTACTTTTGGAGCTGTTCTGTACGCAATTAGGTCGTCGGCATACGCAATTGCCTGAGTTAGACTACTCATCAGATCGCTGGTGTAAATGCTGAATAGAATCGGCGAGTTGACCGCTCCCTGCTGAAGACAATTTTTAATATTAAAGGTTGTGGCAGAAGTTACATTGCCACTCTTGACAACAAACTTTCTGCCATTGAGCATATCATAAAGCATATATAATAGTGGCCTTCTCCAAATCAACCAGACAGGCACCCGTACACTGCTTCTTAGATTTTTTCCATTGGACATCAGAAACTAGTTTCGACGCGGCATGAATAGTGTCATGTCCCGCCTTAAAACCGAACTGATTGTCCGGTATAATATTATTGTCCTCTGCCCACTTAGACAGAGCTGTATTGATAACTTTTTCGAATACCTTGCTGATACTCGGAAGAAGACTTATCGACCGAAGATTCGCCGATTCGCTCCACCTTCGTAATTAACAGGGAATTGGGCCCAATTCGCTCGGCGATTATGGCGTTTGCCAAATGATCTTCACTGAACCCGGTGTAACCAAGGTTCTCCGATCGCCATTGCGTGATATCAGTCCGAAGATAGAAGTGATGGAACAAGGCTCTGTTTTCCAGGTCGTGATTCGGGCGAATGCACGCATTCACCTTGTACACTTGCTGAAAAGCAGCGCCCACAGCCTCCACTTTCTCCTGCGGATCTTCGACAATAAAGAGGTCATCGTCCAAGACGGCGTCCTCTGGATTAATTCCTGCTGTTAGAAGTACGTTCTGATCATTCCTTCTAAATATCTTGTTAATTTGGAGAAACATACTCGGGTCGCTAGAATTAACGGCCCGAATTTTGTTATCCCAATACAAATTAATTGACAACCGATAGTTCTCTTTAATTAGTTGGTTGATGTTCTTAATCGACGACTTCAGTGTCCTAATCTCCAGATGGTGAGGGTCAGTAAACCGTTGGTACAAGAGTTTTAGTCTTGTCAGCAGTCCACTTTTTTGTCTGTGTAGTGCGTCAATGTTTGCGTTTCGATACATGTCGGTTGCGTCCCGTTGCTTGTATTTCGGTATTGTTCTGTTCATTGTTCGTTTGATTGTCTCGTCCATTTGTTCTAGGTATCGGTCTATTTCGTTATTTGTCAAATTCCTGTCATTTGGTGGGGATATGTTATTCGAACTGATTTCGCTAGATAAGGCGTTGGTAAAGCGTGGCCAGCGCACCTTACTGTAATTGTAAGTATGCACAGGTACATACTCATCCAACTCCACGAGCTCGTTCGGGAGCTGTATTACGGCGGCGAGTCCGCAGTGATCACTGTCGTACTCGATCGTTCGTAAACAGTTTCTAGGTCTTTGACCCACAGTGTCAGTAATTGTCAGTCTTGCGTCTATTAGCAATAGATCCAGGTAGCCACCGCTTCTTAGAAACGATGGCCAATCCGTTGACTCATCCAATTGAATAGATGGATACCTCTTTGATTTTGAATTTGATTTCCCCAATCTTGGTGTTTGGCATTCAAATCACCGGCCATGAGAAAGTAATTTTCTTCCAAGCTCAAGTGTGTTTTTCAAGCTCTGTCGTAAAATCAGTTCGCTGAGGTGATGCCGGTGCATAAGCCGCGATCACATACATTCGCTTCCCCTGTTGGAGAGGAATGCATACGATGCACGCCTCTAACAGCCGAAATCTGCGCAGATTACTATTATATATAACTTTATGATTAATGCCTTTTCGTATGAAGATTGCGACGCCCCCCCCCCTGAGTGGAGTTGGGTCAATCTCTTCTAACGATATTGTAATTGTTGTTAGTCAATTTATGTTTCTGGTTGAGCTTAGTTTCGCTGGCCATAAACACATCTGGACTCTGGTCTTTCAACAATTGGAAAAGATTAGCTCTACGTTCGGTCCTTACAGTGAATTTACATTCACAGGATCCTAAGAGGCCTCTCCAACAGCGCGCCTTTAGCCTGTAATTTACGTTAGGCTAGGCAAAACAGAGAAGAGATAGTATACCCTAGTCGCCAGCTCCTTTATCTGGGTCTGAAGTCCTGTTAACTGGCCTTGAATGGCCAGCAACATGCTTCTTATTTCGGCCTGAGCGTCCGGCGCCTTTGGCACTAGGCCGGTTGGGTTGCCTTAGCTGCAGGCTGTACCGTTTTTCCCCTTCCTGCCGCCATTTGGGCGTAGGAAATTTGGGGATTAACGGGCGTTGCTGTAGGAGCACGCGTTGATGGGCGTATCTCTACCGCTGTCTGCTTAGCCGCTTTATTGTTACGAATTTGCTGAAAAGCTGAGCAGCCCCGATAATTAGCAGGGTGCCCCTCTTTTCCGCAAAGTGCACATTTAAGCTGGGTCATGTCTTCGACCCTTTCCTCTCCGAGCTTGCACTCTCCCTTAATGTGGTCCTCACCACACTTAACGCAGCGTGACTGCATTTCGCAGTTTGCTGCAGCGTGGCCAAACCTTTGGCAGCGCATGCATTGAAGCATGTCACCGCGTCTCTTTAATTTGTCACAAGTTACAACCTGGTAGTTGAGGCTGGAGATTCTCCTCAAACTATCCAGTTTGCTGCTGGGCGATAGTTGAACCAGGAAGAACAGCAAAGACCACTTCTCCCGTCTGGCTCTGACTGTAGCGAACGGCTTGACCCCGATAAAATCGAGATCGTCGCTCGCTTTTTGACGGAGCTCATTTAAGAGCACCTATGGTTCCGTGCAGGAATCTATGCCCTTCAAGAAGACCGTCTGGAATATATCCACTTTGGGGGTAAAACTGAAGAACTCAGTCGTGGATTTCTTTAATAATTCTTTTATAATTTTATGCTGTGCCACTGTGGAGCAGTGGATAGCGTGTCTATCTTTACTTAATCGTTTTATAAAAAAGTTTTGGCCTATGGCCGACTTACATAGGTCAATGGTTTCCTGAAGTTCCATTTTATATGTATTTATAGGTGGCACCTTTTCTTTTTTATTTTGGGGCGGCTGTGGCTGCTGCTGGTGATCTCCCTGCTGCTGCTGCTGCTGACTTTGCTCCTGTGGTTTTCGTTGCTGCTGCTGCTGCTGTTGTTGTTGTTGTTGCTGTTGCATTTGCTTTTTTGGAAGTTGCTCCTTCGGCTTCTGATGTTGTTGTTCAATGGGCATCTGTTGTTGTTGTTGTTGTTCTTTTGGATTTAGATCCTGCTGCTTGTTTTTCGAAGGCAGCTCTTGCTCTGGCGCTGCATTTTTTGGCGCTTAGCCCGCTTCTTTCTGCTCGCGCTCCTGTTTCTCTCTTTTGCATCGAGCTTCTTGCTTGCTTTTGAGAGCTTCTATTAGTGGGGTCACAATGGATTTGAGACGTTCCATCTCCCCCCGAATGACATCAATTTTTTGACTGATGGCCTGCTCGTCCATTTCTTCTTGCGCCTCATTTTCCTCTTCGGAGGACACCTCTGTGGTTACATCCACAAGCAAGTTGCTGTTGGAGTCACCCGTTGTATATAATCCCTCGCCACCTTCGGACATATACTCGATGTCGTCATCGGATGGCGAGGTATCCAGTTGTTGATGGATTTTGGCTGCTGCTGTAGTTTTGGCTGTGCGTGCCGTCTCCTTCACCCCGGCTGGCAGCTGGGCTGAGGTGGTGGTGGAGCGGCGCTTCACGAGGTTCGACGCACAGCTTATTTTCTTCCTCCTCTTGTTTTTGGCATCGGCTGTTGGTGCCGTTGCTTGTTTCGCCGTTGCTACGGCACTTGTTGATGGCATGGCTGGTGGTGCCATCGCTTGCTTCATTGTTGTTGTTGTTGTTGCTACGGCGCTGACCGAAGCTTTGGCTGGTGGTACCATAGCTGGCTTTATTGTTGTTGCTGGGGCACCTTTCGATGTCCCCGCGGTGTTGTTAGTTTGCATTTGCTGCTTTTCCCACTCAATGAAGTTTTCTACTTCACGATTGTGAAAAAAAGCAGCCAAATAATTTTTGTCCGACTGGGACTCGAACCCGTGATCCTCTGGTTGTCGGTCTGCCACCTCTTCCTCTGTGCTATCAACACAATTGAGGATCGTTTGGATTAAATAAAACTTGACTAGGTCACTCCGAGATAATTAATTTGAATAAACTGGGAAGCCGAAAACGTCTACACACTTCCACAGTACGAGATCGACTGGTCTGCCACCTTGAATCTGGGTTCTTTTTTTAGTCTAAAGCTTAAATCAATTAAATCTTGACGTGTTTGAAAAAGGTATTTCAAAAATTGTATGCTTAAATCTTTAGCATTTTTTCCATACATTCGTAAAAACTTTGAAAATAAATGATTGAAAGTAAAGAAAAAATATTTTATTTCTATTGAACCAAAATTTTGATATTAAATAATTTTCTGACTGTTTAAAGGAAAAACTTTAATCCCTACAAGAGTTCATCTCGTTGTAAACTTTTGGGTTAATGTTTATTAATTTATCTATAAAAAGTTAGCTTTAGAAAAAACTTGAATTATAACAGCAAGTATATGCGACTCATTCGTGTTTACAATCAACATCTGTCACAAGCAAAATGATATAGCTTTTGAAAGAAAGCAATCATTTCGAAAAGTTTGCTATTGACATTTAAAAAAACAATATATTTCCTTACGCAGGGCAGCATTTTTCACACGCAAAACGAAATAGCTCACGAATGAAGGCAATCAATTCTCTAAGTTTGCTACAAACATTTTCTAAAACCATATTTTTCCTTACAGAGGACAACAACAAAATCGCTCACGAAAAAAAAACAATAATTTCCATAGGTTTCTTTTAAAAATTTTATTTTATTTTCCAAACAAATAGGTACATATATACGTATAACAAAATTCTTGTTGACTTCTAATCAGAATAACTTAAAAGGATATACATAATTATATTAATTGCAAATGGCGTATATCTTACAATCATTTTTGAACAATTTTTTGGTGGAAAGGTATATTAATTTGTAATAATTAATTTTTTGTTTGAGGCAATAGTAAAAACTAATTCACACATAAATTCAAAACAAATATCCATAAGTACATTATTATTTTTTGTTTGCATAAATTTTGCATAGATTAAAAACAAATATATTTACGAGAATAGCTACAAAAATAGTTACACATTTCTTAAAGCTAAAAAAAACAACACAAATTCCATCAAGAAACACACACATCAATCGAGGAAGACATTGGCGAGCGCGGGCCTCATATCGTTATTCGACGTTGGGCACTTGAAATGAAAGTTCAGTGATATTTGTTCTTATCAATTATTTACCACTGTTTGATGACCAAGTTTTTTTTATAATTTTATATTTTCCTTATGATTTATTCTAATGAATAGCAAAAACCAAATTGTTGAGCCCGGTGCGGTTTGCAGAACATTTTCAACTAGACAGAGAAATGTCAAATCTTCCTGCTGTCTATAACAAGCTTATTTAAGAAAGCTGTATACAAAACATTTCTATTTACTTTCAGTGAAAAAAACTTAGACAGGCCTGAAACAGGTCTTTTCCCACTAAAGAATACAAGCCTTGTATACAATTTGCAAATCTTAATTAAAAATCCAATTTACAGGCTATTATCAAAAATATATATTGGAAAACGGTTGACTTGTATTACAAAGCCTTATTTTAGTTCTTTGTGAGCTATAGCTTACCAAATTTGAAAATCAGACCTAATACAAGTTAAATTGTTAGTTGGGCCACATGAGCAGAATGGGCATCAGCACATCTGATTTATGTAGTGGGTGTCAGGACGAAGAGGAGGAGGAGGGCTCATCTCACTTCCTTTGTGAATGCCCCAGCCTAGCTATAAATAGGAAAAAGAATTGGGCGATGTCTCATTTTTACCACTGAAAAACCTCCTCAATTTCATTCATTAATCAGGATGGTTCAGACAGGAACCTCAAACCTAAAACTTCCCCACCCTGAGGAGCACAATGGATCCACTGAGATCTGAGTGAGGTGATGCGGCTTGCCGCTGAAATTTCACTATTTTCAGTCTAGTATCCTTTTCCTTGGGGTGGGAGGGCTCTACCTCAGATCCGGTAGTTATAATTCTTTTGCTGAGTTGTTTATGTTGTTGGCTTTATGAATAATCCAAGTTTTCGACCTCGAGCGCTGAATGCATCTTTGTTAGATATGGAAAAAACAGAGTCACTTTCGCGGTTTTTTTCAGTTAAGAGCTATTTTAATCTTTAAGGCCAAGTTTTCGAATAAAACTTCGCTTTACCATTTCAGAATTAATAAATCGGCTTTGATTTCAGCTTAAAATCGTCTCTGTTAACACAAACCTACGATACAGCCTTTCAATGTAATTGAAATTTAACTTTTCCACGCACTATAAACGTTTCGAAAAAATGTATCCTATGCTAAAAAAGTGAGCATTTTTTTCTCAAATGATTTAATTATAATGTTCCTCGCTTAATTGCATTGACCCACTGTGGAAAATAAAGGTCTGTTACGGACCAAAAATCGATAACTTTTTGTTATTGAAGATTTGAAATTTTGGATAAATTAGCAAAAATTTAAGAAACAAGTTTTTTTTTATTTTTGGAACAAATCCGTTTTCTTGAGCAGCTATAGGTTTGAGCTTTTGTTTTGAATTTGTTCTTTAAATGATACATGAAACACATTCTGGGCCTATTTGTACGATGTTAAGAGCTACTCCACGGCAAATAAGTAGTATAAACTAGAGGGTTCTGGGACACCGGTATCACCGGTATCACCGGTATGGGTTCTGATCTATGCTATACCGGTATGGCTTCTGATCTATGCTATACCGGTATGGGTTCTGATCTATGCTATACCGGTATGGGTTCCGATCTATGCTATGCTAAATACCGGTGTTATTTTTTGGGTTCTAGACCAAGCTTAGCAAACGTTAGAACGCAAAAACGTTGTATCACCGGTATTAATTTTTTAATATTTTCTTTATTTTTTAATTAGATCAGTTTTGTATTTCATTTTCAAGTTCTATTCGATAATGACCCCAAGCTAGTGTATTTATATTATTGGTACATATAAATCTTTTGTTATCAGAAGAACTTAAACTTAATTTGTTTATACATTCGGTGTATATAGTATGATGTTTAGATCTAAAGTTCAACATTTTACTATAGAAGTTTTGTTTGTGTAGCAAAGAGTCTCTGTAATTTTTTAAAGACATTTTTTTTACAGCTGATGATATAACACCCTTAGCCTTTTTTATTAGAGCTGCATCTTCTATGTCTATACTATACATTTTAGCTCTTAATCCTATACATTCCTTCATTATTCTACCATTATTTTCATCCTTCATAAATCCTAACTTTTTAACATTGAGCTGGGCAATACCGTAGCGGTTTTGGGGTGGATAGTCTGAAATATCATATTTATCTATTATATCATTTCTTATATCATTATAGAAATCATCTGTTCTTATTTTATAAATAAATGAATCGGTATCCATGTAGGCCAGATGTAGGTTGTCATTAAATTTAGGTTTCATGTATGCATAATGAAAGTCGTACATTTTATACTTTGAAATCTCCAAAACACAAAAACCTAAGTATATAGGCTTATTATATACACTGTGAATTCGTTTTAACTGAATAGCAGCCATGGTTTCCGAAAATTCTAATATGCTATGAAAATTAGGTTTAGCTATAAGAACGCGACTACCGAGATGGGTACCTTTGCTTTCTATTGAATCGACAAATCGAACATCTTTTCGTTTGTCTACATTTTCCATAGTTTTTCCGAATACAGCATTATTGCAAAGTTTACGCTGATCCTTTTCAAACTTTGTGGTGGCTTTTTTTCTTAGTTCATTGTTTAAATCAATATATTTTGTAAGCCATTGAGATTGTTTGAATTGCATCACTCTATGAATTTTCTTAAGCACCAAACCATTATCAAGGCATTGAATTAATGTTTTGTAATGAATTATATAATTAACTTTATTATTCAAATCAGCAATTAATTTTTTATCGGATTTACCAGACAATGAAATGTTTGAAGGACAGAATGGTAGATCATTGTGATTATCATGTATTTCTAGGGGATACTCGAGATCCACTTCTAAAACATAACCAATGTTTTTATTTGAAATTAACCAGCCTTTAATCTCATCTAAATTAGTTGAAGGTTCAACCCATTTAAAGTCTGAATGTGGGAGGTAATCAGACATGGTTATTAGCATCCAAGTACATTAAATAATCAGATGGTTTACTTGAATCATAATCAACCATATATATATTATTTGCTTTACAATGTCACAAGCTACATTGTGTTAAACCTCCTCTTATGCCCTTAGCGAAAAAGTTATACATGTTAATGTCGGTCAAAAGTTCAAGCTTAACACCTGTTTCTTTCAACATAGCATCCCACGAAAAACCTGGCAATGTATAATAGTGACAGAGATCTAGACCATAA
This sequence comes from Dasysyrphus albostriatus, assembly GCA_946251815.1. Lineage (NCBI taxonomy): Eukaryota > Metazoa > Arthropoda > Insecta > Diptera > Syrphidae > Dasysyrphus > Dasysyrphus albostriatus. The sequence continues at coordinate 117,802,104 of OX276335.1, forward strand.
ATTGTTCTAGAATCAATTCTAAATTTTTCAAAAATGTCTGATAAAATTAAGACGTCTGTAATTAAATAGTGTTCAAGATATTCTCTTAAATTACTACATTTAAAATGTGACCAAACTTTCTCAGCATGATTATAATCATCTTGGTTACAATCCTCTTCAACCAAAGAATTTCTAAATGATTCTATTGGAGGAAGCTCCGTCTCACTTAATTTTTCTATAGAATCTAAATAATCATAACATAAAACACCCTTACGAGTCATAAGTTGAATAGATTCATCATCTTTGAAAAATGTTGATAAAATTTTAAAATCTTTTTCTTCATCAAGAGTTTTTGCTATCTTAACTATACTTGAAGGTAAAAATCTAAATGAGTCTAAGAACCGTAATTCTAGAAACTCGCTCTGCTCACTATTTATTAATAGTTTTGCTGATATGGATATATATTTCTCTTTGTTGAGAGGAATAATATTGATAAATCCTTTGATATTACCCAGCTCTTTTATAAATAAATGAGAATCATAACCGGTCAAATTATGGAAAAAAATTGGAATGAATTTAGGTATCTTATAGTTTAAGTTACAATTTGAATGCGCTGCTCCTCTGAATTTACCAGTTAAGTGATCATGATCTCGTACCTTTACGTCGCCCCATACTGACTTCTTACAAATATGACATCTTGTCGCCTGCTGAAATTTGATTTCATCCTGGGGTGTCATGTTAATTTTGATCTCCTTACTCAAATGATGTCGATGAATATGTTTGGAGTCTTCAATCAAGCTCGTAACAAAAACTCGTGCACAGTCTTCACCTAGAGTAAGAAAAAAAAAAAATGTATATTACAGCGCTCATAATTTTCATATAGCATAAGAGATAAATCCTTTAAAACAAATTTACTTACCGGTGTATTTGAACAATTTATTTAGAGATGGATCAAATGAGCATTTGATAAAGTATGAAACAGCAATCGGGACATGTTTTTTAATCGATGTAGTCGATGATTTTGAGGGATCAGGTTGGAAGCTATCAATATTCACCAGCATACATTCAAAATCTGCATAGATGGCAAATGGCACTTCGAGTGACCTCGATTGATGTTCAAACTGTAGTATATTATTTGTCTCATTTGGTAGGGCTGTCACAATTTTGTTGCATTCAGTTTCATGCTTCTCAAATCCTTTATCCGTGTTGAATATCAGCAGGCATGAATAACACATTCTAATTGATCGTTTACTATCATTTATTTGAGCTCCTATTAATCTGGACATATTTTTTATCCACACATAGTGATTGTATTCGCCTTCTTGTATAAGTAACAAGTTTATGTGTAGGTCTCTCTTATGGGTAGAATTATAATATGGACCTACAATTCTATAGTTTTCTCCAGTTCCATTTTTTTCTACTCCGAACACATTTACACTTATTGCAGGGTTTAGAGTTTCAAAAATCGAAATATCTTTAAGTTTCATAGGGAAAACTAGATTTGTAAAGTTAACTAGAGTTCCATTCATTAAACTTATCACTCCGTTTTGAATGTTTTCAATCCTATATTTACTAGCTCTATGCAAGAGGTCATCTATGGGGGAAAGAGCTGATATAACTGCCCATTTGAAACAGAATTCATCATTATTTTGCACATTAACACAGGCGTTTTTCAATTCAATACTTCTCGGTAGTTTTAAGTAACTTGAACCCCTTAAGGGCTTATATTCGCAAATATTGACTTCAATATGTTTTATACAAAATAGCGTCCATCCAGAATCTCTATCCTCAAACTCTACACTTTTAGTCTCAATGATCTTACTCATACTTTCAAGTATATCTTCCAAGTTATCATTTTGAAGAGCTATCTGCATTGGACATTTGCAAGATTTTATACTTATCTCAGTTTTTTCTGATTCTTCATGCACTGTTATATATTTTATAAACTCTGCAAACAGCTCAATGCTGAACTTTACACTTCCTTTTGCTTCAAACGATTTTCCAATTAGTTGTATAATATCAGTCGTACAACTTTTCAAAAATGTATTAATGTCTATAACCCCCTCATCGGTATTTTCTAATGAGTACGTTTCCACTTTACCTTCAAAACAATGTCTTGTTCTGTTAAACCGTGTATTAATAACTGGAACTCTACTTTTTCTCTTATGATCATTGGTTCTACTGTGATGTGACCATTCAGAAGTACTCACGTCTATTTCACAAGTAACGCATCTACGTTTTTTCGGTGCGTTTGACGAAGATGGAGGGTCATCATTATCAAGAAGTTTTCTTTTATTATTAGACTTTTCGATTTCATTATTAATTGCCAGATTATCGGAGGAGTTGTTCATATGCTTCTTACGGAAGTGTTCCTTCATTGAATCCGTTCGCGTATACGTTTTTTCACATTGAGGACATTTTATCTTATCACCATGTACAGCTTTTATATGCCTGTTAAGAGTGCACTTTTGTAAAAATTTGCTACTGCATACGTTACAAACAAAATTCGCCATTGTATTATATTAACTTTACAGTTTATACCGATTGCAAAACACACACTTTTTGGATAACTTTTCTTAGATGTGAATATTCTACAAATATCTTTAATAAAATTGAAAAACTGATATGGGGAGCAATGTTCTCTACTCACGATATGGAATAAGACTGTTAATTAGTTAGCATAACATTTCTACTTTTATATTACGATAGAAATACGAATTCAATCAAGTCACCCGCATACTACCTATAAAACATAAGTCCTACCGAGAGATTTTTTTTTTTTTTTTTCATAGTTCTGCGATTGAGATACTCTATAAAATAAAAACAAGGAGTTGAACTCTGAGGGAGGAGTCATTTCATAAGTAACACCTTACCACCACCACCACCACCACCACCACCATTTTCAACATGAAAATTTTTGCATGGGGGAGGTGAGAGGATCATTCTCACCCTATGAAAATTGGAAAATAAATGTTTGTGTGGAGGCGATTAACTATCATCATTCTCACCCTCAAATACCCCTATCATTCAAACCAATGATGTGTGTGTGTGTGTGTGTGTGTGTGTGTAAGTAGATTGGGTGGGGGTACTTCTATAAATAAGAAATGATTTGGTGATAATCAGAATAGTCGATTTCAAGAAGCTACACAGTCAACATAATTACTAATATTATACATAATGATTAATTCCGATGAAGCAGAATACTCCGTTTTTACTCTGGATGATTTCGCTGCTTTTGAAGCAAATTCATTAACCCTAGCCAGTGGATTCAAGCTAACAAAGAAGCTATCGGAGTTGGAAATGGGTCTAAAATATAACATTTATACCTTGCGAAAGGTTACGACACGGTGGGGTGATAGAATCGTAGCGGATCTTGGCGAATATACGGTAAGATACAATTTTTCTCGTTGTGCTTCCTTTATACAAAATACTTGAAAATAATTTTTTTTTTCTTATAGGTCTTTTTACCGATAAGATACGCAAAGCTGTCCACGGAAAGCATATTACTAATTGGAGGAGGCTCTTATGCTTTAGAGAAAACATATCAACGTGGATCAACGTTTGAGCTGAAATTTTCAAAAATATAAATAATTTTATGTTAATATAATTTATAAGCATATATATATATATATATATATATATATATATATATATATATATATATATATATATATATATATATATATACACATAAGAAAAAGAAGCAAAATTAAAATTTTTAAAAATCAAATTTATTTCTTTTATTAATTTTACAGAATTTTGTTTTTATCGATCCAAGAGTTATGTTCTGGTGGGAATCCCAACCATTTTACAAAAACTTTATTTCCTCTCGTTTGTAGAACTTTTTCAACTAGATATACATCGCCACAATCAGATTTCAGCAGTTCTAGTTCATAAAAGCCTCCTTGAATAGGTTTTCCTTGAAAGTTTTCGAGAAGATATGTTATAGGTTTTGTTGCTTGGACTTTTCTTATTTTAAAAACCTCAGCAGTCCAGTTGGGTGTATAACCTTTTTCGAATACATGTTTATACTTGCTAATTCTTACGTTATGACCAACTTTGAATTTTCTTTTACTAAACACTTCTTTCTTATTTTTGAAAAGTGCTAACATTGACTTTGAATTTTTCTTGTTTACATCTGCAGGTTTACATTTAATGGTTCGGTGGTAAGAATGATTATAATCATAAAGCAATTTCTTATAAATATTTTTCCACTTATAGCTTCCATTGAAACTAAATTCTTTCCACATTTTTTCCTTAAAGGTTCTATTAAATCTTTCAATAATTGAAGCCTTCAATGAGCTGAATGTAGAATAGTGATTAATTTTATGTTTTTCCATCAAACTCTTGAAGTTTGTATTGAAAAATTCCTTTCCATCATCAGTCGGCAAGTTCTTTGGAATCCTAGAAGGTATCATTTCAACCAGATCTGCTTGCTACAAGTCATCATATCCCTTTATGATAACATGACGACGTTTGAAATTTCGCCGTGTAGCCTTATGTAACTCTTCAACAACCTTTCGCTTACTCATATTTTAAAAGAGTGACTTCATATAAATAAAACAAATCTTTTATATATTTTTATAAATGTATGCTTTTATTCCAATCTTTTATATAATAACATCAATTTCTTAAGTCTAACCAAATGGTTTTCTACCATATAGCAGGCGCAAGTATCGGGTCCTAGCTTACATTGGTTGAATGCCTAGCAGCAATTGGAGTAATGATGTCCGTGAATAATTTCAGTGTAATGTACATTATCGAATCTTTTAAGCAGGGAAATGCAAGTTATGATCTCTTCATAATGCTCATCCAGTACATTCTTGCGATTAGTTTTTAAAAAATCAAAAATGTTTTTAATTATGGCTTTTGAGTCCATTTTTATAGTTGTTGCTGGTTAAAGTGTTGAATGCTTACTAACAATTTTTTACTTTTTTTAAGAGGAATCAACGTAAAATGAAAAATATTTGTAACACATGCAACAATAAAACTTTGAAAACTATTTAATATTCTTAATCATAGCATTTGTATTTGTGATTTTTATTTTAATCTATGGGTGTAATGGGTACATTAGGAAACATCATCTTCATTAAATATTCAATTTTAGAGTAGAGTCTATGTGGTTTTTTAGCATATGAATTTCCTTATTAAAAGTGGATAAAACTTCCATTAAAGAAGAATTTATGTGGTTTATAATGCTTGATTCTTTAAGACTTATTTGATCATCAACATATCCTTTACACACGGCTTGGTGGGGGTATTCAGGATTACTTCCAACATTGTTTAAATATCTACTTTCTATATCAAAGTCACCTGAGGGTAAGAGTTTAAATCCCAATCCTGGAGGACCCACAATACCTCTGGTTTTTGTAGTAGGTTTGAAGTTCCTACCGAACTTGTCGACGTTCATTGTTCAAATGTTAAGTTTTCTTTTTAGTATGATACTAATATATAATATTTGATTCCTTTAATTCTTCAATTATGGAAGTGGTTTCATTCTGATGGTTATCGTTACCAGCATTTTTAGATGCTATCAAAAGTCGTAGTCTATCCACAAGTTCATTTGGATCATTCCAGTATACATATTCAATATCTTTGTTTGTGTATTTCATTTCAGTAATACTAGAATAGGATGTTCCTATTTTTGCATTATCATTTTTAAGTTCAGCGACAATAGCCTTTATTATTTGTGTGTATTTCACACCTCTGTTACTCTTAATTCGAGAAGAACTATCATGATTCATTCTGTATGCATTAGTTTTTTGGAGGATTTTCGAATATTGTTCTAAGTCATCCTTAGTATATTTTTGCTTACAAGGATTTTTCTTTAACACCAATTCAATGAGACCCGGAGTTCGAGTAAAAATGTCATCATCAATGATAGTATTCTTATCACTCATTTTAAGGCTACACTTTCCTATTTTTACAGATTGAGTGTTTGCAGCAAAACATGGTCCATAGGCCGTATCACGATTCGACTCTGACAACAGTTTTTGTTGATTGAAAGACGATGATTTATTAGGACTATCAAAATTTTTTGGTGTACTGAATAAAAAAGTATTATCTGGACTATTCAATTCTAATGAAGGTGATTCTGCTCGCTCATGGTCCTCCTCATCCTTTTCATTAAAAGATTTGAAATGTAGCTTACGACGTTTCGGTGTTTAATTATTATCCTCTTGTTGTGATTCTTCTTTTTTAATATTTCCAACCAATTTTTTCAACGGCTCAACGATGGGTTTGAAAGTGTTTTCCAACTCAGTTTCTCGCATCATTTTACCAGTTTTTAGTTGAAAATATTTATTTTTTAGCACATTTCGCGTTTTTATTAGATCATTTAACACACTTCCATCCATTTTTATAGTACAAAATATGAGACAGTATTTAAATATTTATTTTATTATGATTATATATGATGGACTAGTACCTCCAAACAGTGGTGCTGATGTAATGTGTTGCTTTCAAATGATAAATGTATATTTATAGTATTGCAATTTTGTGAAAACTGTTTTTATATCGACCTTTTTCCTTGTCTATAACCAGAAAACCGAAATTATCAGCCCAACACTGAGAACATAATTCTTTAAACTGATTAAATGTCATATCAGAGTTTATATGATCTTTGTAAACATGCATCAAATTCAATTCATCTTGTTTGAAAAGAATAATAAAATTATCATTGTCTCTAATTAAATGTTTTGGTATATGGGTATAGGACTGACATAAGTAAAAACTATCAACTCCATTATGACGGCCCATGCAAAAATAATCTCTTATGTTATTTTGTTTCTGGCATGCAACATCATCGAATATAAATATTGAATTATTTTTCGCGTCTGATGGGGGCATTATCTCGGAATTATTTGAGAATTCATTGTATTCCATTTCTTTCACGGATGTAATCAGCTTTTAGAGATATATATATTTTGGTTGATGTAAGGATATAGAATAAATATAAATATTTTCAAACTTTAATCCAATCGGGTCGAGAAGAATACTAAGCACAACATTTGTTTTTCCACAGTTTGATGGTCCAACGATAATTCCTCGAATACTGTTTGGGAATAATGAACCATGTTTTTTTTTTATTTTGACTTTGGAATCAAAGTTTTTTACTTTAATAACTTCTGACTGCTTTACGAAGCGCATAATGTCAACTGATAGCTTTTACAATAAAACATAGCATTTTTATATGATTATATTCATATGTGTTTCAACCTCCAAGTAGGAAGGTATAAAAATTATAATATGATTGAGCACAACGTTCGAAGTCATACTCAGAGAATATCAATTACCAAGAAGCCAATCTTTCGTACGTTTCACCCTCCAAAACCCATTTGTTTACATTGTTGTATTTGTAATTTCACTTCGTGTCGTTGAATAGATGTGAATTGCAACAACAATGTAACGCGGTGAGATTTATTTGTTTGACAGCTCAGTTTTTGTTCTTTGAAAATTGGAAAATAGCTTTGAGAGTTTTACTTCGGCTAATTACAAAAACATCGATGTGAAATTGTTTAATTAATTTAATGTACACAAACAATTGTAATTGTTAGTTAATATTCATCCACAATTATAATAAAATACAAAAAATTTATCCATAAAATGTCTTCAATCACTCAGATATCCAAACATCTTCAATGCGTCTTGCATATTATACAGGGTGGCCCTTTCTTCATCCAGAATAATTTTAAAATTATTGTTGGTTATATTCTAAGGAAAAAAAAAATAGTTAAGAAAAACAAGAAATAAAAGAATAGTTTTTCTGCAATTTGACACCGGAACTTCAATTTGTTGTTTAAACTCCACTAAACTGTCAATTTCCAATTTATAAGTATTAAAGTTGATATCAGGTGGGTTTTATTATCTTGTGTCGGGATTCGGGTTTTGATCTGGATTTAACTTTAGTACAAAAAAGAAATAATGAGGAGTTTTCAAAATTGTTTTCGTAGCACGTGTTAAAAGTAAATCCAGCCCTCTTTTGCAGATAATAAAACAGCAATAGCTATTTTTAATTTTTTTTTAAACTTCATGACATCTAAGCGTTTGGTTTTGAGTGTTTAATAGGAGAATTGAATACTAATTACTGAAATTGTACTTCATAATATAAAAGGAATGAAATAGTTTTAACAAATACACTAACTTTTTTTAGTTTTGAGTTGGATAATTTTTTTTTTTTTAATGATTATGAAACAAATTAATTAGAAAAATTGATTCGAGAATGGTTTTTAAGAAATTAAAGTATGACCTTGTAGCTGTTGTCGTAATTTTTAGTTATTTTTATTTTAAATAAATGTTGTCGTAAAATTGAAAAAAGTTAATGAAACAAAAACAAAAAGTTAATGAAATAAAAACAAAAAAGCATAACATTGCGAGTTGCAAGTTAGTGGTGTCGTTGTTTTTAAATTTTTTTTGTTTTAAGAAAGTCATTACTCTTATCTAAAAGTGGATAAATAATCCCCCCCTCCCATATGATTTTTTTTTAAATCATTTCATAAATTATCCTGCATGAAATAGGGAACATCCTGTATTTGGTTTTGTTTTGACATCTAATTGACAGACCGAGGTGAATAATTCTGACCACGGGACGTGTTCAACAAATAAAAACCCAAATTGGGCCAGGTTCACATTAGGTGTGTTTTTTCCTTGTCTGAATGGGCTTGGACGAAACAAAACGACGTCGGGGCTAAACAATGTTCCGTGGTTCAAAATTTTTAATCCATCAATTTCTGTAGATTTACTGGGTTTTAATGATGATTTAGGTTTCATGTAAGTTATAAAAGTCAGTTACATGCTTGAACCACCCTCAGTTAAACCACAAAATCAGTGAGCTAAAAAGGCGGAGCTATGGATCAAAACAATAACCCTGTTCAATTAATACGAACACATATCGTTAAATAAATAAATAGATAGATAAATAATAGATTAATTAATAAATACAAACCTAAAGCATTTTGGCTTACAGTAATGAGAAATAATAGAAATATGCTCGGGTGCCAAACTGAATAAAAATTATAAAATGGCTAGTACTCGTAGCTCCTAGCGTGACCATGTATACTAATACAATCAAAATAGAAATGAAGTAAAACAAACTAAAAGCTCTCTCAAGCCAACGCCAACAAGGAGTGACGATGAATTTTTGTTGTTGTAAAGTATTGTCTATGTTTTTGTCATATTTTGTACTATTGTGAATGATTCACTCCGAATCAATCGGTATTCGTGTTGGTTTTGGAGAGCCTTAATATTACGTTTTCGATAGACCAAATGAGGAAATTTCGTTGAAAATTTTCAAATTTGATACGAAATCATCTCATTTTCCACACAAATTCAAATTTTGAAATGAGATAATTTCAACCAAACTTGCACACAATTTTCTAGGAAATTAAGTCAAAACCTAACGAACACGCCGAATTGGGCACATTTTGAATAGCTCTGAAAAGATTTTGAACGAAAATGTTAAAGCTGAATTAAAAAATTAACAACAAAAAGTGATTTACAGGCAGGGTTGAAACTCAAAAAATAAAATGAGCTATCAAAAGAAATACCAAATTACAGATGAAAACACTTTTTCTGTAATTTGCAAAATTACCTCATTTGGGCTCTTATGAAAACGTTCAAATATGCATTATATTAATATTATTATTATTAATAACCAATTGATTAAAAACTATAGGGCTCGTTGTAGAGTTATTTAATCCAATATTCAGTAATTTTAACTAATTAATTACAGCTGGTCAGCTGATGCTCGACGATTATTAAAGCAAAACTATATTTGCCCACAAACAAGCAAATAAACAGACCATAATGTAATATCTGTAAGACCATCTCTTTGATCCAGGTTTTTCGTCACAAATTTCGACTCGACTCCGCTCCCCGAACGAGATCTAGTCAAATCAAGCTCATTTCGACTCGACCCAAGCTTACAAAAAATGACGCGAGCTTCAAGCTGGTTTAGCAACACATGCAAGCGTAGCATATATGCCAAAATTTTAGTTTGTGAATATCTTTTTTCATTTCGCAAAATTATTTTAAATTTTCTTCTTACTCACTGTAAGTTATTTTCCGTCAGGAAAAGAGTACATTTTCTACAATTCCTTATACATTTCGGGAGTTGAAAAGAAAAAAAAAACAGAAAAGACAAACTGTTTATCGAAAAAAAAGTAACTAAGGATATTTATTTTCCAGACAGGCGGGAATTAGTAAAAAGCGACTACAATTTACATTTAAAAAAAAAAACCACAACTTATTATCATAAGGTCCGGTCAGCACTTGATATATAATTTCTCCCTTTTTTATACTTTTTGAACAAGCCCATTGCAGCCCAAGTGAATTTGAAAATAACTGAAGAATTTCAAAAATAACCGACATATTCGTGGTGGGTTGATCCCAACTGTCTATGTGTGCGAATAAATCAGTGGTGGGTTGATCCCAACTGTCAATGTGTGCAAAAACCTTGTGGTGGACTTAGCCCAACTGTCTATGTGCGCGTGTTTCAGTTTGTAGGCAAAGCCGGATGACGGCCAAGGATTGGCTTCTTGGTAATTGATATTCCCTGGTCATACTCATAATAAAAGAAAATCAATTGAAGGAAAGGGGCTTTTGAATACGGTTATAGACAAATTACCATTTGAGCTACATCTTCCTTCATATAATTATTGTGGCCCCGGAACTAAATTGGAAAAACGATTACGTAGAGGAGATAAGGGGGTTAATAAACTGGATGAGGCTTGTCGTTTGCATGATATTGCATATTTTAAGAGTAGCTCTGTCTCAGATCGACACGTTGCTGATAAAATTCTAACTGAGCAAGCGTGGAAACGATTTAAAGCAAACGACTCTTCAACGTCTGAAAAGTTAAGCGGCCTTTTGGTCACCAACATGATGAAGGCGAAAACAAAGTTCGGTATGGGTAATAAAGAGAATAAAAAAAAAACTATCCGAGCTAGTAAACAAAAGAAGCAGCCTTGTAAGAAAAATATTTTTAAAAAGGCCATAACTGAAGCAAGAAATGCTATTAAAAGCAATATCAATTGTTGTGGTACAACATCTATGGCAAATATTGCTCTGAAAGCTGCAAAAAATGTTTTTAAAAATAAAAAAAAAAACAAAATATACAAACTCAAAGAATAATCCCACTTCAAAAGAGAGATGGTTTTCTTCCATTTCTAGATCCTATGCTAGCTGGTTTATCAGCTGTTGGATCTTTAACAGGTGGAGTTGCCGGAGTTGCAAAAGCACTCAATGACGTTCATGTTGCTAAAAGAGCTTTTGAAGAAAACAAACGACATAATAAGGCTATGGAGGCAGTCGCTATTCAAGGGAAGGGGTTATACTTGAAACCATATAAAAATGGTCTTGGTTTATTTCTAAACACACCTAATACAAAAAACTGATTGATTTGCTGCCTAAGAGACCCTTAAATAATCATGATATTCTACGGTTTGGAAAGAAACATCTCAAGCACTTTAGAGGAGTTTTTATGCGAGACTCATTACCAAAAACCTCTACGGATCAAGAGTGTGGCGTTATAAATTTGGATAGTGAAGCTGGTATGGGTACTCATTGGGTAGCATATATTAGAAATAAAAAATTTAATATTATAAAGTATTTTGATAGTTTTGGTAATTTAAGACCACCAACTGAAGTAATAGACTATCTTGGTAATCAAATAAATTATAATTATATTCGAGAACAAGATTTTGATACATTTATATGTGGACATTTATGCTTAAGATTTTTATTAGACCAATGTTGAAATGTTTTCAAAAGCTTAAATAAAAAATTAATAAAACCATGTGAACACATCAAAACTGTCTCATTTTTCTTTTAACCAGGATGTCGCTAACATTAACATTAAGTGGGAATGAATCAAGTCTCAATGCAGAATATTTTCCACCAATTGTACTGAAATCTAATTATGTTTGCGGGCTTATAGATTTTCAAACATATAACTCTATACCAAATGTAGATGAGTTTAATAATTTGGTACATGTGGGCGATAATGTTATCTCGCTTCCTATTGGTTTATATGAGATAGAAGATATAAATAATTTAATACAAACTAAATTTAATGATATTAACAAAAAAAAAAAAAATTTTTAAAAAAGTGAATTTAAAATCAAGGCCAATATAAACACTCTAAAATGTGAAACTTTCAGCTCGGAAGATATTGACTTCTCTAAACCGAATTCAATTGGATCTCTTTTAGGATTTAGTAAGAAGCTGCTGAAAGCAAATAGGCAATATGAATCAGATCTCTTCGTCGATATAAATAGAGTTAATGCCATACGCATTGAATGTAATATTATAGATGGAACGTATATTAACAATCAACCTGCGCATATTTTACATGAATTTGCTGTTAAAGTAAGTCCACGCTATAAAATCATAGAAGTTCCGAAAAATGTTATTTATTTACCCGTGAACGTCAGACGAATAACATCGTTGTGTTTAAAGTTCATAGATCAAGACGGAAAAGTTATAAATTTTAGAGGAGAGACATTAACGGCTCGATTACATTTACAACCACAGCCATGATTGTATATGAAAATATAATTACCACAATCCCATATAAAAACACCGCCGAAAATAATTCATTACTCAATCAAGCTTCGAACTTAGCTGCGATAACACATAATCTTACAAAACATAATCAGGATTTTTTACTCTCATTTTCCAAGAGCCCGAAATCTATGAAAGTGTTTCTAAATATTAATATCATACTTACTCACCATATCAAAACAATTTTGAAAAAAATGACATCGTTCAGATTTGCATACAACACCAAAATCTTAATGTTCTTCCTTCGGAAAGTGTTCTATATGTTGAAGGATCACTATCGACGACAGATGGAAAAGAAATAGTCAGCACAAGACTTGTAAACAATGCAATGGCTTTTCTCTTCGACGAAATACGTTATGAGCTGAATGGAAAGGAAATTGATTACAATTGAAATGTGGGGATTACAACAACAATCAAAAACTATTTATCGTTGACAAAAAATGAGAGTGATATGCTTTTAAATGCTTCATGGTCTCCTGATTCAGTTATTTATTTGAACCCATTTCATTTTAACTACTGCATTCCATTGAATAAGCTTTTGGGTTTTGCCGAAGATTATAAAAAAATTATTCCCAATGCTCGTCATGATCTAATTCTCACTCGTTCTAGGATGGATGAAAACGCTATAATCTCCCCAACTGATGAAAATGTACAAGTAAAACTACATAAGATACAGTGGAGAGTACCACACGTGACTTTATCAGATTCGATGAAATTAAATCTATTTAAATCTATAAATGCAAATAGTTTTATGAAAATTGCTTTTCGAAACTGGGGTCTCTATGAGTATCCCATGTTATCAAGCTCTGACCATCACATCTGGAACGTTAAAACAACAACGCAAATAGAAAAACCTCGATACATTGTATTTGCACTACAAACTGCAAAAATAAAAAAATATCTGCTGATCCTACAACGTTTGACCATTGTGATTTAACAGACTTAAAAGTGTATCTAAACTCTGATGTATATCCCCATGAAGATCTTAATATTTCTTTCGAAAGAAATAGATATAGCTTGTTCTACAAAATGTATACGGATTTTCAAAGAACTTACTACAATAAAACCAACACTGAACCTTTGCTTTCTTGGGATCTATCTAAATCCCGTGCTCCAATTATTGTTATAGACTGCAGACATCAAAATGAGACTTTGAAAACAGGACCTATCGATATACGCTTGGAGATGAGAACATCAAAAAACATTCCTGCAAATACTTCAGCTTATTGCCTCATGCTTCATGATCGGATTATTGAATACAATCCACTTGACCAAGTTGTTAACAGAATTTTCTAAGGATTATTATTTTTATTTTTATTATTATTATTATTTTTTTTTATTATTATTTTTTTTTTATTTTTCAATGTAAACCTAAAAATAAAACCAGAAAATATATAAATAAAATACAATATTATAAAAAAAAAAAAGAAGCATGTGTTATTATTCAAGATTTGCTCATTCCATTTAATTTACATCACCACTTCAAAATAATATAGGAATATCATAACATTTATATGTTTATTCATTTGCTATTAAGGGTTGGAAAGTAGTCATATACAGGATACTCGTATGATCCTAAATGTCGTATTACACATTGCAAAAGGTTTCTTTGGGGTGAAAAGTAACTAATTAAAAGAAGTATTGAGGTAATAATGTATGCTTATATCATATTGATTGCTAATAGTAGAGCAGTAGAGTTTTCCCCCCGCATTCATTCATGTAGTTAACCTTATCATAAATTTGTATTGTTGTCACTTGGGATATCATCGATGTAAATAAGGAAGCAGTTGGATAAATTTATGTATTGCGATCATCATGAATGCATATTTTAATTGTCGGCATCCATCCCTATAGATAAAATAATGTGTTGACCTTATTGACGTACATTTGTATTCCCTTGGACCATTTTTCAGGATTTTTATGATAAGGGCCAGGGTTTAGTAATATTATTGACATGATGCTAGCAAAGCAATAGATAAAGGAGGTATAGCCCTATTAGACAAATGAATGCTATGATAGTGAGGTATTAGGCTTTTGTTACACTAATTATTACCTCAATCCAGGAAAAATCCTAAGGCAATAGATAACGGGTGATTTTTTAAGAGGTTTAGAACTTTAAAAAAAAAAAAAACACAAAAAATTCGAAAAAATGAATGAAATATTTATTTGAATCTATAGTTTGAACCTTGCAATTTAATGTTTAAAGATAATTTCATGCAAATGTTGACCGCGGCTGCGTCTCAGGTAGCCCATCCGCTGAGTCCAATTTTGGCATACTCTTTCACACATATCGGCCGGTATCTCACGAATGAATGCATGGATGTTGGCTTCCAGTGCGTCAATCGAAGCGGGCTTGTCCCTATAGACATTAGCCTTGACATACTCCCACAAAAAATAATCTAATGGTGTCAAATCGCACGATCTAGGCGGCCAATTGACCGGCCCGAAACGTGAAATTAACTGTTCACCAAACTCGCCTCGCAATTGCGCCATTGTTTCGTGTGCTGTGTGGCATGTGGCACCGTCTTGTTGAAACCACATATCATGCAAGTCAAGAACTTCCATTTCGGGCAAAAAAAAGTTTGTTATCATCGCTCGGTAGCGTTCACCATTGACAGTAACGCTGCGATTCGCATCATCTTTGAAGAAATATGGCCCAATAATGCCGCCGGCCCATAAACCGCACCAAACAGTGGCTTTTTCGGGATGCATTGGTAGCTGTTGCAATGTTTCTGGCTGATTTTCACTCCAAATGCGGCAATTATGCTTATTTACGTACCCATTCAACCAAAAATGAGCCTCATCGCTGAACACAATTTTTCGATAAAAAAGCGGATCCTCGGCCAGCTTTCCAAGAGCCCATTCACCAAAAATTCGGCGTTGTGGTAGGTCGGCTGGCTTTAGTTCTTGCACCAACTGTATCTTAAAAGGCTTTACGCCCAAATCCTTCCGCAAAATTTTCCACGTAGTGCTGTAACAAAGGCCTAACTGCTGGGAACGGCGCCGAATCGACATTTCGCGGTCTTCTGTCACACTAGCTGATACGGCCGAAATATTTTCTTCACTACGCACAGTACGTAAACGTGTTGGTGGTTTAATGTCCAACAAAGTAAATTTGGTGCGAAATTTGGTCACAATCTTCCGAATAGACTGCTCAGAAGGTCGAGAATGCCGACCATAAAATGAAAGCAGCGCGCGATGAACATTTCGAACCGAGCACGAATTTTGATAGTAAAATTCAATAATTTGCAAGCGTTGTTCATTTGTAAGACGATCCATGGTTAAATTGCAAACCAAACTGAAGCTGTTTGACAGTGACACAAGGTACTAAACACACGTCAGCTGTCAAAACAAGTGTTGCCAAAACCAAACCAGCTAAAAAATCACCCTTTATATGTAGATGGTCAAGTCCTATTAGTCAGATGAGTGACATGATGGTAACGATGTATCAGGGTCTTGATATATCAATGCACGTATTATAATCGTAAATCTTAATTGCCGGCATTCATCCTTATAGAAATATAGTGCTTACCCTATTTAAATATTTTTAAAATATTTTTATTTCCGTTGACTTTAAACATCCTCAAAATGTATTCCATTAAAAAATTCTAAAGCATCAGATAGAGGGGTCAAGTTCTACTAGTCCGATGATTGACATGATGCTATCGATGCATGAGGGTTTTGATATACCAATGCAAATATCATAATCGTAAATTTTAATTGTTGACATCCATCTTTACAGAAATATAGTGTTGATCCTATTTGATTTTTATTTCTGATGACTTTTAGCATCCTTTAAATTTATTGAAAGTGTGCTACGAAAATCAGAGGGTCTCTGAAAATGTGTGGATTGTAATGGTCTGCATACAAATACTTATGTTTGGATGTATTTTTTTTTTTTTGCCCTCTTTTTTTTGTATAAATACTTTGAGCATTATCATCATAATCATCAGTTTAAAGTAAACAATAAACATATAAGCAAGCAAGATGACTCACCAGGACGTTAAAATCAGACAAATCAAAATCTCTCTTCGCTCACATGGACTACCTTTCTGAAAAACTTAACTCTTAAACATCATGTTCTGTTCATGATTTTGTTCAGTTTCCTATGGTGATTTTTGCGTTCCGAACGTGAATTTTACTTTTTTGCGTTTTAACGTGAACGTGAATTTTACGTTTTTGCGTTTTAACGTGAACGTGAATTTTACGTTTTAACGCGAATTTTACGTTTTTGCGTTTTAACGTGAACGTGAATTTTACGTTTTTGCGTTTTAAC
Source organism: Dasysyrphus albostriatus (assembly GCA_946251815.1). Lineage (NCBI taxonomy): Eukaryota > Metazoa > Arthropoda > Insecta > Diptera > Syrphidae > Dasysyrphus > Dasysyrphus albostriatus. The sequence goes on from OX276335.1 coordinate 117,818,920, forward strand.
GTGAACGTGAATTTTACGTTTTTGCCTTTTAACGTGAACGTGAATTTTACGTTTTTGTGTTTTAACGTGAACGTGAATTTTACGTTTTTGCGTTTTAACGTGAACGTGAATTTTTCGTTTTAACGTGAATTTTACGTTTTTTACGTTTTAACGTGAACGTGAATTTTACGTTTTTGCGTTTTAACGTGAACGTGAATTTTACGTTTTAACGCGAATTTTACGTTTTTGCGTTTTAACGTGAACGTGAATTTTACGTTTTAACGCGAATTTTACGTTTTTGCGTTTTAACGCGAACGTGAATTTTACGTTTTTGCGTTCTAACGTTTGCTAAGCATGGTCTAGAACCCAAAAAATAACACCGGTATTTAGCATAGCATAGATCGGAACCCATACCGGTATAGCATAGATCAGAACCCATACCGGTATAGCATAGATCAGAACCCATACCGGTATAGCATAGATCAGAACCATACCGGTATAGCATAGATCAGAACCCATACCGGTGATACCGGTGATACCGGTGTCCCAGAACCCTCTAGTTTATACTACTCAAATGAACGATTTGCTAAAGTTTCTGCTAGGCTTGAAAATGAAAATGAGTATCAATATATACTCGTAGATTGTCTACTTTACATGCTTGGATTTGTTGTATGGAAATGATATAACATATTCCTACAAACTATCTTTTCAACCATGACAAGCCAAAAGTGTGGAAAAGAAACGGGGGGAGAAGAACCCCTTAGTACTAAAACGTTTTCGTGAGCCTGCTAGGTTTGATCATCGATAAACCAAAAAAAGCAAGTAGTAATACCAATGATGGCAGTACTGCAGAAGATATTTTTAGAATGCCAGCTGTTGTTCTAAAATCACTGGAGTAGATACAAATAAGATCGAGCGTCTTTACATAATTCAGCAAGCTCTCTCCTCACGTGTTATTATAAATTCTGAGAGTTTTGGCAGCAATGCTAGGAACTTCCCGAATCTATGTAAGTAAATATGGATGATACTATTATGCTATTTTCAGTACACAAAATCTTAATTCACGGAAAAAGCTTTATAAAGCAGTTAATGCACTGAGAAAAAAACGCATACCGTTTTGATATTTTATTCATTTCAAATCACATATCATACCAATTTATCAGAAATTGACTCGAACTAGCCTATATTTGGTACTAATAACATCACCTTAACATTTTTAAGGTTAGTTACATAATATAATGTCAAAAACTTGAAATTTTCCTTAACATCTTCATATCAGTTCATAATATCAAAATGAAATGTTAAATTTCACGATCATTTACATAATGCAATTATCAGATTGAAGTTTTTATACTATTAAGTTGACACACAAGATATTAAATATTTTAAAATTTCAGTTCATGTTGGTTGAGCGGACCTAACTATTGTTGTTGTAGTGTTTTTTTTTTTTTGTACGTTCCTAATATTAACAAATAAAATTTCAAATTGATATGATTTTTATCATAACAAAATCTAACTTTAACATTTCAAATGTTAAATTGATATTTTTAAATATCAAATTTATATGAGAAAATTGATTGTTTAATGATGTTTTAACATTATAAACATCAAATTGATATTTTGTACTTATTATATTTCTTATTATCAATTTAACATTTTACTTCTTGCCTTCTAAGCTGTGAGTTCTGTATTTCTCGCATCAATAAAATTGTTCGAGAAATGATGAAAATTAAAATAAATACATGATTTTTATCCCATTTGTCAAAGTTTTTCGGGAAATTTTATCGTATTACATTAAAATTATTTAATTTTTGTTGATATTTTAGTATTATTATGATAATTTGAGCTTTTAAACATTGACATTTGAACATTGACTTATTATACAGGGTGATTAGTATAAGGTGCACCAAAAAACTGGAGGGAGGTGGTTGGGTTGAGACAAGAAAAAAATCACATGGGAGGGGGTCTATTTCCCCCCGTTTAGGTAGGAAGGGCAATTTTCTAAAAAACTGACTTAAAACAGAAAAAAATATTTAAAAACAACGTTGCAATTTACAATACCATGCTATACCTACGTGGAAATCCAGAAATCTCTTTGATTTTCGTTTTAAATTAAGTTGTGCTAGTGAACAGTTTTTGAAAGATTATTTTTCAAACTCGAAATTTTGAAAAAAAAACGATAAAAAAAACTTTCAAATGAAATGTTTTAAAAATTTTATGTAACGAAGTGTAATTTTTATTTCACAAAATTCAATGCTCTTATTAATTTTAAATAAAAAACAGAAAACCGGTTGTTAGAATGTATCTTAGTTTATGAGAAACTAAAAAAAGTACTTTCTTCCTAGAAAAACCCTTCTTTTGATCTATCTTTGCATAAATACCATTAGTTTTATTAGTGAGTAATACAAAAAATTACTTTATTAACTAGTAATATTTTCAATATCTGTTATATTTTAGCCTATTCTAATAAAAATATATGATATTTTAAGAAATTTTCGATATGATCCCTTTTTAGAAAGCAAAGGTTTTATCTTCTTATGGCTGCAGATAAATTTAAGTCCGCCAAATTCTCCTGCATCTTGACTCCAGCAATTTCAATGCGTTGTTTAAGTTGCTCCAAAGAAGAAATTTTAACTTCATATGCATAGTTCTTCATGAATTCCCAAGCGTAAAAATCCAAAGGAGTTAAATCTGGTGATCTTGGTTGCCATTCAGTGGGACCCACCCTTCTTATCAATCGGTCGCTGAAATGATTATTCAGCCAGTTAGTTTCTCACAGCCAGGCTGAAGTATGCTGGAGCTCCATCCTGTTGGTATACTAAATTGTCTATTATAGCCAAAGGGACATCTTCAAGGAAATCTGGCAAAAGGGTTCTTAGGAATTGCAGATAGGATTCTCCATTTAAAACCGTATTCAAAAAACGTTATCCAATTACCGTTCATCCCACAGTGCCAAGCCACACATTGCACATAAAGCGGTGCTGCGATTTATTTCGTTTATTAACATGTGGATTGTTGTGACTCCAGTAATGCAAGTTGTGGAAATTGGTAACTCCATCTCTGGTAAACTGCGCTTCATCTCTCCAAACTATCCTTTTAAAGTAGTTGTGTTCTGTTTCTTCCCTGAGTAATAGCGTTCTACAGAATTCAGTCTTCAAAGTTTTATCATTTGATGTGATCTCTTGCCCTGGGGTAAAGTGATATGGGTGAAGGTCATCGTTATGAATCACTGCCCTTTGGGGCTTACGTCGTACCAAATCCAAAGTCCGTTCCTCTATGTCTGTTGATACGACAGATGACCGTTCTCTCCTTCGAGTCTCCAGCACTCCATGTTCCCGAAGACGGTTGTGAATAAAAGTGAATAGTGGGGACATATCCTGTTGGGGAAACTTTCAGCGTACAATCTCTGTGCTTCCCGACTGGAACCATCCGCTAAACCGTAGCAATAGTGCATGAAAAAATCAGGCATTCTAGAATCAGGTGCATGGAATTTATTTTGAAACTTGCTTATACACTTCGACAAGAGGAAGAGGAATTTGATGAATCTATTGGGATCAAAGAAGCAGAAATAAGAAGAAAACGAGAAATTCAAAGGCGTTTTCACGATGAGCTTGAACTGGATGTGGAAAAACAAAAGCAAGAATTTGGAAATAGCAATGATGGAAACACTCCAAGGAGATTTTTTAAACAATCGGAGGCAACCACTCAAATAACTGGGGTCGATGAAGAGGTTATAACTAGGATCAAAATAATACTTAATGTTTTGAATTGCAGGGAAGAAGGGAAAACAGTTAAATTTGGAGAGTACACCAAAACAACCGCAGAATTATTAAAAGTACCTTGAAAAACTACTAACACCTACTCTTCATAAAATGTGGGTCCATAGTCAAAACATAACCAAATACCAATCTCTACCATATGGAGAATTGTCAGAAGAAGCTTAAGAACCCAAAAATAAAGACTACAAGAAATACAGATGTCAAAATACGTGCAAAATTTCTAAAATTCGGCAGAATAAAGACTTATTTAACATGCTAGCAATCTCATCCGATCCACTTATTTCTTCCTTGAGGCATTTAGGAACCCAAAAAGATCTGAAAGCCCAATACTCACCAGAAATGATAAGTTTATTACGCATTTCCCCGGACATAGATGATATTTTCCAAGAATTTAATGTTTATATGTAAATTTTTGTTCCTTTTATTTAATTTTTCTCCTTTTTGAATTGTGATCTATTATTAAAATATTTTATAAAGACTTATATGGACTCTTTAAAAAAAATAAAATCAATTAATAAAAAAAAACTATTTTTCGCCACATTTTCAATCAATTTGGGTTGGTTTCTTTTTTCCCCCACTGTTTTACTTGAATTACACTCAAATTACTTCATAAATTGACTTTTCACCTTTTTAAAATTATATACCAACTATGTTAGCCAGCTTAACTAAAACTTCTTATTTCAGAAGCAGATTCTGAAACACCCTGTAAATATTTTTTCTTTAAATTCTCAAAGTGTATAGCCTTGGGAATTTCCTTTAAGATTGAAAAAATTGTGGTGATATCTTTATTCGTTTAAGAGGTATGATTTTTGCAACCAAAAAAGTCAATTCGGGCCACTGTGCGGTGATTATGGCGTTTGTCAAGTTATCTTCATTGAACCCGGTGAAACCGAGGTTCTCTGATCACCATTGCGTTATGTAATTCCGAAGGTAGAAGTGGTGGAGCAAGGCTCTGTTTTCCAGGTCATGGTTCGCGTGAATGCAAGCAATCACATTGTACACTTGCTGGAAAGCAGCCCCCGCAGCCTCCACTTTCTCCTGCGGATATTCGACAACAAAGAGGTCATCGTCCAGGACGGCGTCCTCTGGATTAATTCCTGCTGTCAGAAGTACGTCCGGCCGCTCTCAGAAGCTTAAGACACGCAAGGTCATTCTGATCATTCCTTCTAAATATCTTGTTAATGTGGGGAAACATGCTCGGGTCGCTAGATTTAACGACCCGATTTTTAGTATCCCAATACAAATTAATTGACAACCGATAGTTTTCTTTAATTAGTTGGTTGATGTTCTTGATCGACGATTTCAGCGTCCTAATCTCCAGATCGTGTGCGTCGGTAAACCGTCAGTACAAGAGTTTGAGTCTTGTCAGCAGTGCACTTTTTTGTCTGTGTAGTGCGTCAATGGTCGCGTTTTGGTACATGTCGGTTGCATGCGGTTGTTTGTATTTCGGTATTGTTCTATTCATTGTTCATTTGATTGTCTCGTCCATTTGTTCTAAGTATTGGTCTATCTCGTAATATGTCAAATTCCTCTCATTTGGTGGGGATATATTATTCGACCAGATTTCGCTCAGTAAGGCGTTTGTAAAGCGTGGCCAGCGCACCTTACTGTAATTATAAGTATGCACAGGTACATACTCATTCAACTCCACGAGCTCATTCGAAAGCTGTATTACGGCGGCGAGTCGGCAGTGCTCACTATCGTACTTGATCATTCGTAAACAGTTTCTTGGTCTTTGACCTACAGTGTCAGTATACTTGTCAGTCTGGCGTCTATTAGCAAAAGATCCGGATAGGCACCGCTTCTTGGAAACGATGGCCGATCCGTAGCCAGCAAGTCGACACCATACTCAGTGTTGTATTGACTCATCCAATTGAAAAGATGAACACCTCTTTGATTCTGAATCTGATTTCCCCAATTTTGGTGTTTGGCATTCAAATCACCGGCCATGAGAAAGTTATTTTCTTCCAAGCTCAAGTGTAGACATTCGAAAATTTTTTCAAGCTCTATCATAAAATAAGTTGGCTGAGGTGATGCCGGTGCAAGCCGCGATCACATACATTCACTTCCTCTGTTGGAGAGTAATGCATACGATGCACGCCTCTAACAGCCGAAATCTTCGCAGATCACTATTATATATAACTTTATGCTTAATGCCTTTTCGTATGAAGATTGCGACGCCCCCCTCTCCCCCTTGAGTGGAGTTGGGTCGATCTCTGCTAACGATATTGTAATTGTTTTTAGTCAACTTATGTTTCTGGTTCAGCTTAGTTTCGCTGGCCAAAAACACATCTGGACTTTGGTCTTTCAACAATTGGAAAAAATCAGCTCTACGTTTGGTCCTAGTCAGTGAATTTACATTCACAGCAAGGATCCTAAGAGGCCTCTCCGGCAGGCAAAACAGAGTAGAGATAGTCTACCCTAGTCACTTGCTCTTTTATCTGGTTGTGAAGTCCTGTCAACTGGCCTTGTATTGCCAGCAACAAGCTTCTTGTTTCGGCCTGAGCGTCTGGCGCCTTTGGCACTAGGGCCGGTTGGGCTACCTTAGCTGTAGGCTGTACCGTTTTTCCCTCCCTGACGCCATTTGGGCGCAGGAAACTTGGGGATTAACGGGAGTTAGGAGCACGCGTTGATGGGCGTTTCTTTACCGCTGTCTGCTTAGCCGCTTTATTGGTACGAATATGCTGAAAAGCTGAGCAACCCCGATAATTAATAGGGTGCCTCCTCCTCCTTTCGCAAAGTGCACGTTTAAGCTGGGTCATGTCTCCGACCCATTCCTCACTGAGTTTGCACTCCCCCTTGATGTGGTCCTCACCGTACTTAACGCAGCGTGACTGCATTTCGCAGTTTGCTGCAGCGTGGCCAAGCCTTTGGCAGCGCATACCTTGAAGCATGTCACCGCGTCTCTTTAATTTATCCCAAGTTACAACCTGGTAGTTGAGGACGGAGATCCTCCTCAGTCTATCCAGTTTGCTGCTGGGCGAAAGCTGATCTAGGAAGAACGGCAAAGACCGCTTCTCCCGTCTGGCTCTGACTGTAGCGGACGGCTTCACGCCGATAAGGTCTAGATCGTCGTTCACTTTTTGACGGAGCTCAAATGCCAAGAGATACTACCTATTATTTCAGTGTTGGTGAGAAGAAGATTTGTGTTGTTTATAAGTCTCGGAAAGAGCATACATTGAAGCATGTCACCGCGTCTCTTTAATTTATCCCAAGTTACAACCTGGTAGTTGAGGACGGAGATCCTCCTCAGTCTATCCAGTTTGCTGCTGGGCGAAAGCTGATCTAGAAAGAACGGCAAAGACCGCTTCTCCCGTCTGGCTCTGACTGTAGCGGACGGCTTCACGCCGATAAGGTCTAGATCTTCGTTCGCTTTTTGACGGAGCTCAAATGCCAAGAGATACTACCTATTATTTCAGTGTTGGTGAGAAGAAGATTTGTGTTGTTTATAAGTCTCGGAAAGAATGTGTGTGTATTTAGAAGTGTTGTGGTATGGACCTGTTTATTTATTAGTTTTTGAAATTTAGTGGTCTGTGTTTTATTTATTTTCATTGCAATTTTTTTATGTATTGGTTTATTTCTTGAGTGTAAAGATCAGCGGTAATGTAATGCATATTTTATTTTATATTGGTACATGAAGTTCATATAATTTATTGTTTAAATTTGTCTTTTTCTGTATAGAAATATGATTTCTTCTTTGACACGTATGGTTCTGGCTATTTTTTGTGTTATTTGGGCGCCTGTTGTGGTGTTTTTTTAATTTTTATTTCCGCGTATTTGGGTGTGACGTGTGTTTTGAGATATTTTTTATTAAATTTTATGTTTAAATTGACTTTCGTTATTTTAAGTTTTATGCTCAGAACTTAATTTAACATTGGTGTTCCTTGTCAAAGCCGGTGTCTCTTCTTGTGATGATGTAGAGTTTTGCTAATGTGTCGTGTTATGTTGTTGTCTTCTTTCTTCTATTTTGGTTCTAATTGCTTTATCGTATAGTGTATTTGTTTTAAATGTCAACTTGTCGTTCAGTAGTCTGTCCTGTTCCAGTTTACTAGCTTTATAAATTTCATATTCTTCTGTTGCGTCAAGTATTTTCCTTTTTTTGCATATGTGCAATGGTATTAAGTTGGTGACGAAGTCAGTATAATTATGGTTGTTGTCCATCAGATGCTGGGCAAAGTTTTACTTGGTGTTGTTTTTTAGTTTATGTTGTAGAAACTTATCGTAGAACGTTCTGCCTGTTTGTCCAATATAGTACATGTTGCAATCGTCACATTTGAGTTTATAAACTCCGAAGCATGTCTTTGTTTCTGTTTTTATTTTTGGTTTTAATATGTTTCGGATGTTGTTATTAGTTGTGAATGAAATGTTGATGTTTAGTTTTTTAAATTAATATTGGAGTGTTTGTGGTAATATGTTGGTGTATGTTACTGAAGTGTATTTGTTTTCTGTTGTTAAAGTTTTTTTTTGATATTAGCTTATCTATTATTGTAGTATTGTAGCCATTTGAATATGCGATGCATTTTATTGTGTTGAGTTCGTTGTTTTAATCTTCTTTGAAAACATATACTAAGGAAATCAACAACGCCATCAATAAATGTAATAATCTTTTTTCAAACATAAATAAAAATACACTCAAACAACCAAACCCAAGAGCACCACAATTTACAGGCCTGCCTAAAATAAATAAACATGGAACACCTATAGCCCCTAAAAACACTAAAAACAATATTAACCTACTAAACAACAACAGCATCAAAAACTACTCAGATCTAATTGACAAATTGAAAAACATAAACTTATCATCAAATCACAAAATGATTTCATTCGACGTCACTAACATGTACACAAATATACCAATAGATGAAACCCTTAAGTTTCTAAAAGACAAGCTCACCAACACTGCAACAATTAATAAAAAACAAATAGACGAATTATTTTGCTTATTACAATTAACACTTAATCAAAATTACTTTACATTCAACAATGACTATTACATCCAAAATGAGGGTCTGGCAATGGGTTCACCATTAAGTGGATTATTAGCAGATATAGTTATTAAATCACTATGAGAATAAATACATTTTATCTTCACAACCCCCAACACCAGAAAATAATATTGTATTCAAGATACGTTGATGATACTTTTGTCATATTTGATGGTACACAAAGACAAATTGACCTTCTAACTAAATACATTAACAACACAAGAATTAAAGTCACCACAGAAGTTGAAAATGATAACTCGATTAACTTTCTAGACCTAAACATTACAAAAAACAACAACAAATTCAAATACAAAGTACACAGGAAACCAACTACAACTGACATCACAATACACAATGACTCACACCACCCACATTCCCAAAAAATGGTAGCATACAATGTCTTTATTAACAGGTTAATAAATATATTTATGGACAAAGAAGATTATGACAACGAACTCAACACAATAAAATGCATCGCACATTCAAATGGCTACAATACTACAATAAAAGATAAACTAATATCAAAAAAGAGAAGAAAATTTACAACAACAAAATAAGCAAAACTTTGACAACAGAAAACAAATACACTTCAGTAACATACGCCAACATATTACCACAAACACTCCAATATGAATTTAAAAAACTAAACATCAACATTTCATTCACAACTAATAACAACATCCAAAACACATGAAAACCAAAAATAAAAACAGAAACAAAGACATGCTCCGCAGTTTATAAACTCGAATGTGACGATTGCAACATGTACTATATTGGACAAACAGGCAGAACGTTCTACGATAGGTTTCTACAACATAAACCAAAAAACACAACACTAAATCAAAGTTTCCCCATCATCTCATCGACAACAACCACAATTATACTGACTTCGACACCAACTTAATACCATTGCACATATGAAAAAAAGAGAAAATACTTGACGCAACAGAAGAATATGAAATTTATAAGGCCAGTAAACTAGAACAGGACAGACTACTGAACGACAAGTTGACATTTAAAACAAATCCACTATTCGATACAGCAATAAGAACCAAAATAGAAGAAAGAAGACAACAACAAAACACCACACAATAGCAAAACTCTACAACATCACAAGATGAGACACCGGCCTTGACAAGAAACACCAATGTTAAATTAAGTTCTAAGCCCAATGATGGAGATATACCTACACTCCGATACGCGTCGCTAGATATTAAAATAAAAAAAAGTAAAGGTTGTGATAATAATTTGGAATTTAAATTTAAATTTAAATTTTTAAATTTAGAAATCGTAGAGTTTTCTTTTTATTTTTTTTATTGTTATTAATTTATTTACATATCAAAAACACAACTTGGAGACTCTATCAAAATGCATCTACGGATGAAGTTTACAAAGATGATGAAAATCGAGTGAGGATATGCACTCATGTATCGGCAGAGGTCACGGCTGTCGGCGAGGGCTTGGCTTTGAATGAAGCTTAAAGGATCGAAAATGCAAATAGAGCCATGCGCAGGTACGGCCAAGTTGCCACTAAAAATCTTAGTTTCAGGGACTGGAAGCGTTTGAGCTGGGTTCGAAAGCTGCTTGCCAAGACTGAGGATAAGAATAAGACTTCAGTCCAGACTGAACCAATCATCCAATTTGGTTGCTGGCAGTAATCCCAAAGCGGGACCTGGCAAATGTCCAAAGCACTTAAGGGTTGAGTATACTAAAACCAGCAGTCAAAGAAAGAGGACCAGGCATTATGACTCGACAACCCAGCCAACGAACGTTAATAAGAAGCAAAAGATGGCCGCTTCTCTGGCTAACGTTGTAGCCGAGAGCCTTCAGGTGGTCCTTATAAATGAGGGGAGCACCGAAAAGCGGCTTACCAGTGAGCAGTGGGCTCGGGTGGAGGTAAAGCTTCTGGAGTGCATAAACTCTGAGATTCTTGCCTTCACAGGTTTCGTGCTAACTTTCGTGCCATTGTCAACCATAATGGAATTCAAAATCCCTTCCTGCAGCGACGGACCCACACTGAAATGGCTTCAAGCCACCGTTAATGGTATAGAGGGGCTACTTGAAGGGGTAACTTTAAAAGTTGCCTCTAAAAGGGTCCTTCCCACCAGACCAAAAATCCGGATAAATGTTCCGGGACAAGGCTTGACAAAAGAACTGCTGAGGAACCTCCTGCGGGGTCAAAATTCCAACTTCTTTAGTAGCGACTGGCAAATTCTCACGATGGAAGCACCGACAAAAACAGGCCAAGAAGCTATACTCATGCTTAATAACGAGAAAATGGCAGTGCTTCCATCTAAAGGCTTCAAACTGAGAATTGGTGTTAATGAAGTCAAGGTGCAGCCGATAGCCAACACACAAGACTTTAAACACAAAAATGAAATTGCTGCAAGTGAACCTTCAGCACAGTAAGTTGGCCTCGGCCACCTTAATCTCGTCCTTGGCAAATGAGAGCATAGACATAGCCTTTGTTAAAAAGCCCTAGGCAAACAGTGGCAGAATCTGCGGGCTGAAGTCCAAGGAGTATATAGTTTATTTTAATAAGGGGTCTACAGAAGGTAATTAACGTAGTTGCATAGTGCCGAAAAAAGTTATGTCTTTTCCCCTTATCTTCCCATTGTAGCTAAGACATGACGGTGAAGTGCGAAAGAAAAGAGGCCCCGCCCATTGTAGCCATAAACAAAGAAAAGTGTGGGAAAATAGTGCGTATACGCCCGAGTGCACATTTTCACGATTGTTTGTTTTTTGCAAATATGTAGGAAACCTTAGATAAGATTGAACTACCACGTATAAATCTAATAGGAGAAAATAAAACCAACGGTCAGTACCTACAGTTTGAGAATTCTCGTCGATATGTATAGTATAGCAAATCTCTGAACCATTCATTAATTGATTTTTAATTTAAGCTCAAATCATGTGGGAGGTATGTGGAATCTGAGATGAGTGACGTCGAAGAAAAAAAAAATTACTCCGATCGTTGTCTTCTCAATCGAAATATGTATAAGAGCTTACTCTACGCTCCTTGAGTATCATCTACGAGAAAAAAAGAGATTGAGAGTAAGTATTCGAAAATGAACTCCAATACCTACAACATGAAGTGTAGATTTCCAAATATGGAAGTGTTTCCGGTTTGTGATTTTGTACCGATTTTAGACTGGAAAATCATTGTTTGGTCACATATATTTTTGAAAAATTCCAAAATAATTTTTGAAACCAAATATGTGATTTTCAGGTCTAAGATTCGGCCAGAAAGTAATTCATCCGGTACACTTCCTCCCGCCATTATCAAACCGCTCTCTTTCGAAAGTTCGAACTTGACCAAGCTTACTGGCAGGCTATAAAAAGCTCTCTTCGATGCAGAACGGTCTCTATTAACTACTCTATTTCTCAGGACGACGACGTTATTTTCCATCCTATCGCGTAAGTTATTTCGGTTCGGAACACATTATGTATATATAAAAATCGTCTTATTTTATTTAAAGAAAAAGTTTCAAAGTTTAAAATAATTTAAATAAATCGAATACAAACAGGGAAAAATATATACAGATATTGTGATCGAACGAAATTGCGCGCACGGGTACCATCAAATAAACGTATGGTTCGATTTTTTGTAAAACATGTGCTAGCTTCGTGTAGTAATAGTTTAAAAAAATAACATGGCTATACCCACCATCCATTCAAAGTCCTAAAATAAAAGCAATCAAAGTAAAAATCGAAACAAAAAAAAAAAAAAAAAAGAGTATTGAAAAAGCCATACTTACCGATAAAGTGTACAAAAAAAACCGCATGGTTATACTTACCATCCCTTTAAAGTCTCTTGAAATAATAATTAAATGATCGAAACGCAAGAAAAAAAAAAGAGAAATGAAAGTCATATGTATACCTACCGAAAAGGTGTAAAAAGTTATACCCAAATCTAATAAGAAAAAGTTCATGCCAAAAACGGTGTTAAATTACTAAATCCCACCCCCCCCCCCCAAAAAAAAAAAATGAGTACATGTGATTCTAAACCTAGAAAAATAACTCGGAAAAAAAAGTACTTACCCTGCAGAAAAACAACCCGAAAAAAAATATATTTACCATACAGAAAAAAAATAACGTGAACAAAAACTATACTTATCTACCCTACACAAAATAACCTGAAAAAAAAATACTTACAATACAGTAAAATTAACGGGAACAAAAATTATACTTACCCTACATAAAAAAGTAACCTGGAAAAGAAAAACAAAAAAAAAACATATCTTACAAAAAAAAATAATTCTGAAAAAAACACATACCCAACAAAAAGTAAGAAAAAGCTCAAAAAAAAAAAAAAAAAAAAAAACCTATTCTCATTAAACTCCGAAACAAAATATCAAGAATCCAGATCATCTATACCCCTATCATCTGTACAAATCAACCACCAGTAAACTCTGACGTCACCATCTCCATCCACCAACATCTTCACCAGTTCCACAATTTTCATCATAATTATATTTTTTTCATAATTTGCTTTTATAATTTATCTTAAATTTTAGTATATATGTAACTATTTAACTTCATCTCTAATTAAATAATTCAAATATTTTTTTTATCAAACCTTCTCTTATCTAAACTTATCAACGGCAAAAGTGACGTATTTCTTTTTTTTTCCATCGTCATACATTTTATTTTCCTAATTACAAACAAAATTATATATAAAATTTCCCTTAGAATAGTGTATAGCCTGACAACGATTTTGGAGCGGTGCACCTCATCAAAGTTCATCGTCAGTAATTTGATTTGTGGTAAGTCCATTGTTTACATTACATTACATATAATTTTGTTTAAAACATTAAACGATATTGCACGGTTTTTTTTTTACCGGTGATTTTGTATTGATTCTAGAAAAATTTTTAAGAGAAATTCAATTCTCATTTAAGCTTAAGAGAGCAACATATTTTGACAGTTACGAAGTCAAACAATACATACAGTTTCTATACTGCTCTATCAATACTAAATTGTTGTAAGAGAGTGGAAAAAAAATATATATATTATTTTCCATAAGAATATTACTCATTGATAAATTACAGTGAGGAGAAATAAAAGTATTTTATTTTATATTTTTTTTTTTAATTTAATTAAATTTAATTTATATTCCTTTTGACTAAAAACAAACCAAATTATTTTGATAAATATTTTGATAAATTTGTTTGAAATAATTTTTCAGTAATTTTCTAGTAATTTGAAAATTCGATTTTTTTATTCAATCGTGAGAATTACTACAAGAAAATTTTTATTTGGTAGATTACTGATTGTTGGTTATTCATACATTTCATACATTAAAATAATTTTTGTATATTATAATAAATTATCTTAGGTATTCATAGGATCTTTTTTTGTTAGGTTTTAAGTTCAATTAATAAATATTGTCAGTATGATATTTGAAATGAGAAAAAGAAATTCGGCCTTTTTTCTACAAAATTCCTCTCATGGGTGAATAATATTTTGGGAAGTTTAGATCCACACAATTTTCAGCGTTCAGAATTAGATTAATCAATTTCAAAATGAGTTCGGCTTAAGGATGTCAGGGGTGGATGTGACGAGAAAAAAGGGTAAGCTATGAGGAGATTATTAGTATAATGAAGATATTGTTTTAGATTTTGATTGTTGTTTTGATTCTTTTGGGGCTACTGTAAATAGGAGGACACAGTAGCCAAGGTCGTATCCTTTAGGATACGTGGGTGGGCATTACCCTCAGAGAGACACTTCCATCTCGCTCTCTCCTCACTAGAAGAGTTTGATATCAGTGTGGCCAGTTAAGGCGAATTCGGGCTCTATTTTTATGAACCCGTTGAAATTTTTTTAAATTCCTTTTTTTTCCGGCATACGTGACGACCGTCCAGTGCTACCACAGCAAGAACCCCCCCACCGACGAGCTAGGACGTGCTATATGCTAGCATGCCACGCGGTGGTGGCCTGGACACCCTTTCCTACCTGCTGCCAGGATCAGCCCATAGATCCTGTAAGCTATGGGTTGTAATGGTGGTAAAGGGAGGAAAGGTTTTAGGGTTATCGATGGCCGCATTCCAACAATGTGCTTCGGTTTTATTTTCTAGGGTTATAGCACCTCTTGTAGTTAGAGAATATGGAACACCCTATTGATAATCCTTGCCGATAATACCTCGGTTCCGTTACAGGTGGCGCCCAACGTGGGGCCCGATTCGTCTTTGATTTTTTCTATATCTTTGTTGAAGTTCTTAAGTTTACAAAAAAAATAACTTAGTTGTTTTGATAATCAAGCCAACTTTTGATTGTAGTTGGTCTACGACATATTCTTTTTCATTATTGTGAACCATGAAGTGAAATTTTGTTTGTACAGTAAATGAGTTTGAATATTTTCCTCGTTTAGTCTGTTGCGATAAAATTTTTCTTCATGCTTGATCAGTAGCAGTCTGTGAATTTCATTGGTTTTGGTGAATCCGTATTTTTTAGCACGGCTGGAATTATAGTTGTTCATCAATTTTACTTTTGTAACTTCTTATTTAGATGAAAACCCAGCAATGATCGTCCGACAATATAAGCTCGAGAAGTTCGGTATTGTGTCCGTTGCGAATTGCAATGTTTTCTCAATCGTTTGTTATGTCAATCAACTTAAAAAATTTAAATATTAGCATTGTCAGAATTTCAATTAAACACACAAATTTGTCTAGTGAGTATACAAAAAAAATTCAAACTATCTTCATAATTATGTCTTTACCTGTCACATCCACCAGACAAACACATGATTAGTACAACAGATATTAAGTTACCTTTTGATACTTTTTTTAGGATTGTATGTTATTTTAATAAAGTTAAAATACATTTTTGACTTAGTTTTTTATAATAACAAGATTTAGTTTATCATTTTGAGATTTTTTAGAGTTTTTGAATTTTTTGTTTTTGAATAAGGAATTTCTTTAATTTTATTATTCCTTCAAGTAATTTGTTCGGTTTAATCTTCAAGTAAATTGTTTTGCCAATTTATTGACTCATTAGTTTTAGTTTTTCTTAATTACAATAAGTTAGTTTAGGTTCTTTTGCATTTTTTCATTTGTTTATTTTGGCGAGTTCGTACTTTGGTTCGTACTTGTAGTAGCAATCGACGCAATTATAATCGACGTAAACCATTAAATAATCTAAGCAATCAGAACGCCATGCCTCAAACTAATCCTACGGGTACAGAGGATTCCTCTGGTAGAAATGTCCAGCTACAAGCCAATGTGAACCCAGATATTTCTGCACAAGGTTCTTCCAATGACACAGCTATATCATCCCCAAGCCAAGTTCAAGTGCAAAAGCAACCCAATAATAATGGAATATCAGATCTACCAGCGTTTATTCAAGGTCTCATTGACGCTTCATTAGGAGTCGCTAGGGCTGAAGACTTACAAGTCATCCGCAAGGAACTTGAAACAAATCGATTAGAATTGAAAAAACAAATGGCGGAAACTATTCGCGAAAGCCTAATGGCTCAGACCCCGACAGCCAGTAGTGAAAAAAATCCCTACACGAACGTATTACCGCATATAATGCCGCCAGAGAAAGAATTTTCAATGAACCAAAACTTAATATATCTGCTAGAATTTCAAGGATTCGAAAAATCAGTAAGAAAAAGAAAGAAATCATCCGGAACATTGAATCTACCGTATTGTGTTGTACCAACGATCCTCGACCATACGCCGATGTTATGATTAATAATGAAAATATGTTAGGACTGCTTGACAGTGGTGCCTGTGTTAGCTGCTTCGGTGCCGGTGGAGAGGATTTTCTTAAGAAACATAATATTCCTATTAGGAAAGAGTACGCTTCCAATGTCAGGACAGCAGATGGTCATCCTCAGGCAATTATAGGTAAATGTATAGTTAAAATCACGTACGAAGACGACCCGAAAGAATTAGAATTATTTTTAGTTCCAACATTGAAACAGAGATTGTATTTAGGAGTCGATTTCTTGAATGCTTTTGGCATTAAGTTGATGAAAGCGAACTCCTACGTTAAATTGAAATCAGAAATTTCCTCACTAGCACCTTATTTTGACTCGACAAAGATGCGTGAGCTATCCAAGGAAGAATCCAGGAAACTTAAGGCAGCCATCAGCATTTTCCCATCCTTTGCCACTCTTGGCCTAGGAAAAACCATGCTGGAGGAACATGAAATTGACACGGGCGATGCCGAACCAATAAAACAACGTCATTATCCTGTTTCTCCGGCGGTACAAGAGCTTTTATATGAGGAACTGGATCGTTTACTTGCCATGGGCATTATTGAAGAAAGTAATAGCCCATGGAGCTCTCCAGTAGTCTTGGTGCGTAAACCCGGGAAAAACCGGATGTGCCTTGACTACCGGAAAGTTAATGAGAAGACGAAAAAGAGTGCGTATCCTTTGACTCATGTACAGGCTGTGCTAAGTCGTATTTCAGATACACACTATATCTCTAGTGTGGATCTGAAGGACGCCTTTTTGCAGATACCGCTTGAGCAAACATCTAGGGAGAAGACAGCTTTTACGGTTCCCGGCAGACCCCTATACCAATTCAAGGTAATGCTCTTTGGCCTTTGCAATGCACCTCAACGTCTTTGCAAACTAATGGACAAAGTGGTACCCCACGAATTAAGAGAAAACGTCTTCGTTTACCTGGACAATCTTTTGATAGTTTCACGAACCTTTGAAGAACACATACACTATTTGAAAATTGAAAATTGACAGACTCACACAAGTAGGTTTGACTATAAACCTGGAAAAATCAAAGTTCTGCTTTAAAGAACTTAAATATCTAGGTTATGTGATAGGCGATGGCTGTCTGAAGACAGACCCAGCAAAGGTGTCCGGTATACGAGATTTCCCCATTCCTCAAAATCAGCGACAAGTTCGCAGATTTCTCGGCATGTCGGGATGGTATCGTAGGTTTGTGCGCAACTATTCAACCCTAGCTACCCCTATTACGAACACCCTGAAAAAGAATACAAAATTTGATTTTGATAGTGAAGCTATAGGAGCTTTTAACAAGATAAAAGATATGCTTACATCAGCCCCGGTTTTAGTAAATCTAATCAAGTGCAAAAGCAACCCAATAATAATGGAATATCAGATCTACCAGCGTTTATTCAAGGTCTCGTTGACGCTTCATTAGGAGTCGCTAGGGCTAAAGACTTACAAGTCATCCGCAAGGAACTTGAAACAAATCGATTAGAATTGAAAAAACAAATGGCGGAAACTATTCGCGAAAGCCTAATGGCTCAGACCCCGACAGCCAGTAGTGAATACGAAGTTCGGAGACGCAACCCTCCACAGCCAGCATCTAGCTTTCCTATTCCTCAACCACCCACTGCACCAGAAACAGTTCCGAGATCTGTGCGCTCTAGTAATCTTAACCCTAACGCGGATGAATTTCTTGAGCAAATAAGAAATATGAATCTTCATGATAATATAGGTAGGACCTCGTTAGATAATAATTTGCAAGCTAATACCTCTAGGAGTTTGAATTTCAAGGTCCACAGTTATCATAAGTGGGGCTTGAAATACGACAATGTTAACATGACAGTCGATGAGTTTATCTTCAGATTAGAAAGACTCAAAGATTGTTATGGTGCCTCATGGGAAGAAATCGTTCTGAACTTCCACCAGTTTGTAAGCGGTCAAGCTGAAACGTGGTTTTGGGTGTACCTCAAAAGCAATCCCAGAGTCGACTGGTCGGCACTTCGCTTTGCGCTCATGGAACAGTTTCATTCTTTGGAAACTGATCCCGAAATTTCGAGACAGATGTATGACCGTCGACAAGGCCCTAATGAATCATTCGACGATTTCTTAATGGCTATACAAAGAATTAATACTAGACTTCTCTGCCCAAAGTCCAATAATGAAATCATAACACTCCTCAAGCAAAACGTACATAGACACATGGGTGAGTTGCTCTTAACCTACAAAGCTCAAAGTCTCAACGAAATGACATACGTTTGTCGCAATATTGAAAAATATATCAAAGAGCAGGATAAACTCAAAGCCAAAATTCCAGTAGTACCTTCGTTTCGTCGACATGTCAATGAAATTGTAGATCTTGAAAGCTCTGCAGATTTGACTTCAGATTCCATCGAAGCCTTCCAAATGCAGAAGGATTCTTGTAGCTACATCTGCTGGAATTGTAGGAAGATAGGTCACAGTTTCAAGGAGTGTCCAACTGAACAGAGGTCTCTGTTTTGTTATCGCTGTGGGAAAGAAGGTATTACATCTCCGCAATGTACCAGTCCGAAATGTTCGGGAAACATTCGGAAGGGCAACCCGTCATCCGGGACGGCTTGCTCTCAGAACCGAAAACCGGCATCTTAAATTTACCAAATACAAATTCCCAATCTAATTCTTAATCTTCACAATTAGATCTAAACCAGCCAGTACAAATTCTTAAAAGACCATCCGCCATAGACCAACAAAATTTAGTTGTACCATCTCCAATCATTACACCCATAAAAAAATCCCTACACGAACGTATTACCGCATATAATGCCGCCAGAGAAAGAATTTTCAATGAACCAAAACTTAATATATCTGCTAGAATTTCAAGGATTCGAAAAATCAGTAAGAAAAAGAAAGAAATCATCCGGAACATTGAATCTACCGTATTGTGTTGTACCAACGATCCTCGACCATACGCCGATGTTATGATTAATAATGAAAATATGTTAGGACTGCTTGACAGTGGTGCCTGTGTTAGCTGCTTCGGTGCCGGTGGAGAGGATTTTCTTAAGAAACATAATATTCCTATTAGGAAAGAGTACGCTTCCAATGTCAGGACAGCAGATGGTCATCCTCAGGCAATTATAGGTAAATGTATAGTTAAAATCACGTACGAAGACGACCCGAAAGAATTAGAATTATTTTTAGTTCCAACATTGAAACAGAGATTGTATTTAGGAGTCGATTTCTTGAATGCTTTTGGCATTAAGTTGATGAAAGCGAACTCCTACGTTAAATTGAAATCAGAAATTTCCTCACTAGCACCTTATTTTGACTCGACAAAGATGCGTGAGCTATCCAAGGAAGAATCCAGGAAACTTAAGGCAGCCATCAGCATTTTCCCATCCTTTGCCACTCTTGGCCTAGGAAAAACCATGCTGGAGGAACATGAAATTGACACGGGCGATGCTGAACCAATAAAACAACGTCATTATCCTGTTTCTCCGGCGGTACAAGAGCTTTTATATGAGGAACTGGATCGTTTACTTGCCATGGGCATTATTGAAGAAAGTAATAGCCCATGGAGCTCTCCAGTAGTCTTGGTGCGTAAACCCGGGAAAAACCGGATGTGCCTTGACTACCGGAAAGTTAATGAGAAGACGAAAAAGAGTGCGTATCCTTTGACTCATGTACAGGCTGTGCTAAGTCGTATTTCAGATACACACTATATCTCTAGTGTGGATCTGAAGGACGCCTTTTTGCAGATACCGCTTGAGCAAACATCTAGGGAGAAGACAGCTTTTACGGTTCCCGGCAGACCCCTATACCAATTCAAGGTAATGCCCTTTGGCCTTTGCAATGCACCTCAACGTCTTTGCAAACTAATGGACAAAGTGGTACCCCACGAATTAAGAGAAAACGTCTTCGTTTACCTGGACAATCTTTTGATAGTTTCACGAACCTTTGAAGAACACATACACTATTTGAAAATTGAAAATTGACAGACTCACACAAGTAGGTTTGACTATAAACCTGGAAAAATCAAAGTTCTGCTTTAAAGAACTTAAATATCTAGGCTATGTGATAGGCGATGGCTGTCTGAAGACAGACCCAGCAAAGGTGTCCGGTATACGAGATTTCCCCATTCCTCAAAATCAGCGACAAGTTCGCAGATTTCTCGGCATGTCGGGATGGTATCGTAGGTTTGTGCGCGACTATTCAACCCTAGCTACCCCTATTACGAACACCCTGAAAAAGAATACAAAATTTGATTTTGATAGTGAAGCTATAGGAGCTTTTAACAAGATAAAAGATATGCTTACATCAGCCCCGGTTTTAGTAAATCCGGACTACAGTAAGACTTTCATAATTTTGTGCGATGCTTCGTCAACAGGTATCGGAGGCGTATTGTGTCAGAAGGATGACGAGGGGAACGAACGTCCCATATACTACTACTCGCACAAATTAAACAAGGCCCAATGTAACTACAGTGTTACCGAAAGGGAATGCTTAGCAGTAGTTTTGAGCATAGAACAATTCAGACCTTACGTAGAAGGATATCATTTTGTAGTTGTGACTGACCATGCGAGTCTCAAGTGGTTGATGAGTCAAAGGGACCTCAGCGGAAGATTGGCCCGATGGAGTCTTAAGCTTCAAGGATATGATTTCAATATAGAGCATCGTAAGGGTTCACAACATGTCGTACCAGACGCGCTTTCGAGAGTGTATGCTACGGATGAAGTGAACCTTGAAGCCTTATCGAATGATTGTCCTTCCGATGTGCTGCATATTGATCTAACAGACCCCAGTTTTAAATCTGCGGAATATGTTCAGATCATCGACAACATCGAAAAACAAAAAGAACAGCTGCCAGATCTTCAAGTCTCGAACAATTTCGTGTATAAGAAAATGAAACACAGCACAGGGAATCCTCTCGAGGACGACCAAACGTGGAAGCTTTGGATTCCGTCGCAGCTAACTTACCGTCTGATTACTTTGGCTCATGAACCACCCAGGGCTTCGCATGGCGGTTTGAGCAAAACCCTGTACAGGCTACGCCAACAGTTCTTCTGGCCGAATATGGCTTCTCAGGTGAAAAAGTATATAGGAAATTGTGAGACCTGCAAGACATCGAAAGCGTCCAATCAAACCCTTCGGCAACCCATGGGTAAGCCATTTGTTGTAGAGCGTCCATTCCAGCACCTATATATAGACTTCTTGGGACCATATCCTCGGTCAAAAGCAGGAAATGTATACATAATAATCGTCCTTGATCAGCTCACGAAATTTGTAGTCATACAAGTCTTACGAAGTGCAACCTCCGAAACCGCCATTAAGTTTCTGAACGAACAAATTCTCTGTATGTTTGGTGTCCCAGAGTCCATTTTGTCGGACAATGGCAAACAATTTACTAGCTCAGCTTTCGGTAAACTTCTCACCTCATACGGCATAAAACACGTCAAAACCGGCTCCTATGCTCCACAAGCCAATGCGAGCGAACGTGTAAATCGTTCCATTCTTGCCGCAATACGGTCTTATATTGGTAAGGACCAAAGAGACTGGGATGTTCAACTTCCTCCAATAGCTTGCGTTCTTAGAACAGGCTTGCATTCGGTCATCGGTATATCGCCTTACGAAGCTGTGTTTGGGCAAAAGATGGTAGAACATGGATCCGACTACGAGTGTTTGCGAAAACTTGGTTGTGTTAATAATCCGGAAATTGATATCATTCCTAAAAACTCTAAGATGAACATAATTCACTCTGCTTTGAAAAATTCTCTCGAAAAGGCTCATTGGAAGTATGAACACCAATACAATACACGAAGTAAAAACGTAACGTACAAAGTGGGTGATGTTGTTTTTAAGAGGAATTTTGTGTTGAGCGACAAAATGAAAAAAATTAACGCTAAGCTATGCCCGAAGTTTATTATGGCAAAGATAATTAGAATCGTAGGGAACTGTTTGTTCGAGTTAGAGGATGAAAGTGGAAAAGTTATGGGAATCGTTCACTCGAAGGATATTAAAAAGTAGCTCTGTTTAAAAATCCCGGCTAGTCTAGTCTGAGCATGAGACGTATTCTCGGGCGTGGGTCGATTAAAAAAAAAAGTGAGTCAAATTTCGTTAATTGTTTCATTTCTTATCCATTTTCTTTGGCAGGACTCAAAAATGTATAAGTTGTGTGGGAAAATAGTGCGTATACGCCCGAGTGCACATTTTCACGATTGTTTGTTTTTTGCAAATATGTAGGAAACCTTAGATAAGATTGAACTACCACGTATAAATCTAATAGGAGAAAATAAAACCAACGGTCAGTACCTACAGTTTGAGAATTCTCGTCGATATGTATAGTATAGCAAATCTCTGAACCATTCATTAATTGATTTTTAATTTAAGCTCAAATCATGTGGGAGGTATGTGGAATCTGAGATGAGTGACGTCGAAGAAAAAAAAAATTACTCCGATCGTTGTCTTCTCAATCGAAATATGTATAAGAGCTTACTCTACGCTCCTTGAGTATCATCTACGAGAAAAAAAAGAGATTGAGAGTAAGTATTCGAAAATGAACTCCAATACCTACAACATGAAGTGTAGATTTCCAAATATGGAAGTGTTTCCGGTTTGTGATTTTGTACCGATTTTAGACTGGAAAATCATTGTTTGGTCACATATATTTTTGAAAAATTCCAAAATAATTTTTGAAACCAAATATGTGATTTTCAGGTCTAAGATTCGGCCAGAAAGTAATTCATCCGGTACACTTCCTCCCGCCATTATCAAACCGCTCTCTTTCGAAAGTTCGAACTTGACCAAGCTTACTGGCAGGCTATAAAAAGCTCTCTTCGATGCAGAACGGTCTCTATTAACTACTCTATTTCTCAGGACGACGACGTTATTTTCCATCCTATCGCGTAAGTTATTTCGGTTCGGAACACATTATGTATATATAAAAATCGTCTTATTTTATTTAAACAAAAAGTTTCAAAGTTTAAAATAATTTAAATAAATCGAATACAAACAGGGAAAAATATATACAGATATTGTGATCGAACGAAATTGCGCGCACGGGTACCATCAAATAAACGTATGGTTCGATTTTTTGTAAAACATGTGCTAGCTTCGTGTAGTAATAGTTTAAAAAAATAACATGGTTATACCCACCATCCATTCAAAGTCCTAAAATAAAAGCAATCAAAGTAAAAATCGAAACAAAAAAAAAAGAAAATAGAGTATTGAAAAAGCCATACTTACCGATAAAGTGTAAAAAAAAAAACCGCATGGTTATACTCACCATCCCTTTAAAGTCTCTTGAAATAATAATTAAATGATCGAAACGCAAGAAAAAAAAAAGAGAAATGAAAGTCATATGTATACCTACCGAAAAGGTGTAAAAAGTTATACCCAAATCTAATAAGAAAAAGTTCATGCCAAAAACGGTGTTAAATTACTAACCCCCCCCCCCCCCAAAAAAAAAAAATTAGTACATGTGATATTAAATCTTCAAAAGTAGGCGATTGCATTAAGTAAAACCTAGAAAAATAACTCGGAAAAAAAAAGTACTTACCCTGCAGAAAAACAACCCGAAAAAAAATATATTTACCATACAGAAAAAAAATAACGTGAACAAAAACTATACTTATCTACCCTACATAAAATAACCTGAAAAAAAAAATACTTACAATACAGTAAAATTAACGGGAACAAAAATTATACTTACCCTACATAAAAAAGTAACCTGGAAAAGAAAAACAAAAAAAAAACATATCTTACAAAAAAAAATAATTCTGAAAAAAAACACATACCCAACAAAAAGTAAGAGAAAGCTCAAAAAAAAAAAAAAAAAAAAAACCTATTCTCATTAAACTCCGAAACAAAATATCAAGAATCCAGATCATCTATACCCCTATCATCTGTACAAATCAACCACCAGTAAACTCTGACGTCACCATCTCCATCCACAAACATCTTCACCAGTTCCACAATTTTCATCATAATTATATTTTTTTCATAATTTGTTTTTATAATTTATCTTAAATTTTAGTATATATGTAACTATTTAACTTCATCTCTAATTAAATAATTCAAATATTTTTTTTTATCAAACCTTCTCTTATCTAAACTTATCAACGGCAAAAGTGACGTATTTCTTTTTTTTTCCATCGTCATACATTTTATTTTCCTAATTACAAACAAAATTATATATAAAATTTCCCTTAGTATAGTGTATAGCCTGACAACGATTTTGGAGCGGTGCACCTCATCAAAGTTCATCGTCAGTAATTTGATTTGTGGTAAGTCCATTGTTTACATTACATTACATATAATTTTGTTTAAAACATAAAACGATATTGCACGGTTTTTTTTTTACCGGTGATTTTGTATTGATTCTAGAAAAATTTTTAAGAGAAATTCAATTCTCATTTAAGCTTAAGAGAGCAACATATTTTGACAGTTACGAAGTCAAACAATACATACAGTTTCTATACTGCTCTATCAATACTAAATTGTTGTAAGAGAGTGGAAAAAAAATATATATATTATTTTCCATAAGAATATTACTCATTGATAAATTACAGTGAGGAGAAATAAAAGTATTTTATTTTATATTTTTTTTTTTTTAATTTAATTAAATTTAATTTATATTCCTTTTGACTAAAAACAAACCAAATTATTTTGATAAATATTTTGATAAATTTGTTTGAAATAATTTTTCAGTAATTTTCTAGTAATTTGAAAATTCGATTTTTTTATTCAATCGTAAGAATTACTACAAGAAAATTTTTATTTGGTAGATTACTGATTGTTGGTTATTCATACATTTCATACATTAAAATAATTTTTGTATATTATAATAAATTATTTTAGGTATTCATAGGATCTTTTTTTGTTAGGTTTTAAGTTCAATTAATAAATATTGTCAGTATGATATTTGAAATGAGAAAAAGAAATTCGGCCTTTTTTCTACAAAATTCCTCTCATGGGTGAATAATATTTTGGGAAGTTTAGATCCACACAATTTTCAGCGTTCAGAATTAGATTAATCAATTTCAAAATGAGTTCGGTTTAAGGATGTCAGGGGTGGATGTGACGAGAAAAAAGGGTAAGCTATGAGGAGATTATTAGTATAATGAAGATATTGTTTTAGATTTTGATTGTTGTTTTGATTCTTTTGGGGCTACTGTAAATAGGAGGACACAGTAGCCAAGGTCGTATCCTTTAGGATACGTGGGTGGGCATTACCCTCAGAGAGACACTTCCATCTCGCTCTCTCCTCACTAGAAGAGTTTGATATCAGTGTGGCCAGTTAAGGCGAATTCGGGCTCTATTTTTATGAACCCGTTGAAATTTTTTTAAATTCCTTTTTTTCCGGCATACGTGACGACCGTCCAGTGCTACCACAGCAAGAACCCCCCCACCGACGAACTAGGACGTGCTATATGCTAGCATGCCACGCGGTGGTGGCCTGGACACCCTTTCCTACCTGCTGCCAGGATCAGCCCATAGATCCTGTAAGCTATGGGTTGTAATGGTGGTAAAGGGAGGAAAGGTTTTAGGGTTATCGATGGCCGCATTCCAACAATGTGCTTCGGTTTTATTTTCTAGGGTTATAGCACCTCTTGTAGTTAGAGAATATGGAACACCCTATTGATAATCCTTGCCGATAACACCTCGGTTCCGTTACAAAAGTCTCAAGCAATGTAACATTCTCAGATCACAGAATGATAACATTTCAAGTAGAGCATGAAATGGACAACCCAAAACCCTTAAGAAACCCCAGAAAAATAAACTGGGTAGCCTTCCATGAAAAATTGACCTCATCTTTGGGCCGTTGTGAAAATATACCTATGTTAAACTCTTCGGACATTGAAAAACATGTCAATGAACTGACGTCAGCTATTCACAGAACTTACGAAACTTCTTGCCCCATTACCAAAGGGAAAGGCAAACTCAACCCCGTTTGGTAGACTAAAGAGTTTTTGACTCTTAGGACAAAATCTAGGAGGCTTTACAATAGATATTTTCAAGATCAGCAAAAACGAATATAAAACAGAACTACGTGTGCAAAAAGAGCAGCCTTGCGGAAATTTTGTACAGGCATAGAGTCAACAAATGACGTGATAGTGGCCCCACCATAAGCCAGACTTCTAGTATTGACAGTCAAATAGTAGATAGCCGAAAAGTAGCCTGGGCCATAGACTCCTTCTCATCATACAAGTCTGCAGGGCCTGATGGAATAGTTCCTATTATGCTCCAAGGGTCATTTCTGGTAAAAATATACAAAGGATGTTAGAACATCACTTACATTCCATCTAGTTGGAGGTTAATCACTGTCATTTTCATCCCGAAAGCTGGCAAGCCCACTCACACTGAACCGAAAGATGTAAGACCAATTGGCCTATCTTCTTTTCTTCCCAAAACCTTAGGCTTATAGAAACGCACATTTGCCTTATGCTAAATGATAGTGTTCTCTCACAGGCCCAACACGCATACGTAAAGGGCAAATCTGTTGAGACAACACTTCATGAAGTGGTCGGCACGATTGAGAAATCAATCCACTTTAAGGAATATACCCTGGGAGCATTCCATAGAAGGGGCCTTCAACAAAGTTGAAAGTCTTGCAATACGACAAACCCTAGAATCTGTCAGCGTTGAACCGATACAGAGGTACACCATAGTGAGGAATTTTTTCTTCTCTGCTCTGGCTTCTTGTCGTTAACCAGATTTTAGTCAAATCAGGGCAAAGCGGCGTCAAAGTCGTGGCGTACGCTGATGATATAGTTCTAATGGCATCAGGAAAATTTGTCCACCGTCTCTGCGTGCTCCTACAGACAGTCCTTAACAAGCTCAGTAATTGAGCCAGTAGCTGTGGACTTAATTTCAACCCACTGATAACAGAACTTGTTCTGTTCATTAGAAAACGAAATATCCCAAATATATATCCCCCACCATCAATGGGACGCCACTCCAAATAACTGGTGCGGCCAAATATCTTGGTTGAGTTATAGATCGTAAACTTAACTAGAAAGAGAACATCAAAGAAAGGGAAAAAAAAGCTGCGATAGCTTTCTACACATGCAGTAGAATTTTTTGGAAGAGATGGGGACCCAGCCCCAAGACCAATCGCTGCATGTACACAGCCATTGCAAAGCCTATCCTGACGTACGCCTGTCTGGTTTGGTGGCCAGCCTTGGATAAGGCAATCAATCTTAAAGCCATGACCAAAATTCAAAGACTAGCATATATCGGCATAACAAGTGCCATGAGAACCACTCCAGCCGTAGCCTTAGAAAGTTTCCTCTCACTTGCCCCACTCGATCTGTTCACGAAAGAGTTGGAAGCCAAAAGTTCTTTACGACTTAAAGAGTGCAAACATTGGAAAAAGGGCCACTGTGGTCACAGAACTATAATGAACCTCACCGACATATACATTCAAATAGACTATATTCCACCGTACATAGATTTTAACCCAGTCGCACTTACAGATATCCTGACAAGGGAGTTATGGAAGGAAAACCTGGTCCTAAAAGCAAATCATATATCGGTAATAACAGACGGTTCCAAAATGGACCGTGGGGCAAGCTGCCAAACTTTTGCAGTGTTTGCCAAGCGGAAGTACTTGCAGCTTGCGAGGCCGCAAAATACCTTCCCAGATGTGAACTAACGAACAAAAACATTGTCACGACATTCAAAACTAGATGATCGTTGCCGTAGTGAAATAAAATTACTTGGCGTAACAAATTCTATCACCATTTAATGGGTCCCTGGACACCATGATAATTATTTGAATGAAGTGGCTGGTGAATTGACCAAAAATTGTACCCTGGGTACTAATGCCACTGGAGCAAAACAAGTACAGAATTTAGTTTTCAGTTTTCTCAAAGCCGCTAACGAAAGATGGTCAACTATTGATACCTGTCGAGTTTCAAGAAGTCTTTGGCCAGATACCTCAATGAAAAAAACAGAGTATTTACTGAAGCTTAGAAGACCTCGACTGTCCCTCTTGGTTGGAATCCTTATGGGTCACAACTCGATGGAAACCCCCCAACTAACAATTTAACTTGTTAAATTGTAAAACAAGCAATTCCCCGGCTTGTATAGTAACTAAAACAGGCCTTACACAAATCATTTTGCCTCACATTAAACAAGCTATTTGATTCCCTTAAAACCTGTCATCACAATCAAACAAAGTGCTAAACAATCAAATAGCTTTCGATCAATAGTTTAATAAGGCCTTAAGAAAACCAAATATTGCTCATCCTAACAAGTTATTATATGAAAGCAAATGGCTTGTATAATAAGACTTTTGAAAGGCCATATTCGGTTTTGCACTAAGGCCTTATAAAAGCCACTCAATGCAGTTGTATTAAAAAAAAATTCCTTAATTTAAATTAATAATATTTTTTATTAATTTTATTTCTTCTTTTTATTTTCTCCACATGAGGGGGCTTGCACTACGATTTATTTTGTTCTGAAATATAGAGAATTCTGTTTTATTTGAAAAATGTTACTTATTTAATTGACTTTTCCAAGGTTTGAACTCATCTCCTTCCAATGACCTGTCCAGCGCGCTTTTTTTCTTTTTTTTTAATGCATTTTTATTTTCCATTTTCTTAAAACTATCTAAAAGCTAGACAAAAATTCATAAAAACTTGCCTACTTATCAATATCTTAAAACTAACTTACTGGCCCCAGTCGGGCGCTCTAAGTTAAACTATAAAAACTTAATGCCTTTCGGCCTAAGAACTATCTTAATACTAAATCCAGGTCGGTTTTATTTTTTACCGAGAAGAATTTACAAAAAACTCGGTATCTCAGTCTTTATTTTCTTTGGTTTTATATAAAACTTACAAACTACATAAAACTAAATTAAAGCTAATTAAAACTAATTAAGACTAATTAAAACTACTTAAAGCTATTTCAAACTATTTACAACTAATAATAAACTAATTACAACCTACTTATAAGCTACTTACAGACTACTTAAAAACTAGAATAGCCACAGCAAGCATTTTCCGGTTTTACATTTTTTTTTTTTTTGTATTTGTTGATGTTGATTGTTGTTGATTTTATAATTTTTTGTGTTTTTGTGTTTTATTTTTTTGGCGTCACTTTGACTGTCCCTACTTAAAACTAACTACCTAAACCTATGTAAGTCGGCCATACAAAAGAAAATAGCAAAATCAACTATTAAATGTCTGAAGGAACTTCATCTTCGTTTTTCAACCACCAGAACTGGTTCTCCTGCTTTACCCTTTGGGCGGAATAAAGCTGCTTAGACGCACACTCTCGTAGTATTCGTGTTTAGGGTAGTAAGCCCCGAAAATTAATCTGTTAGGCGAGGACATCGCTCTTGCAATGTGACCCCGAATAAGCTTCAGCAAGAAATTATCTATCCTGTTTATGTTGGCACCGTTGTATAGAGCCAGGTTGGAATATTAGTGTTTGTACTCCAACTCTGGTGTTCTGTGCAATCCAAGGCAGCGTCGAAGACACTGCCTCTCAAACACCTAGGTATCCATAGGAAATCATCGACCGGATAAGGGCCATGTAGCAAATCACCTTCACCCTGCTATCAAGCCGGCTGCTATAAGACAACAGTTTTGTCAGGGCAAAGGCTCCCCTAGCCCTGGCCAGAGCAGCATTTATATGTCTGTCGAAATACAAATACTGATCCATCCAGATGCCAAGGTACTTCACTACACTTTTACTTGCCAGTGGATGTCCATTTCGCCCTACGATCACCAGCTTGCGCCAGTTCTTTCTCTTATCCCTTGTGGCTCCAAACAACGGAGTCCTAAATCTTCTTGAAATCACGCTGCTAAAAAATCCTGATGACCTCGACTTTTGGAGCTATTCTGTACGCAGTTAGGTCATCGGCATACGCAATTGCATGAGTTAGAGTACTTATCAGATCGCTGGTGTATATGCTGAATAGAATCGGCGAGTTGACCGCTCCCTGCTGAAGACCATTTTTAATATTAAAGGTTGTAGCAGAAGTTACATTGCCACTCTTGACGACAAACTTTCTGTCATTGACCATATCATAAAGCATACATAATAGTTGCTTAATAATGCCAAGTCTAGTCAGCTTTAGATAAAGACCCTCTAACCATACGGTGTCGAAGGCCTTCTCCAAATCAACCAGACAGGCACCCGTACACTGCTTCTTAGATATGTTCCATTGGATATCAGAAACGAGTTTTGACGCGGCATGAATCGTGTCATGTCCCGCCTTACTTGTGTACTCATGTCCTCTGCCCACTTAGACAGAGCTCTATTGATAACTTTTTCGAATACCTTGCTGATACTCGGATAAAGACTTATCGACCGGAGATTCGCCAGATTGGAGTTGTCCTTTCCCTTTTGCACCACAGCTGTCTTCCACCGCACTGTATAATATGCATTATTCAGAGCGTTGTGAAATAGAGTGGTATAAATGTCTACTGCTTCTTAAGGTAAATGTCGAAGTACAACGTTGGATATGCCATCGACTCCTGCTGACTTCTTCTTCTATAATGAATCGAAGATGAGCTGGAGCTCCACCTTCGTAATTGACAGGGAACTGAGCCCATTTCGCTCGGGGATTATGGCGTTTGCCAAGTGATCTTCATTGAACCCGGTGAAACCAAGGTTCTCTGTTCGCCATTGTGTGATGTCATTCCGAAGGTAGAAGTGATGGAGCAATGCTCTGTTTTCCAGGTCGTGATTCGGGCGAGTGCACGCATTTACCTTGTACACCTACTGGAAAGCAGCCCCCACAGCCTCCACTTTCTCCTGCTGATCTTCGACAATAAGGAAGTCATCGTCATCATCATCGGCATCCTTTCGATCAATTCCTACTGTCAGAAGAACGTTTCTGTTGTCCGTCGTTCTCTGAAGCTTAAGACACGGAAGATCGTTCTGATCATTCTTTCTTAATATCTTGTTAATTTGGGGAAACATGCTCGGGTCGATAGCATTAACGGCCCGAATTTTTATATCCCAATACAAATTAATTGACAACCGATAGTTTTCTTTAATTAGTTGATTGAAGTTCTTGATCGACGATTTCAGCGTCCTAATCTCCAAATCGTGAGGGTCAGTAAACCGTCGGTACAAGAATTTGAGTCTTGTCAGCAGTCCACTTTTTTGTCTGTGTAATGCGTTAATGGTCGCGTTTCAGTAAATATCAGTTGCGCCCCGTTGTTTGTATTTCGGTATTGTTCTATTCATTGTTCGTTTCATTGTCGCGTCCAATTGTTCTAAGTATTGGTCTATTTCGTTATTTGTCAAATTCCTGTCATTTGGTGGAGATATATAATTCGACCAGATTTCGCTCGATAAGGCGTTTGTAAAGCGTGGCCAGCGCACCTTACTGTAATTGTAAGTATGCACAGGTACATACTCATCCAACTCCACGAGCTCGTTCGAAAGCTGTATTACGGTTTTTTTTTTTTTTTTATAAATTCATTTTTATTTTTCTATTTTCTTAAAACTATCTAAAAGCTAGACAAAAATTCATAAAAACTAGCCTACTTATCAATATCTTAAAACTAACTTACTGGCCCCAGTCGGGCGCTCTAAGTTAAACTATAATAACTTAATGCTAATGCCTTTCGGCCTAAGAACTATCTTAATACTAAATCCAGGTCGGTTTTATTTTTTACCGAGAAGAATTAACAAAAAAACTCGGTATCATTGTCTTTATTTTTTTTTTTGGTTTTATATAAAACTTACAAACTACATAAAACTAAATTAAAGCTAATTAGAACTAATTAAAACTACTTAAGGCTACTTAAAACTATTTACAACTAATTATAAACTAGTTACAACCTACTTATAGGCTACTTACAGACTACTTACAAACTAGAACAGCCACATCAAGCATTTTCCGGTTTTATGATTTTTTGTATTTTTGTGGATTTTATAATTTTTTTTTTTTTTTTTTGTGCCACCCTGACTGTCCCTACTTAAAACTAACTACCTAATTCTTTGTAAGTCGGCCATACAAGAGAAAATAGCAAGGTCAACTATTAAATGTCTGAAGGAACTTCATCTTCGTTTTCAACCACCAGAACTGGTTCTCCTGCTTTACCCTATCCACTCGGTCCCGTTCGGACACAGTCCTACTGAACCGAAGGTGCTCAGCTCCGTCTTGTGCGAGGACGTCTTGACTGTAAAGGAGCCGCCGATCCACAGTTCTACGGCCGACGTGGTAGATTAGCGGAACCGCCGCTCTATCCTGGATCAGCCCTCGATTGTCTAGGTGGAGGAATGCATCGGGCGGAATAAAGCCGCTTAGAAGCACACTCTCGTAATATTCGTATTAAGGGTAATAAGCCCCGAAAATTAAGCTGTTAGTCGGTGACATCGCTCTTGCAATGTGACCCCGAATTAGCTTCAGCAAGAAATTATCTATCCTGTTTATGTTGGCGCCGTTGTATAGAGCCAGGTTGGAATAATAGTGTTTGTACTCCGACTCTGGTGTTCTGTGCAATCCAAGACATTGCCTCTCAAACAGCCGAATCTTTTCCATTTGAGATGGGGCAACGTTGAACCAAACCGGGCATCCATAGGCAATCATCGGCCGGATAAGGGCCATGTAGCAAATCACCTTTACCCTGCTGTCAAGCCGGCTGCTATAAAACATCCCTTTCGTCAGGGCAAAAGCTCCCCTAGCCCTGGCCAGAGCAGCATTTATATGTCTGTCGAAATACAAATACTGATCCATCCAGATGCCAAGGTACTTTACAACACTTTTGCTCGCCAGTGGATGTCCATTTGGCCCTACGATCACCAGCTTGCGCCAGATCTTTCTCGTATCCCTTGTGTTGTGGCTCCACGCAACGGAGTCCTAAACAAGATAGTTTCTGATTTCTGAAAGTTGATTTTCAACTTCCAGTCATCGCAATATTGCTGAATCTTCTCGAAGTCACTCTGCAAGAGAATCCTGATGTCCTCGATTTTTGCAGGTGTTCTGTACGCAATCAGGTCGTCGGCATACGCAATTGCCTGAGTTAGACTACTTATCAGATCGCTGGTGTAAATGCTGAATAGAATCGGCTCCTTGCTGAAGACCATTTTTAATATTAAAGGTTGTGGCAGAAGTTACATTGGCACTTTTGACAACAAACTTTCTGCCATTGAGCATATCATAAAGCATATATAATAGTGGTTTACTAATGCCAAGTCTGGTCAGGTTTAGATAAAGACCCTCTAACCATACGGTGTCGAAAGCCTTCTCCAAATCAACCAGACAGGCACCCATACACTGTTTCTTAGATTTGTTCCATTGGACATCAGGTCATGATTCGGGCGAATGCACGCATTCACCTTGTACACTTGCTGGAAAGCAGCCCCCACAGCCTCCACTTTCTCCTGTGGATCTTCGACAATAAAGAGGTCATCATCGAAGACGGCGTCCTCTGGATTAATTCCTGCTGTCAGAAGTACGTTTCTGTTGTCCGTTGTTCTCTGAAGCTTGAGACACGGAAGGTCGTTCTGATCATTCCTTCTAAATATTTTGTTAATTTGCGGAAACATACTCGGGTCGCTGGAATTAACGGCCCGAATTTTGTTATCCCAATATAAATTAATGGACAACCTATAGTTTTCCTTTATAAGTTGGTTGATGTTCTTGATCGACGACTTCAGTGTCCCAATCTCCAGATCGTGAGGGTCAGTAAACCGGCGGTACAAGAATTTGAGTCTTGTCAGCAGTCCACTTTTGTCTGTCTAATGCGTTAATGGTCGCGTTTCAGTAAATGTCAGTTGCGTCCCGTTGTTTGTATTTCGGTATTGTTCTATTCATTGATTGTCTTGTCGAATTGTTCTAAGTATTGGTCTATTTCGTTATTTGTCAAATTCCTGTCATTTGGTGGAGATATATTATTCGACCAGATTTTGCTCGATAAGGCGTTTGTAAATCGTGGCCAGCGCACCTTACTGTAATTGTAAGTATGCATAGGTACATACTCATCCAACTCCACGAGCTCATTCGAAAGCTGTATTACGGTGACGAGTCCGCAGTGATCACTATCGTACTTGATCATTCGTAAACAGTTTCTTGGTCTTTGACCTACAGTGTCAGTATACTTGTCAGTCTGGCGTCTATTAGCAAAAAATCCGGATAGGCACCGCTTCTTGGAAACGATGGCCGATCCGTTGCCAGCAGGTCGACGCCATACTCAGTGTTGTATTGACTCATCCAATTGAAAAGATGAATACCTCTTTGATTCTGAATCTGATTTCCCCAATTTTGGTGTTTGGCATTCAAATCACTGACCATGAGAAAGTTATTTTCTTCCAAGCTCAAGTGTAGACATTCGAAAATTTTTTCAAGCTCTGTCATAAAATAAGTTGGCTGAGGTGATGCCGGTGCAAGCCGCGATCACATACATTCGCTTCCTCTGTTGGAGAGTAATGCATACGATGCACGCCTCTAACAGCCGAAATCTTCGCAGATCACTATTATATATAACCTTATGCTTAATGCCTTTTCGTATGAAGATTGCGACGCCCCCCTCTCCCCCTTGAGTGGAGTTCGGTCGATCTCTGCTAACGATTTTGTAATTGTTTTTAGTCAACTTATGTTTCTGGTTCAGCTTAGTTTCGCTGGCCAAAAACACATCTGGACTTTGGTCTTTCAACAATTGGAAAAAATCAGCTCTACGTTTGGTCCTAGTCAGTGAATTTACATTCACAGCAAGGATCCTAAGAGGCCTCTCCGGCAGGCAAAACAGAGTAGAGATAGTCTACCCTAGTCACTTGCTCTTTTATCTGGTTGTGAAGTCCTGTCAACTGGCCTTGTATTGCCAGCAACAAGCTTCTTGTTTCGGCCTGAGCGTCTGGCGCCTTTGGCACTAGGGCCGGTTGGGCTACCTTAGCTGTAGGCTGTACCGTTTTTCCCTCCCTGACGCCATTTGGGCGCAGGAAACTTGGGGATTAAAGGGAGTTAGGAGCACGCGTTGATGGGCGTTTCTTTACCGCTGTCTGCTTAGCCGCTTTATTGGTACGAATATGCTGAAAAGCTGAGCAACCCCGATAATTAATAGGGTGCCTCCTCCTCCTTTCGCAAAGTGCACGTTTAAGCTGGGTCATGTCTCCGACCCATTCCTCACTGAGTTTGCACTCCCCCTTGATGTGGTCCTCACCGTACTTAACGCAGCGTGACTGCATTTCGCAGTTTGCTGCAGCGTGGCCAAGCCTTTGGCAGCGCATACATTGAAGCATGTCACCGCGTCTCTTTAATTTATCCCAAGTTACAACCTGGTAGTTGAGGACGGAGATCCTCCTCAGTCTATCCAGTTTGCTGCTGGGCGAAAGTTGAACTAGGAAGAACGGCAAAGACCGCTTCTCCCGTCTGGCTCTGACTGTAGCGGACGGCTTCACGCCGATAAGGTCTAGATCAGAGAATATCAATTACCAAGAAGCCAATCTTTCGTACGTTTCACCCTCCAAAACCCATTTGTTTACATTGTTGTATTTGTAATTTCACTTCGTGTTGATGAATTGATGTGAATTGCAACAACAATGTAACGCGGTGAGATTTATTTGTTTTGACAGCTCAGTTTTTTTCTTTGAAAATTGGAAAATAGTTTTGAGAATTTTACTTCGGCTGATAAGAAAAACATCGATGTGAAATTGTTTTATTTATTTAAAGTACACAACCAATTGTAATAGTTAGTTAATATTCATCCACAATTATAATAAAATACAAAAAATTAATCCATAAAATGTATTCAATCACTCAGATTTCCAAACATCTTCAATGCATCTTGCATATTATACAGGGTGGCCTTTCTTCATCCAGAATAATTTTAAAATTATTGTTGGATATTTTCTAAGAGAAAAAATAGTCAAGAAAAATAAGAAATAAAAGAATATTTTTTCTGCAATTTGACACCGGAACTTCAATTTGTAGTTTATACTTCACTAAACTCTCAATTTTTAAAGTAGATATTAGGTTGGTTTTATTATCTTCTGTCGGTATTCGGGTATTGATCTGGGTTTAACTTTAGCACAAAAAAGAAAAAATTGAGGAGTTTTCAAAATCGTTTTTGTAGCACGTATTAAAAGTTTATCCAGTCCTCTTTTGCAGATAATAAAACAGCAATAGCTAATTTAATTTTTTTTTAAACTTCATGACATCTAAGCATTTGGTTTTGAGTGTTTAAGAGGAGTATTGAATACTTATTACTGAAATTATACTTCATAATATAAAAGAAATGATATAGTTTTAACAAATACACTATCTTTTTTTAAGTTTTAAGATGGGTAATTATTTTTTTTTTAAAAATGATTATGAAACAACTTAATTAGAAAAATTGATTCGAGAATGGTTTTTAAGAAATTTTTGCATTGTAGCTGTTGCCGTATTCTTAGTTATTTATATTTTAAATAAATTTGGTCGTAAAATTCAAAAAAGTTAATTAAACAAAAATAAAGAGCATAACATTGCAAGTTGCAAGTTAGTGGTGCCATTGATTTTCATTTCTTTTTTTTTTTTAAATCATTACTCTTATATAAAAGCGGATAAATAAGCCCCCCTTCCCATACGATTTTTTTTTAAATATCATTTCATAAATTATACTGCATGAAATAGGGAACACCATGTATTTGGTTTTGTTTTGACATCTAATTGACAGACCGAGGTGAATAATTTTGACCACGGGACGTGTTCAACAAATAAAAACCCAACTAGGGCCAGGTTCACATTAGGTGTGTTTTTTTCCTTGTCTGAATGGACTTGGACGAAAAACGACGCCGGGGCTATTGTTTAGCTCCATGCTTCAAAATTTTTAATCCATCAATTTCTGTGGATCTACTGGGGTTTAATGATGATTTAGGTTTCATGTAAGTTATAAAAGCCAATTACATGCTTGAACCACCCTCAGTTAAACCACAAAATCAGTGAGCTAAAAGTGCGGAGCTATGGATGAAAACATTAATAATTTTAATATGAACACATATCGTTAAATAAATAAATAGATAGATATAATAGATTAATTAATAAATACGAACCTAAAATATTTTGGCTTACAGTAATGAGAAATAATAGAAATATGCTCGGTGCCAAACTGAATTAAAACCATAAAATGGCTAGTTATAGCTCCTAGCGTGGCCATGTTTACTAATACAATCAATATAGAAATAAAGTAAAACAAACTAAAAGCTCTCCCAAGCCAACGCGAATGAGGAGCGACGATGAATTTTTGTTGTTGTTTAGTTTTGTGTATGTTTTTGTCATATTTTGTACTATTGTGAATGATTTACTGCGAATCAATCGGCATTCGTGTTGGTTTGGAGAGCCTTAATACTGCGTTTTCGTAAGACCAAATGAGGAAATTTCGTTGAAAATTTTTAAATTTGATGCGAAATCATCTCATTTTTCACACAAATTCAAATTTTGAAGTGATATAATTTTAATCAAACTTGCACGCAAATTTTGTAGGAAATTAAGTCAAACCTAACGAGCACACCCAATTGGGCACATTTTGAAGAGCACTGAAATGATTTTGAACGAAAATGTTAAAGCTGAATTAAAAAATCAACAACAAAAAGCGATTTACAGACAGGGTTGAAACTCAAAAAATGAAATGAGCTGTCAAAAGAAATACCAAATTACAGATGAAAACACTTTTTCTGTAATTTCCAAAATTACCTCATTTGGGCTCTTATGAAAACGTTTAAATATGCATTTATTAATATTATTATTAATAATCAATTGATTTAAACTATAGGGCTCATTGTAGAGGTATTTAATCCAATAGTCAGTAATTTTAACTTATTAATTACAGCTGGTTAGCTGATGCTCGACGATTATTAAAGCAAAACTATATTTGCCCACAAACAAGCAAATAAACAGACCATAATGCAATATCTGTAAGAACAACTCTATGACCCAGGTTTTTCGTCCCAAATTTCGATTCGAATCCGCTCCCCTAACGAGATCTAGTCAAATCAAGCTCATTTCAACTCGACCCAAGTTTACACAAAAATGACGCGAGCAGGTTTAACAACACATGTAAGCGTAGTATATAATATATATATTTAATATTTAAAATTATTATTTAAATATATTTAAAACTTTATTTAACTTATATTTATTTTTCCGACAGGCGCGAATTAGTAAAAGGCTACTACAAATTACATTTAAAAAAAAAAACACAACTTATTCTCATAAGGTCCAGTAAGCACTTGATATATAATTTCTCCTTTTTTATACTTTTTGAACAAGCCCATTGCAG
This sequence comes from Dasysyrphus albostriatus, assembly GCA_946251815.1. Taxonomy (NCBI): domain Eukaryota; kingdom Metazoa; phylum Arthropoda; class Insecta; order Diptera; family Syrphidae; genus Dasysyrphus; species Dasysyrphus albostriatus. The sequence goes on from OX276335.1 coordinate 117,857,558, forward strand.
CCCAAGTAAATTTGAAAATAACAGAAGATTTTCAAAATTAACCGACAAATTCGTGGTGGGTTGATCCCAACTGTCTATGTGTGCGAATAAATCAGTGGTGGGTTGATCCCAACTGTCAATGTGTGCAAAAACCTTGTGGTGGACTTAGCCCAACTGTCTATGTGCGCGTGTTTCAGTTTGTAGGCAAAGCCGGATGACAGCCAAGGATTGGCTTCTTGGTAATTGATATTCTCTGGTCTAGATCGTCGTCCGCTTTTTGACGGAGCTCAAATGCAAGAGATACTACCTATTATTTCAGTGTTGGTGAGAAGAAGATTTGTGTTGTTTATAAGTCTCGAAAAGAATGTGTGTGTATTTAGAAGTGTTGTGGTATGGACCTGTTTATTTATTAGTTTTTGAAATTTAGTGGTCTGTGTTTTATTTATTTTCATTGCAATTTTTGTTATGTATTGGTTTATTTCTTGAGTGTAAAGATCAGCAGTAATGTAATGCATATTTTATTTTATATTGGTACATGAAGTTCATATAATTTATTTTTTAAATTTGTCTTTTTCTGTATAGAAATATGATTTCTTCTTTGACACGTATGGTTCTGGCTATTTTTTGTGTTATTTGGGCGCCTGTTGTGGTGTTTTTTTAATTTTTATTTCCGCGTATTTGGGTGTGACGTGTGTTTTGAGATATTTTTTATTAAATTTATGTTTAAATTGACTTTCGTTATTTTAAGTTTTATGCTCAGAACTTAATTTAACATTGGTGTTCCTTGTCAAAGCCGGTCTCTCTTCTTGTGATGATGTAGAGTTTTGCTAATGTGTCGTGTTATGTTGTTGTCTTCTTTCTTCTATTTTGGTTCTAATTGCTTTATCGTATAGTGTATTTGTTTTAAATGTCAACTTGTCGTTCAGTAGTCTGTCCTATTCCAGTTTACTAGCTTTATAAATTTCATATTCTTCTGTTGCGTCAAGTATTTTCCTTTTTTGCATATGTGCAATGGTATTAAGTTGGTGACGAAGTCAGTATAATTATGGTTGTTGTCCATCAGATGCTGGGCAAAGTTTTACTTGGTGTTGTTTTTTAGTTTATGTTCTAGAAACCTATCGTAGAACGTTCTGCCTATTTGTCCAATATATTACATGTTGCAATCGTCACATTTGAGTTTATAAACTCCGAAGCATGTCTTTGTTTCTGTTTTTATTTTTGGTTTTAATATGTTTCGGATGTTGTTATTAGTTGTGAATGAAATGTTGATGTTTAGTTTTTTAAATTCATATTGGAGTGTTTGTGGTAATATGTTGGTGTATGTTACTGAAGTGTATTTGTTTTCTGTTGTTAAAGTTTTGCTTATTTTGTGGTTGTAAATTTTCTTTTTCTTTTTTGATATTAGCTTATCTATTATTGTAGTATTGTATCCATTTGAATATGCGATGCATTTTATTGCGTTGAGTTCGTTGTCATAATCTTCTTTGTCCATAGATATATTTATTAACCTTTTAATAAAGACATTGTATGCTACCATTTTTTGGGAATGTTGGTGGTGTGAGTCATTGTGTATTGTGATGTCAGTTGTAGTTGGTTTTCTGTGTACTTTGTATTTGAATTTGTTGTTGTTTTTTGTAATGTTTAGGTCTAGAAAGTTAATCGAGTTATCATTTTCAACTTCTGTGGTGACTTTAATTTTTGTGTTGTTAATGTATTTAGTTAGAAGGTCTATTTGTCTTTGTGTACCATCAAATATGACAAAAGTATCATCAACGTATCTTGAATACAATATTATTTTCTGATTTTGGGGATTTTGTGAAGATAAAATGTATTTATTCTCATAGTGATTTAATATATCTGCTAATAATCCAATAAATGGTGAACCCATTGCCAGACCCTCATTTTGGATGTAATAATCATTGTTGAATGTAATCACAAGATGAGACACCGGCTTTGACAAGAAACACCAATGTTTAATTAAGTTCTAAGCCCGATGATGGAGATATATCTAGATATTAAAATAAAAATAATAAAAGTTGTGATAATAATTTGGAATTTAAATTTAAATTTAAATTTTTTAAATTTAGAAATCCTAGTGTTTTCTTTTTATTTATTTTATTGTTTTTAGTTTATTTATTCAGGTGGCCTTTATAAATGAGGGGAGCACCGAAATGCGGATAGCCAGTGAGCAGTGGGCTCGGGTGGAGGTAAAGCTTCTGGAGTGCATAAACTCTGAGATTCTTGCCTTCACAGGTTTCGTGCTAACTTTCGTGCCGTTGTCGACCATAAAGGAATTCAAAATACCTTCCTGCAGCGACGGACCCACACTGAAATGGCTTCAAGCCACCGTTAATGGAATAGAGGGGCTACTTGAAGGGGTAACTTTAAAAGTTGCCTCTAAAAGGGACCTTCCCACCAGACCAAAAATCCAGATAAATGTTCCGGGACAAGGCTTGACAAAAGAACTGCTGGGGAACCTCCTGAGGGGTCAAAATTCCAACTTTCCTAGTAGGGACTGGCAAATTTTCACGATGGAAACACCGACAAAAACAGGTCAAGAAGCTATACTCATGCTTAATAACGAGAAAATGGCAGTGCTTCCATCTAAAGGCTTCAAACTGAGAGTTGGTGATAATGAAGTCAAGGTGCAGCCGATAGCCAACACACAAGACTTTAAACACAAAAATGAAATTGCTGCAAGTGAACCTTCAGCCCAGTAAGTTGGCCTCGGCCAACTTAATCTCGTCCTTGGCAAATGAGAGCATATACATAGCCCTTGTTCAAAAGCCCTAGGTAAACAGTTGCAGAATCTGCGGGCTGAAGTCCAAGGAGTATATAGTTTATTTTAATAAGGGGTCTACAGAAGGTAATTAACGTAGTTGCATAGTGCCGAAAAAAGTTATGTCTTTCCCCTTATCTTGCCATTGTAGCGCAGACATGACGGTGAAGTGCGAAAGAAAAGGGGCCCCGCCCCTTATCTAAGCCTCCATCTATATGCCGGGTGATGAACGGAGCCCTCCACCGTCAACTGTCCTTGATGACCTGGTAACAGCTCCAGGTAAGGATGGCTGGGACCTTCTGGTATGCTGCGTCTCAAATACTCATCACATACAGTGGGGGAGCACTGATACTAATGCAGGGAGTGAGTCACTTTTTAAATATATTATAAAGGAAAATATTTTGATTTTAAACAGAGGTAATGAACCAACCTTTATCACAAGAAATAGAAGAGAAGTGCTCGATATGACGCTTTTCACCAATTTTTATTCCATTGTAGCCAAAAAGAAAGGAAAGTCTCAAGCAATGTAACATTCTCAGATCACAGAATGATAACATTTCAAGTAGAGCATGAAATGGACAACCCAAAACCCTTAAGAAACCCCAGAAAAATAAACTGGGTAGCCTTCCATGAAAAATTGACCTCATCTTTGGGCCGTTGTGAAAATATACCTATGTTAAACTCTTCGGACATTGAAAAACATGTCAATGAACTGACGTCAGCTATTCACAGAACTTACGAAACTTCTTGCCCCATTACCAAAGGGAAAGGCAAACTCAACCCCGTTTGGTAGACTAAAGAGTTTTTGACTCTTAGGACAAAATCTAGGAGGCTTTACAATAGATACATAGTAATGAACCTTTTGATTGGGATATTTTCAAGATCAGCAAAAACGATATAAAACAGAACTACGTGTGCAAAAAGAGCAGCCTTGCGGAAATTTTGTACAGGCATAGAGTCCACAAATGACGTGATAGTGGCCCCACCATAAGCCAGACTTCTAGTATTGACAGTCAAATAGTAGATAGCCGAAAAGTAGCCTGGGCCATAGACTCCTTCTCATCATACAAGTCTGCAGGGCCTGATGGAATAGTTCCTATTATGCTCCAAGGGTCATTTCTGGTAAAAATATAGAAAGGATGTTAGAACATCACTTACATTCCATCTAGTTGGAGGTTAATCACTGTCATTTTCATCCCGAAAGCTGGCAAGCCCACTCACACTGAACCGAAAGATGTTAGACCAATTGGCCTATCTTCTTTTCTTCCCAAAACCTTAGGCTTATAGAAACGCACATTTGCCTTATGCTAAATGATAGTGTTCTCTCACAGGCCCAACACGCGTACGTAAAGGGAAAATCTGTTGAGACAACACTTCATGAAGTGGTCGGCACGATTGAGAAATCAATCCACTTTAAGGAATATACCCTGGGAGCATTCCATAGAAGGGGCCTTCAACAAAGTTGAAAGTCTTGCAATACGACAAACCCTAGAATCTGTCAGCGTTGAACCGATACAGAGGTACACCATAGTGAGGAATTTTTTCTTCTCTGCTCTGGCTTCTTGTCGTTAACCAGATTTTAGTCAAATCAGGGCAAAGCGGCGTCAAAGTCGTGGCGTACGCTGATGATATAGTTCTAATGGCATCAGGAAAATTTGTCCACCGTCTCTGCGTGCTCCTACAGACAGCCCTTAACAAGCTCAGTAATTGAGCCAGTAGCTGTGGACTTAATTTCAACCCACTGATAACAGAACTTGTTCTGTTCATTAGAAAACGAAATATCCCAAATATATATCCCCCACCATCAATGGGACGCCACTCCAAATAACTGGTGCGGCCAAATATCTTGGTTGAGTTATAGATCGTAAACTTAACTAGAAAGAGAACATCAAAGAAAGGGAAAAAAAGCTGCGATAGCTTTCTACACATGCAGTAGAATTTTTTGGAAGAGATGGGGACCCAGCCCCAAGACCAATCGCTGCATGTACACAGCCATTGCAAAGCCTATCCTGACGTACGCCTGTCTGGTTTGGTGGCCAGCCTTGGATAAGGCAATCAATCTTAAAGCCATGACCAAAATTCAAAGACTAGCATATATCGGCATAACAAGTGCCATGAGAACCACTCCAGCCGTAGCCTTAGAAAGTTTCCTCTCACTTGCCCCACTCGATCTGTTCACGAAAGAGTTGGAAGCCAAAAGTTCTTTACGACTTAAAGAGTGCAAACATTGGAAAAAGGGCCACTGTGGTCACAGAACTATAATGAACCTCACCGACATATACATTCAAATAGACTATATTCCACCGTACATAGATTTTAACCCAGTCGCACTTACAGATATCCTGACAAGGGAGTTATGGAAGGAAAACCTGGTCCTAAAAGCAAATCATATATCGGTAATAACAGACGGTTCCAAAATGGACCGTGGGGCATCTTTTCAGAAAATCCACCCCTAAACATATCATTGAAGCTGCCAAACTTTTGCAGTGTTTGCCAAGCGGAAGTACTTGCAGCTTGCGAGGCCGCAAAATACCTTCCCAGATGTGAACTGACGAACAAAAACATTGTCACGACATTCAAAACTAGATGATCGTTGCCGTAGTGAAATAAAATTACTTGGCGTAACAAATTCTATCACCATTTAATGGGTCCCTGGACACCATGATAATTATTTGAATGAAGTGGCTGGTGAATTGACCAAAAATTGTACCCTGGGTACTAATGCCACTGGAGCAAAACAAGTACAGAATTTAGTTTTCAGTTTTCTCAAAGCCGCTAACGAAAGATGGTCAACTATTGATACCTGTCGAGTTTCAAGAAGTCTTTGGCCAGATACCTCAATGAAAAAAACAGAGTATTTACTGAAGCTTAGAAGACCTCGACTGTCCCTCTTGGTTGGAATCCTTATGGGTCACAACTCGATGGAAACCCCCCAACTAACAATTTAACTTGTTAAATTGTAAAACAAGCAATTCCCCGGCTTGTATAGTAACTAAAACAGGCCTTACACAAATCATTTTGCCTCACATTAAACAAGCTATTTGATTCCCTTAAAACCTGTCATCACAATCAAACAAAGTGCTAAACAATCAAATAGCTTTCGATCAATAGTTTAATAAGGCCTTAAGAAAACCAAATATTGCTCATCCTAACAAGTTATTATATGAAAGCAAATGGCTTGTATAATAAGACTTTTGAAAGGCCATATTCGGTTTTGCACTAAGGCCTTATAAAAGCCACTCAATGCAGTTGTATTAAAAAAAATTCCTTAATTTAAATTAATAATATTTTTTATTAATTTTATTTCTTCTTTTTATTTTCTCCACATGAGGGGGCTTGCACTACGATTTATTTTGTTCTGAAATATAGAGAATTCTGTTTTATTTGAAAAATGTTACTTATTTAATTGACTTTTCCAAGGTTTGAACTCATCTCCTTCCAATGACCTGTCCAGCGCGCTTTTTTTCTTTTTTTTTTAATGCATTTTTATTTTCCATTTTCTTAAAACTATCTAAAAGCTAGACAAAAATTCATAAAAACTTGCCTACTTATCAATATCTTAAAACTAACTTACTGGCCCCAGTCGGGCGCTCTAAGTTAAACTATAAAAACTTAATGCCTTTCGGCCTAAGAACTATCTTAATACTAAATCCAGGTCGGTTTTATTTTTTACCGAGAAGAATTTACAAAAAACTCGGTATCTCAGTCTTTATTTTCTTTGGTTTTATATAAAACTTACAAACTACATAAAACTAAATTAAAGCTAATTAAAACTAATTAAGACTAATTAAAACTACTTAAAGCTATTTGAAACTATTTACAACTAATAATAAACTAATTACAACCTACTTATAAGCTACTTACAGACTACTTAAAAACTAGAATAGCCACAGCAAGCATTTTCCGTTTTTACATTTTTTTTTTTGTATTTGTTGATGTTGATTGTTGTTGATTTTATAATTTTTTGTGTTTTTGTGTTTTATTTTTTTGGCGTCACTTTGACTGTCCCTACTTAAAACTAACTACCTAAACCTATGTAAGTCGGCCATACAAAAGAAAATAGCAAAATCAACTATTAAATGTCTGAAGGAACTTCATCTTCGTTTTTCAACCACCAGAACTGGTTCTCCTGCTTTACCCTTTGGGCGGAATAAAGCTGCTTAGACGCACACTCTCGTAGTATTCGTGTTTAGGGTAGTAAGCCCCGAAAATTAATCTGTTAGGCGAGGACATCGCTCTTGCAATGTGACCCCGAATAAGCTTCAGCAAGAAATTATCTATCCTGTTTATGTTGGCACCGTTGTATAGAGCCAGGTTGGAATATTAGTGTTTGTACTCCAACTTTGGTGTTCTGTGCAATCCAAGGCAGCGTCGAAGACACTGCCTCTCAAACACCTGGGTATCCATAGGAAATCATCGACCGGATAAGGGCCATGTAGCAAATCACCTTCACCCTGCTATCAAGCCGGCTGCTATAAAACAACAGTTTTGTCAGGGCAAAGGCTCCCCTAGCCCTGGCCAGAGCAGCATTTATATGTCTGTCGAAATACAAATACTGATCCATCCAGATGCCAAGGTACTTCACTACACTTTTACTTGCCAGTGGATGTCCATTTCGCCCTACGATCACCAGCTTGCGCCAGTTCTTTCTCTTATCCCTTGTGGCTCCAAACAATGGAGTCCTAAATCTTCTTGAAATCACGCTGCTAAAAAATCCTGATGACCTCGACTTTTGGAGCTATTCTGTACGCAGTTAGGTCATCGGCATACGCAATTGCCTGAGTTAGACTACTTATCAGATCGCTGGTGTATATGCTGAATAGAATCGGCGAGTTGACCGCTCCCTGCTGAAGACCATTTTTAATATTAAAGGTTGTAGCAGAAGTTACATTGCCACTCTTGACGACAAACTTTCTGTCATTGACCATATCATAAAGCATACATAATAGTTGCTTAATAATGCCAAGTCTAGTCAGCTTTAGATAAAGACCCTCTAACCATACGGTGTCGAAGGCCTTCTCCAAATCAACCAGACAGGCACCCGTACACTGCTTCTTAGATATGTTCCATTGGATATCAGAAACGAGTTTTGACGCGGCATGAATCGTGTCATGTCCCGCCTTACTTGTGTACTCATGTCCTCTGCCCACTTAGACAGAGCTCTATTGATAACTTTTTCGAATACCTTGCTGATACTCGGATAAAGACTTATCGACCGGAGATTCGCCAGATTGGAGTTGTCCTTTCCCTTTTGCACCACAGCTGTCTTCCACCGCACTGTATAATATGCATTATTCAGAGCGTTGTGAAATAGAGTGGTATAAATGTCTACTGCTTCTTAAGGTAAATGTCGAAGTACAACGTTGGATATGCCATCGACTCCTGCTGACTTCTTCTTCTATAATGAATCGAAGATGAGCTGGAGCTCCACCTTCGTAATTGACAGGGAACTGAGCCCATTTCGCTCGGGGATTATGGCGTTTGCCAAGTGATCTTCATTGAACCCGGTGAAACCAAGGTTCTCTGATCGCCATTGCGTGATGTCATTCCGAAGGTAGAAGTGATGGAGCAAGGCTCTGTTTTCCAGGTCGTGATTCGGGCGAGTGCACGCATTTACCTTGTACACCTACTGGAAAGCAGCCCCCACAGCCTCCACTTTCTCCTGCTGATCTTCGACAATAAGGAAGTCATCGTCATCATCATCGGCATCCTTTCGATCAATTCCTACTGTCAGAAGAACGTTTCTGTTGTCCGTCGTTCTCTGAAGCTTAAGACACGGAAGATCGTTCTGATCATTCTTTCTTAATATCTTGTTAATTTGGGGAAACATGCTCGGGTCGATAGCATTAACGGCCCAAATTTTTATATCCCAATACAAATTAATTGACAACCGATAGTTTTCTTTAATTAGTTGGTTGAAGTTCTTGATCGACGATTTCAGCGTCCTAATCTCCAAATCGTGAGGGTCAGTAAACCGTCGGTACAAGAATTTGAGTCTTGTCAGCAGTCCACTTTTTTGTCTGTGTAATGCGTTAATGGTCGCGTTTCAGTAAATATCAGTTGCGCCCCGTTGTTTGTATTTCGGTATTGTTCTATTCATTGTTCGTTTCATTGTCGCGTCCAATTGTTCTAAGTATTGGTCTATTTCGTTATTTGTCAAATTCCTGTCATTTGGTGGAGATATATTATTCGACCAGATTTCGCTCGATAAGGCGTTTGTAAAACGTGGCCAGCGCACCTTACTGTAATTGTAAGTATGCACAGGTACATACTCATCCAACTCCACGAGCTCGTTCGAAAGATGTATTACGGTTTTTTTTTTTTTTTTTATAAATTCATTTTTATTTTTCTATTTTCTTAAAACTATCTAAAAGCTAGACAAAAATTCATAAAAACTAGCCTACTTATCAATATCTTAAAACTAACTTACTGGTCCCAGTCGGGCGCTCTAAGTTAAACTATAATAACTTAATGCTAATGCCTTCCGGCCTAAGAACTATCTTAATACTAAATCCAGGTCGGTTTTATTTTTTACCGAGAAGAATTTACAAAAAAAACTCGGTATCATTGTCTTTATTTTTTTTTTGGTTTTATATAAAACTTACAAACTACATAAAACTAAATTAAAGCTAATTAGAACTAATTAAAACTAATTAAAACTACTTAAGGCTACTTAAAACTATTTATAACTAATTATAAACTAGTTACAACCTACTTATAGGCTACTTACAGACTACTTACAAACTAGAACAGCCACATCAAGCATTTTCCGGTTTTATGATTTTTTGTATTTTTGTGGATTTTATAATTTTTTTTTTTTTTTTTTGGTGCCACCCTGACTGTCCCTACTTAAAACTAACTACCTAATTCTTTGTAAGTCGGCCATACAAAAGAAAATAGCAAGGTCAACTATTAAATGTCTGAAGGAACTTCATCTTCGTTTTTCAACCACCAGAACTGGTTCTCCTGCTTTACCCTATCCACTCGGTCCCGTTCGGACACAGTCCTACTGAACCGAAGGTGCTCAGCTCCGTCTTGTGCGAGGACGTCTTGACTGTAAAGGAGCCGCCGATCCACAGTTCTACGGCCGACGTGGTAGATTAGCGGAACCGCCGCTCTATCCTGGATCAGCCCTCGATTGTCTAGGTGGAGGAATGCATCGGGCAGAATAAAGCCGCTTAGAAGCACACTCTCGTAATATTCGTATTAAGGGTAATAAGCCCCGAAAATTAAGCTGTTAGTCGGTGACATCACTCTTGCAATGTGACCCCGAATTAGCTTCAGCAAGAAATTATCTATCCTGTTTATGTTGGCGCCGTTGTATAGAGCCAGGTTGGAATAATAATGTTTGTACTCCGACTCTGGTGTTCTGTGCAATCCAAGACATTGCCTCTCAAACAGCCGAATCTTTTCCATTTGAGATGGGGCAACGTTGAACCAAACCGGGCATCCATAGGCAATCATCGGCCGGATAAGGGCCATGTAGCAAATCACCTTTACCCTGCTGTCAAGCCGGCTGCTATAAAACATCCCTTTCGTCAGGGCAAAAGCTCCCCTAGCCCTGGCCAGAGCAGCATTTATATGTCTGTCGAAATACAAATACTGATCCATCCAGATGCCAAGGTACTTTACAACACTTTTGCTCGCCAGTGGATGTCCATTTGGCCCTACGATCACCAGCTTGCGCCAGATCTTTCTCGTATCCCTTGTGTTGTGGCTCCACGCAACGGAGTCCTAAACAAGATAGTTTCTGATTTCTGAAAGTTGATTTTCAACTTCCAGTCATCACAATGTCGTTGAATCTCATCGAAGTCACTCTGCAAGAGAATCCTGATGTCCTCGATTTTTGCAGGTGTTCTGTACGCAATTAGGTCGTCGGCATACGCAATTGCCTGAGTTAGACTACTTATCAGATCGCTGGTGTAAATGCTGAATAGAATCGGCGAGTTGACCGCTCCTTGCTGAAGACCATTTTTAATATTAAATGCTGTGGCAGAAGTTACATTGGCACTTTTGACAACAAACTTTCTGCCATTGAGCATATCATAAAGCATATATAATAGTGGTTTACTAATGCCAAGTCTGGTCAGGTTTAGATAAAGACCCTCTAACCATACGGTGTCGAAAGCCTTCTCCAAATCAACCAGACAGGCACCCATACACTGCTTCTTAGATTTGTTCCATTGGACATCAGGTCATGATTCGGGCGAATGCACGCATTCACCTTGTACACTTGCTGGAAAGCAGCCCCCACAGCCTCCACTTTCTCCTGTGGATCTTCGACAATAAAGAGGTCATCATCGAAGACGGCGTCCTCTGGATTAATTCCTGCTGTCAGAAGTACGTTTCTGTTGTCCGTTGTTCTCTGAAGCTTGAGACACGGAAGGTCGTTCTGATCATTCCTTCTAAATATTTTGTTAATTTGCGGAAACATACTCGGGTCGCTGGAATTAACGGCCCGAATTTTGTTATCCCAATATAAATTAATGGACAACCTATAGTTTTCCTTTATAAGTTGGTTGATGTTCTTGATCGACGACTTCAGTGTCCCAATCTCCAGATCGTGAGGGTCAGTAAACCGGCGGTACAAGAATTTGAGTCTTGTCAGCAGTCCACTTTTGTCTGTCTAATGCGTTAATGGTCGCGTTTCAGTAAATGTCAGTTGCGTCCCGTTGTTTGTATTTCGGTATTGTTCTATTCATTGATTGTCTCGTCGAATTGTTCTAAGTATTGGTCTATTTCGTTATTTGTCAAATTCCTGTCATTTGGTGGAGATATATTATTCGACCAGATTTTGCTCGATAAGGCGTTTGTAAAACGTGGCCAGCGCACCTTACTGTAATTGTAAGTATGCATAGGTACATACTCATCCAACTCCACGAGCTCATTCGAAAGCTGTATTACGGTGACGATTCCGCAGTGATCACTATCGTACTTGATCATTCGTAAACAGTTTCTTGGTCTTTGACCTACAGTGTCAGTATACTTGTCAGTCTGGCGTCTATTAGCAAAAAATCCGGATAGGCACCGCTTCTTGGAAACGATGGCCGATCCGTTGCCAGCAGGTCGACGCCATACTCAGTGTTGTATTGACTCATCCAATTGAAAAGATGAATACCTCTTTGATTCTGAATCTGATTTCCCCAATTTTGGTGTTTGGCATTCAAATCACTGACCATGAGAAAGTTATTTTCTTCCAAGCTCAAGTGTAGACATTCGAAAATTTTTTCAAGCTCTGCCGGTGCAAGCCGCGATCACATACATTCGCTTCCTCTGTTGGAGAGTAATGCATACGATGCACGCCTCTAACAGCCGAAATCTTCGCAGATCACTATTATATATAACCTTATGCTTAATGCCTTTTCGTATGAAGATTGCGACGCCCCCCTCTCCCCCTTGAGTGGAGTTGGGTCGATCTCTGCTAACGATATTGTAATTGTTTTTAGTCAACTTATGTTTCTGGTTCAGCTTAGTTTCGCTGGCCAAAAACACATCTGGACTTTGGTCTTTCAACAATTGGAAAAAATCAGCTCTACGTTTGGTCCTAGTCAGTGAATTTACATTCACAGCAAGGATCCTAAGAGGCCTCTCCGGCAGGCAAAACAGAGTAGAGATAGTCTACCCTAGTCACTTGCTCTTTTATCTGGTTGTGAAGTCCTGTCAACTGGCCTTGTATTGCCAGCAACAAGCTTCTTGTTTCGGCCTGAGCGTCTGGCGCCTTTGGCACTAGGGCCGGTTGGGCTACCTTAGCTGTAGGCTGTACCGTTTTTCCCTCCCTGACGCCATTTGGGCGCAGGAAACTTGGGGATTAAAGGGAGTTAGGAGCACGCGTTGATGGGCGTTTCTTTACCGCTGTCTGCTTAGCCGCTTTATTGGTACGAATATGCTGAAAAGCTGAGCAACCCCGATAATTAATAGGGTGCCTCCTCCTCCTTTCGCAAAGTGCACGTTTAAGCTGGGTCATGTCTCCGACCCATTCCTCACTGAGTTTGCACTCCCCCTTGATGTGGTCCTCACCGTACGTAACGCAGCGTGACTGCATTTCGCAGTTTGCTGCAGCGTGGCCAAGCCTTTGGCAGCGCATACATTGAAGCATGTCACCGCGTCTCTTTAATTTATCCCAAGTTACAACCTGGTAGTTGAGGACGGAGATCCTCCTCAGTCTATCCAGTTTGCTGCTGGGCGAAAGTTGAACTAGGAAGAACGGCAAAGACCGCTTCTCCCGTCTGGCTCTGACTGTAGCGGACGGCTTCACGCCGATAAGGTCTAGATCAGAGAATATCAATTACCAAGAAGCCAATCTTTCGTACGTTTCACCCTCCAAAACCCATTTGTTTACATTGTTGTATTTGTAATTTCACTTCGTGTTGATGAATTGATGTGAATTGCAACAACAATGTAACGCGGTGAGATTTATTTGTTTTGACAACTCAGTTTTTTTCTTTGAAAATTGGAAAATAGTTTTGAGAATTTTACTTCGACTGATAAGAAAAACATCGATGTGAAATTGTTTTATTTATTGAAAGTACACAACCAATTGTAATAGTTAGTTAATATTCATCCACAATTATAATAAAATACAAAAAATTAATCCATAAAATGTATTCAATCACTCAGATTTCCAAACATCTTCAATGCATCTTGCATATTATACAGGGTGGCCTTTCTTCATCCAGAATAATTTTAAAATTATTGTTGGATATTTTCTAAGAGAAAAAATAGTCAAGAAAAATAAGAAATAAAAGAATATTTTTTCTGCAATTTGACACCGGAACTTCAATTTGTAGTTTATACTTCACTAAACTCTCAATTTTTAAAGTAGATATTAGGTTGGTTTTATTATCTTCTGTCGGTATTCGGGTATTGATCTGGGTTTAACTTTAGCACAAAAAAGAAAAAATTGAGGAGTTTTCAAAATCGTTTTTGTAGCACGTATTAAAAGTTTATCCAGTCCTCTTTTGCAGATAATAAAACAGCAATAGCTAATTTAATTTTTTTTTAAACTTCATGACATCTAAGCATTTGGTTTTGAGTGTTTAAGAGGAGTATTGAATACTTATTACTGAAATTATACTTCATAATATAAAAGAAATGATATAGTTTTAACAAATACACTATCTTTTTTTAAGTTTTAAGATGGGTAATTATTTTTTTTTTAAAAATGATTATGAAACAACTTAATTAGAAAAATTGATTCGAGAATGGTTTTTAAGAAATTTTTGCATTGTAGCTGTTGCCGTATTCTTAGTTATTTATATTTTAAATAAATTTGGTCGTAAAATTCAAAAAAGTTAATTAAACAAAAATAAAGAGCATAACATTGCAAGTTGCAAGTTAGTGGTGCCATTGATTTTCATTTCTTTTTTTTTTTTTAAATCATTACTCTTATATAAAAGCGGATAAATAAGCCCCCCTTCCCATACGATTTTTTTTAAATATCATTTCATAAATTATACTGCATGAAATAGGGAACACCATGTATTTGGTTTTGTTTTGACATCTAATTGACAGACCGAGGTGAATAATTTTGACCACGGGACGTGTTCAACAAATAAAAACCCAACTAGGGCCAGGTTCACATTAGGTGTGTTTTTTTCCTTGTCTGAATGGACTTGGACGAAAAACGACGCCGGGGCTATTGTTTAGCTCCATGCTTCAAAATTTTTAATCCATCAATTTCTGTGGATCTACTGGGGTTTAATGATGATTTAGGTTTCATGTAAGTTATAAAAGCCAATTACATGCTTGAACCACCCTCAGTTAAACCACAAAATCAGTGAGCTAAAAGTGCGGAGCTATGGATGAAAACATTAATAATTTTAATATGAACACATATCGTTAAATAAATAAATAGATAGATATAATAGATTAATTAATAAATACGAACCTAAAATATTTTGGCTTACAGTAATGAGAAATAATAGAAATATGCTCGGTGCCAAACTGAATTAAAACCATAAAATGGCTAGTTATAGCTCCTAGCGTGGCCATGTTTACTAATACAATCAATATAGAAATAAAGTAAAACAAACTAAAAGCTCTCCCAAGCCAACGCGAATGAGGAGCGACGATGAATTTTTGTTGTTGTTTAGTTTTGTGTATGTTTTTGTCATATTTTGTACTATTGTGAATGATTTACTGCGAATCAATCGGCATTCGTGTTGGTTTGGAGAGCCTTAATACTGCGTTTTCGTAAGACCAAATGAGGAAATTTCGTTGAAAATTTTTAAATTTGATGCGAAATCATCTCATTTTTCACACAAATTCAAATTTTGAAGAGATATAATTTTAATCAAACTTGCACGCAAATTTTGTAGGAAATTAAGTCAAACCTAACGAGCACACCCAATTGGGCACATTTTGAAGAGCACTGAAATGATTTTGAACGAAAATGTTAAAGCTGAATTAAAAAATCAACAACAAAAAGCGATTTACAGACAGGGTTGAAACTCAAAAAATGAAATGAGCTGTCAAAAGAAATACCAAATTACAGATGAAAACACTTTTTCTGTAATTTCCAAAATTACCTCATTTGGGCTCTTATGAAAACGTTTAAATATGCATTTATTAATATTATTATTAATAATCAATTGATTTAAACTATAGGGCTCATTGTAGAGGTATTTAATCCAATAGTCAGTAATTTTAACTTATTAATTACAGCTGGTTAGCTGATGCTCGACGATTATTAAAGCAAAACTATATTTGCCCACAAACAAGCAAATAAACAGACCATAATGCAATATCTGTAAGAACAACTCTATGACCCAGGTTTTTCGTCCCAAATTTCGATTCGAATCCGCTCCCCTAACGAGATCTAGTCAAATCAAGCTCATTTCAACTCGACCCAAGTTTACACAAAAATGACGCGAGCTGGTTTAACAACACATGTAAGCATAGTATATAATATATATATTTAATATTTAAAATTATTATTTAAATATATTTAAAACTTTATTTAACTTATATTTATTTTTCCGACAGGCGCGAATTAGTAAAAGGCTACTACAAATTACATTTAAAAAAAAAAACACAACTTATTCTCATAAGGTCCAGTAAGCACTTGATATATAATTTCTCCTTTTTTATACTTTTTGAACAAGCCCATTGCAGCCCAAGTAAATTTGAAAATAACAGAAGATTTTCAAAATTAACCGACAAATTCGTGGTGGGTTGATCCCAACTGTCTATGTGTGCGAATAAATCAGTGGTGGGTTGATCCCAACTGTCAATGTGTGCAAAAACCTTGTGGTGGACTTAGCCCAACTGTCTATGTGCGCGTGTTTCAGTTTGTAGGCAAAGCCGGATGACAGCCAAGGATTGGCTTCTTGGTAATTGATATTCTCTGGTCTAGATCGTCGTCCGCTTTTTGACGGAGCTCAAATGCAAGAGATACTACCTATTATTTCAGTGTTGGTGAGAAGAAGATTTGTGTTGTTTATAAGTCTCGAAAAGAATGTGTGTGTATTTAGAAGTGTTGTGGTATGGACCTGTTTATTTATTAGTTTTTGAAATTTAGTGGTCTGTGTTTTATTTATTTTCATTGCAATTTTTGTTATGTATTGGTTTATTTCTTGAGTGTAAAGATCAGCAGTAATGTAATGCATATTTTATTTTATATTGGTACATGAAGTTCATATAATTTATTTTTTAAATTTGTCTTTTTCTGTATAGAAATATGATTTCTTCTTTGACACGTATGGTTCTGGCTATTTTTTGTGTTATTTGGGCGCCTGTTGTGGTGTTTTTTTTATTTTTATTTCCGCGTATTTGGGTGTGACGTGTGTTTTGAGATATTTTTTATTAAATTTATGTTTAAATTGACTTTCGTTATTTTAAGTTTTATGCTCAGAACTTAATTTAACATTGGTGTTCCTTGTCAAAGCCGGTGTCTCTTCTTGTGATGATGTAGAGTTTTGCTAATCTGTCGTGTTATGTTGTTGTCTTCTTTCTTCTATTTTGGTTCTAATTGCTTTATCGTACAGTGTATTTGTTTTAAATGTCAACTTGTCGTTCAGTAGTCTGTCCTATTCCAGTTTACTAGCTTTATAAATTTCATATTCTTCTGTTGCGTCAAGTATTTTCCTTTTTTTGCATATGTGCAATGGTATTAAGTTGGTGACGAAGTCAGTAGAATTATGGTTGTTGTCCATCAGATGCTGGGCAAAGTTTTACTTGGTGTTGTTTTTTAGTTTATGTTCTAGAAACCTATCGTAGAACGTTCTGCCTATTTGTCCAATATATTACATGTTGCAATCGTCACATTTGAGTTTATAAACTCCGAAGCATGTCTTTGTTTCTGTTTTTATTTTTGGTTTTAATATGTTTCGGATGTTGTTATTAGTTGTGAATGAAATGTTGATGTTTAGTTTTTTAAATTCATATTGGAGTGTTTGTGGTAATATGTTACTGAAGTGTATTTGTTTTCTGTTGTTAAAGTTTTGCTTATTTTGTGGTTGTAAATTTTCTTTTTCTTTTTTGATATTAGCTTATCTATTATTGTAGTATTGTATCCATTTGAATATGCGATGCATTTTATTGCGTTGAGTTCGTTGTCATAATCTTCTTTGTCCATAGATATATTTATTAACCTTTTAATAAAGACATTGTATGCTACCATTTTTTGGGAATGTTGGTGGTGTGAGTCATTGTGTATTGTGATGTCAGTTGTAGTTGGTTTTCTGTGTACTTTGTATTTGAATTTGTTGTTGTTTTTTGTAATGTTTAGGTCTAGAAAGTTAATCGAGTTATCATTTTCAACTTCTGTGGTGACTTTAATTTTTGTGTTGTTAATGTATTTAGTTAGAAGGTCTATTTGTCTTTGTGTACCATCAAATATGACAAAAGTATCATCAACGTATCTTGAATACAATATTATTTTCTGATTTTGGGGATTTTGTGAAGATAAAATGTATTTATTCTCATAGTGATTTAATATATCTGCTAATAATCCAATAAATGGTGAACCCATTGCCAGACCCTCATTTTGGATGTAATAATCATTGTTGAATGTAATCACAAGATGAGACACCGGCTTTGACAAGAAACACCAATGTTTAATTAAGTTTTAAGCCCGATGATGGAGATATATCTAGATATTAAAATAAAAATAATAAAAGTTGTGATAATAATTTGGAATTTAAATTTAAATTTAAATTTTTTTAATTTAGAAATCCTAGTGTTTTCTTTTTATTTATTTTATTGTTTTTAGTTTATTTATTCAGGTGGCCTTTATAAATGAGGGGAGCACCGAAATGCGGATAGCCAGTGAGCAGTGGGCTCGGGTGGAGGTAAAGCTTCTGGAGTGCATAAACTCTGAGATTCTTGCCTTCACAGGTTTCGTGCTAACTTTCGTGCCGTTGTCGACCATAAAGGAATTCAAAATACCTTCCTGCAGCGACGGACCCACACTGAAATGGCTTCAAGCCACCGTTAATGGAATAGAGGGGCTACTTGAAGGGGTAACTTTAAAAGTTGCCTCTAAAAGGGACCTTCCCACCAGACCAAAAATCCAGATAAATGTTCCGGGACAAGGCTTGACAAAAGAACTGCTGGGGAACCTCCTGAGGGGTCAAAATTCCAACTTCCCTAGTAGGGACTGGCAAATTTTCACGATGGAAACACCGACAAAAACAGGTCAAGAAGCTATACTCATGCTTAATAACGAGAAAATGGCAGTGCTTCCATCTAAAGGCTTCAAACTGAGAGTTGGTGATAATGAAGTCAAGGTGCAGCTGATAGCCAACACACAAGACTTTAAACACAAAAATGAAATTGCTGCAAGTGAACCTTCAGCCCAGTAAGTTGGCCTCGGCCAACTTAATCTCGTCCTTGGCAAATGAGAGCATATACATAGCCCTTGTTCAAAAGCCCTAGGTAAACAGTTGCAGAATCTGCGGGCTGAAGTCCAAGGAGTATATAGTTTATTTTAATAAGGGGTCTACAGAAGGTAATTAACGTAGTTGCATAGTGCCGAAAAAAGTTATGTCTTTTCCCCTTATCTTGCCATTGTAGCGCAGACATGACGGTGAAGTGCGAAAGAAAAGGGGCCCCGCCCCTTATCTAAGCCTCCATCTATATGCCGGGTGATGAACCGAGCCCTCCACCGTCAACTGTCCTTGATGACCTGGTAACAGCTCCAGGTAAGGATGGCTGGGACCTTCTGGTATGCTGCGTCTCAAATGCTCATCACATACAGTGGGGGAGCACTGATACTAATGCAGGGAGTGAGTCACTTTTTAAATATATTATAAAGGAAAATATTTTGATTTTAAACAGAGGTAATGAACCAACCTTTATCACAAGAAATAGAAGAGAAGTGCTCGATATGACGCTTTTCACCAATTTTTATTCCATTGTAGCCAAAAAGAAAGGAAAGTCTCAAGCAATGTAACATTCTCAGATCACAGAATGATAACATTTCAAGTAGAGCATGAAATTGACAACCCAAAACCCTTAAGAAACCCCAGAAAAATAAACTGGGTAGCCTTCCATGAAAAATTGACCTCATCTTTGGGCCGTTGTGAAAATATACCTATGTTAAACTCTTCGGACATTGAAAAACATGTCAATGAACTGACGTCAGCTATTCACAGAACTTACGAAACTTCTTGCCCCATTACCAAAGGGAAAGGCAAACTCAACCCCGTTTGGTAGACTAAAGAGTTTTTGACTCTTAGGACAAAATCTAGGAGGCTTTACAATAGATACATAGTAATGAACCTTTTGATTGGGATATTTTCAAGATCAGCAAAAACGATATAAAACAGAACTACGTGTGCAAAAAGAGCAGCCTTGCGGAAATTTTGTACAGGCATAGAGTCAACAAATGACGTGATAGTGGCCCCACCATAAGCCAGACTTCTAGTATTGACAGTCAAATAGTAGATAGCCGAAAAGTAGCCTGGGCCATAGACTCCTTCTCATCATACAAGTCTGCAGGGCCTGATGGAATAGTTCCTATTATGCTCCAAGGGTCATTTCTGGTAAAAATATACAAAGGATGTTAGAACATCACTTACATTCCATCTAGTTGGAGGTTAATCACTGTCATTTTCATCCCGAAAGCTGGCAAGCCCACTCACACTGAACCGAAAGATGTTAGACCAATTGGCCTATCTTCTTTTCTTCCCAAAACCTTAGGCTTATAGAAACGCACATTTGCCTTATGCTAAATGATAGTGTTCTCTCACAGGCCCAACACGCATACGTAAAGGGCAAATCTGTTGAGACAACACTTCATGAAGTGGTCGGCACGATTGAGAAATCAATCCACTTTAAGGAATATACCCTGGGAGCATTCCATAGAAGGGGCCTTCAACAAAGTTGAAAGTCTTGCAATACGACAAACCCTAGAATCTGTCAGCGTTGAACCGATACAGAGGTACACCATAGTGAGGAATTTTTTCTTCTCTGCTCTGGCTTCTTGTCGTTAACCAGATTTTAGTCAAATCAGGGCAAAGCGGCGTCAAAGTCGTGGCGTACGCTGATGATATAGTTCTAATGGCATCAGGAAAATTTGTCCACCGTCTCTGCGTGCTCCTACAGACAGTCCTTAACAAGCTCAGTAATTGAGCCAGTAGCTGTGGACTTAATTTCAACCCACTGATAACAGAACTTGTTCTGTTCATTAAAAAACGAAATATCCCAAATATATATCCCCCACCATCAATGGGACGCCACTCCAAATAACTGGTGCGGCCAAATATCTTGGTTGAGTTATAGATCGTAAACTTAACTAGAAAGAGAAAATCAAAGAAAGGGAAAAAAAAGCTGCGATAGCTTTCTACACATGCAGTAGAATTTTTTGGAAGAGATGGGGACCCAGCCCCAAGACCAATCGCTGCATGTACACAGCCATTGCAAAGCCTATCCTGACGTACGCCTGTCTGGTTTGGTGGCCAGCCTTGGATAAGGCAATCAATCTTAAAGCCATGACCAAAATTCAAAGACTAGCATATATCGGCATAACAAGTGCCATGAGAACCACTCCAGCCGTAGCCTTAGAAAGTTTCCTCTCACTTGCCCCACTCGATCTGTTCACGAAAGAGTTGGAAGCCAAAAGTTCTTTACGACTTAAAGAGTGCAAACATTGGAAAAAGGGCCACTGTGGTCACAGAACTATAATGAACCTCACCGACATATACATTCAAATAGACTATACTCCACCGTACATAGATTTTAACCCAGTCGCACTTACAGATATCCTGACAAGGGAGTTATGGAAGGAAAACCTGGTCCTAAAAGCAAATCATATATCGGTAATAACAGACGGTTCCAAAATGGACCGTGGGGCATCTTTTCAGAAAATCCACCCCTAAACATATCATTGAAGCTGCCAAACTTTTGCAGTGTTTGCCAAGCGGAAGTACTTGCAGCTTGCGAGGCCGCAAAATACCTTCCCAGATGTGAACTGACGAACAAAAACATTGTCACGACATTCAAAACTAGATGATCGTTGCCGTAGTGAAATAAAATTACTTGGCGTAACAAATTCTATCACCATTTAATGGGTCCCTGGACACCATGATAATTATTTGAATGAAGTGGCTGGTGAATTGACCAAAAATTGTACCCTGGGTACTAATGCCACTGGAGCAAAACAAGTACAGAATTTAGTTTTCAGTTTTCTCAAAGCCGCTAACGAAAGATGGTCAACTATTGATACCTGTCGAGTTTCAAGAAGTCTTTGGCCAGATACCTCAATGAAAAAAACAGAGTATTTACTGAAGCTTAGAAGACCTTGACTGTCCCTCTTGGTTGGAATCCTTATGGGTCACAACTCGATGGAAACCCCCCAACTAACAATTTAACTTGTTAAATTGTAAAACAAGCAATTCCCCGGCTTGTATAGTAACTAAAACAGGCCTTACACAAATCATTTTGGCTGACATTAAACAAGCTATTTGATTCCCTTAAAACCTGTCATCACAATCAAACAAAGTGCTAAACAATCAAATAGCTTTCGATCAATAGTTTAATAAGGCCTTAAGAAAACCAAATATTGCTCATCCTAACAAGTTATTATATGAAAGCAAATGGCTTGTATAATAAGACTTTTGAAAGGCCATATTCGGTTTTGCACTAAGGCCTTATAAAAGCCACTCAATGCAGTTGTATTAAAAAAAATTCCTTAATTTAAATTAATAATATTTTTTATTAATTTTATTTCTTCTTTTTATTTTCTCCACATGAGGGGGCTTGCACTACGATTTATTTTGTTCTGAAATATAGAGAATTCTGTTTTATTTGAAAAATGTTACTTATTTAATTGACTTTTCCAAGGTTTGAACTCATCTCCTTCCAATGACCTGTCCAGCGCGCTTTTTTTCTTTTTTTTTTAATGCATTTTTATTTTCCATTTTCTTAAAACTTCCATTTTTAAAAAACTAGCCTACTTATCAATATCTTAAAACTAACTTACTGGTCCCAGTCGGGCGCTCTAAGTTAAACTATAATAACTTAATGCTAATGCCTTCCGGCCTAAGAACTATCTTAATACTAAATCCAGGTCGGTTTTATTTTTTACCGAGAAGAATTTACAAAAAAACTCGGTATCATTGTCTTTATTTTTTTTTTTGGTTTTATATAAAACTTACAAACTACATAAAACTAAATTAAAGCTAATTAGAACTAATTAAAACTAATTAAAACTACTTAAGGCTACTTAAAACTATTTACAACTAATTATAAACTAGTTACAACCTACTTATAGGCTACTTACAGACTACTTACAAACTAGAACAGCCACATCAAGCATTTTCCGGTTTTATGATTTTTTGTATTTTTGTGGATTTTATAATTTTTTTTTTTTTTTTTTTGGTGCCACCCTGACTGTCCCTACTTAAAACTAACTACCTAATTCTTTGTAAGTCAGCCATACAAAAGAAAATAGCAAGGTCAACTATTAAATGTCTGAAGGAACTTCATCTTCGTTTTTCAACCACCAGAACTGGTTCTCCTGCTTTACCCTATCCACTCGGTCCCGTTCGGACACAGTCCTACTGAACCGAAGGTGCTCAGCTCCGTCTTGTGCGAGGACGTCTTGACTGTAAAGGAGCCGCCGATCCACAGTTCTACGGCCGACGTGGTAGATTAGCGGAACCGCCGCTCTATCCTGGATCAGCCCTCGATTATCTAGGTGGAGGAATGCATCGGGCGGAATAAAGCCGCTTAGAAGCACACTCTCGTAATATTCGTATTAAGGGTAATAAGCCCCGAAAATTAAGCTGTTAGTCGGTGACATCGCTCTTGCAATGTGACCCCGAATTAGCTTCAGCAAGAAATTATCTATCCTGTTTATGTTGGCGCCGTTGTATAGAGCCAGGTTGGAATAATAGTGTTTGTACTCCGACTCTGGTGTTCTGTGCAATCCAAGACATTGCCTCTCAAACAGCCGAATCTTTTCCATTTGAGATGGGGCAACGTTGAACCAAACCGGGCATCCATAGGCAATCATCGGCCGGATAAGGGCCATGTAGCAAATCACCTTTACCCTGCTGTCAAGCCGGCTGCTATAAAACATCCCTTTCGTCAGGGCAAAAGCTCCCCTAGCCCTGGCCAGAGCAGCATTTATATGTCTGTCGAAATACAAATACTAATCCATCCAGATGCCAAGGTACTTTACAACACTTTTGCTCGCCAGTGGATGTCCATTTGGCCCTACGATCACCAGCTTGCGCCAGATCTTTCTCGTATCCCTTGTGTTGTGGCTCCACGCAACGGAGTCCTAAACAAGATAGTTTCTGATTTCTGAAAGTTGATTTTCATCTTCCAGTCATCACAATGTCGTTGAATCTCATCGAAGTCACTCTGCAAGAGAATCCTGATGTCCTCGATTTTTGCAGGTGTTCTGTACGCAATCAGGTCGTCGGCATACGTAATTGCCTGAGTTAGACTACTTATCAGATCGCTGGTGTAAATGCTGAATAGAATCGGCGAGTTGACCGCTCCTTGCTGAAGACCATTTTTAATATTAAATGCTGTGGCAGAAGTTACATTGGCACTTTTGACAACAAACTTTCTGCCATTGAGCATATCATAAAGCATATATAATAGTGGTTTACTAATGCCAAGTCTGGTCAGGTTTAGATAAAGACCCTCTAACCATACGGTGTCGAAAGCCTTCTCCAAATCAACCAGACAGGCACCCATACACTGCTTCTTAGATTTGTTCCATTGGACATCAGGTCATGATTCGGGCGAATGCACGCATTCACCTTGTACACTTGCTGGAAAGCAGCCCCCACAGCCTCCACTTTCTCCTGTGGATCTTCGACAATAAAGAGGTCATCATCGAAGACGGCGTCCTCTGGATTAATTCCTGCTGTCAGAAGTACGTTTCTGTTGTCCGTTGTTCTCTGAAGCTTGAGACACGGAAGGTCGTTCTGATCATTCCTTCTAAATATTTTGTTAATTTGCGGAAACATACTCGGGTCGCTGGAATTAACGGCCCGAATTTTGTTATCCCAATATAAATTAATGGACAACCTATAGTTTTCCTTTATAAGTTGGTTGATGTTCTTGATCGACGACTTCAGTGTCCCAATCTCCAGATCGTGAGGGTCAGTAAACCGGCGGTACAAGAATTTGAGTCTTGTCAGCAGTCCACTTTTGTCTGTCTAATGCGTTAATGGTCGCGTTTCAGTAAATGTCAGTTGCGTCCCGTTGTTTGTATTTCGGTATTGTTCTATTCATTGATTGTCTCGTCGAATTGTTCTAAGTATTGGTCTATTTCGTTATTTGTCAAATTCCTGTCATTTGGTGGAGATATATTATTCGACCAGATTTCGCTCGATAAGGCGTTTGTAAATCGTGGCCAGCGCACCTTACTGTAATTGTAAGTATGCATAGGTACATACTCATCCAACTCCACGAGCTCATTCGAAAGCTGTATTACGGTGACGAGTCCGCAGTGATCACTATCGTACTTGATCATTCGTAAACAGTTTCTTGGTCTTTGACCTTCAGTGTCAGTATACTTGTCAGTCTGGCGTCTATTAGCAAAAAATCCGGATAGGCACCGCTTCTTGGAAACGATGGCCGATCCGTTGCCAGCAGGTCGACGCCATACTCAGTGTTGTATTGACTCATCCAATTGAAAAGATGAATACCTCTTTGATTCTGAATCTGATTTCCCCAATTTTGGTGTTTGGCATTCAAATCACTGACCATGAGAAAGTTATTTTCTTCCAAGCTCAAGTGTAGACATTCGAAATTTTTTTCAAGCTCTGTCATAAAATAAGTTGGCTGAGGTGATGCCGGTGCAAGCCGCGATCACATACATTCGCTTCCTCTGTTGGAGAGTAATGCATACGATGCACGCCTCTAACAGCCGAAATCTTCGCAGATCACTATTATATATAACTTTATGCTTAATGCCTTTTCGTATGAAGATTGCGACGCCCCCCTCTCCCCCTTGAGTGGAGTTCGGTCGATCTCTGCTAACGATATTGTAATTGTTTTTAGTCAACTTATGTTTCTGGTTCAGCTTAGTTTCGCTGGCCAAAAACACATCTGGACTTTGGTCTTTCAACAATTGGAAAAAATCAGCTCTACGTTTGGTCCTAGTCAGTGAATTTACATTCACAGCAAGGATCCTAAGAGGCCTCTCCGGCAGGCAAAACAGAGTAGAGATAGTCTACCCTAGTCACTTGCTCTTTTATCTGGTTGTGAAGTCCTGTCAACTGGCCTTGTATTGCCAGCAACAAGCTTCTTGTTTCGGCCTGAGCGTCTGGCGCCTTTGGCACTAGGGCCGGTTGGGCTACCTTAGCTGTAGGCTGTACCGTTTTTCCCTCCCTGACGCCATTTGGGCGCAGGAAACTTGGGGATTAACGGGAGTTAGGAGCACGCGTTGATGGGCGTTTCTTTACCGCTGTCTGCTTAGCCGCTTTATTGGTACGAATATGCTGAAAAGCTGAGCAACCCCGATAATTAATAGGGTGCCTCCTCCTCCTTTCGCAAAGTGCACGTTTAAGCTGGGTCATGTCTCCGACCCATTCCTCACTGAGTTTGCACTCCCCCTTGATGTGGTCCTCACCGTACTTAACGCAGCGTGACTGCATTTCGCAGTTTGCTGCAGCGTGGCCAAGCCTTTGGCAGCGCATACATTGAAGCATGTCACCGCGTCTCTTTAATTTATCCCAAGTTACAACCTGGTAGTTGAGGACGGAGATCCTCCTCAGTCTATCCAGTTTGCTGCTGGGCGAAAGTTGAACTAGGAAGAACGGCAAAGACCGCTTCTGTGTTCTGTGCAATCCAAGGCAGCGTCGAAGACATTGCCTCTCAAACAGCCGAATCTTTTCCATTTGAGATGGGGCAACGTTGAACCAAACCGGGCATCCATAGGCAATCATTGGCCGGATAAGGGCCATGTAGCAAATCACCTTTACCCTGCTGTCAAGCCGGCTGCTATAAAACATCCCTTTCGTCAGGGCAAAAGCTCCCCTAGCCCTGGCCAGAGCAGCATTTATATGTCTGTCGAAATACAAATACTAATCCATCCAGATGCCAAGGTACTTTACAACACTTTTGCTCGCCAGTGGATGTCCATTTGGCCCTACGATCACCAGCTTGCGCCAGATCTTTCTCGTATCCCTTGTGTTGTGGCTCCACGCAACGAAGTCCTAAACAAGATAGTTTCTGATTTCTGAAAGTTGATTTTCATCTTCCAGTCATCACAATGTCGTTGAATGTCATCGAAGTCACTCTGCAAGAGAATCCTGATGTCCTCGATTTTTGCAGGTGTTCTGTACGCAATCAGGTCGTCGGCATACGCAATTGCCTGAGTTAGACTACTTATCAGATCGCTGGTGTAAATGCTGAATAGAATCGGCGAGTTGACCGCTCCTTGCTGAAGACCATTTTTAATATTAAATGCTGTGGCAGAAGTTACATTGGCACTTTTGACAACAAACTTTCTGCCATTGAGCATATCATAAAGCATATATAATAGTGGTTTACTAATGCCAAGTCTGGTCAGGTTTAGATAAAGACCCTCTAACCATACGGTGTCGAAAGCCTTCTCCAAATCAACCAGACAGGCACCCATACATTGCTTCTTAGATTTGTTCCATTGGACATCAGGTCATGATTCGGGCGAATGCACGCATTCACCTTGTACACTTGCTGGAAAGCAGCCCCCACAGCCTCCACTTTCTCCTGTGGATCTTCGACAATAAAGAGGTCATCATCGAAGACGGCGTCCTCTGGATTAATTCCTGCTGTCAGAAGTACGTTTCTGTTGTCCGTTGTTCTCTGAAGCTTGAGACACGGAAGGTCGTTCTGATCATTCCTTCTAAATATTTTGTTAATTTGCGGAAACATACTCGGGTCACTGGAATTAACGGCCCGAATTTTGTTATCCCAATATAAATTAATGGAAAACCTATAGTTTTCCTTTATAAGTTGGTTGATGTTCTTGATCGACGACTTCAGTGTCCCAATCTCCAGATCGTGAGGGTCAGTAAACCGGCGGTACAAGAATTTGAGTCTTGTCAGCAGTCCACTTTTGTCTGTCTAATGCGTTAATGGTCGCGTTTCAGTAAATGTCAGTTGCGTCCCGTTGTTTGTATTTCGGTATTGTTCTATTCATTGATTGTCTCGTCGAATTGTTCTAAGTATTGGTCTATTTCGTTATTTGTCAAATTCCTGTCATTTGGTGGAGATATATTATTCGACCAGATTTCGCTCGATAAGGCGTTTGTAAATCGTGGCCAGCGCACCTTACTGTAATTGTAAGTATGCATAGGTACATACTCATCCAACTTCACGAGCTCATTCGAAAGCTGTATTACGGTGACGAGTCCGCAGTGATCACTATCGTACTTGATCATTCGTAAACAGTTTCTTGGTCTTTGACCTACAGTGTCAGTATACTTGTCAGTCTGGCGTCTATTAGCAAAAAATCCGGATAGGCACCGCTTCTTGGAAACGATGGCCGATCCGTTGCCAGCAGGTCGACGCCATACTCAGTGTTGTATTGACTCATCCAATTGAAAAGATGAATACCTCTTTGATTCTGAATCTGATTTCCCCAATTTTGGTGTTTGGCATTCAAATCACTGACCATGAGAAAGTTATTTTCTTCCAAGCTCAAGTGTAGACATTCGAAATTTTTTTCAAGCTCTGTCATAAAATAAGTTGGCTGAGGTGATGC
Organism: Dasysyrphus albostriatus; assembly: GCA_946251815.1. Taxonomy (NCBI): domain Eukaryota; kingdom Metazoa; phylum Arthropoda; class Insecta; order Diptera; family Syrphidae; genus Dasysyrphus; species Dasysyrphus albostriatus. Next base: position 117,885,472 of record OX276335.1, read on the forward strand.
CGGTGCAAGCCGCGATCACATACATTCGCTTCCTCTGTTGGAGAGTAATGCATACCATGCACGCCTCTAACAGCCGAAATCTTCGCAGATCACTATTATATATAACTTTATGCTTAATGCCTCTTCGTATGAAGATTGCGACGCCACCCTCTCCCCCTTGAGTGGAGTTGGGTCGATCTCTGCTAACGATATTGTAATTGTTTTTAGTCAACTTATGTTTCTGGTTCAGCTTAGTTTCGCTGGCCAAAAACACATCTGGACTTTGGTCTTTCAACAATTGGAAAAAATCAGCTCTACGTTTGGTCCTAGTCAGTGAATTTACATTCACAGCAAGGATCCTAAGAGGCCTCTCCGGCAGGCAAAACAGAGTAGAGATAGTCTACCCTAGTCACTTGCTCTTTTATCTGGTTGTGAAGTCCTGTCAACTGACCTTGTATTGCCAGCAACAAGCTTCTTGTTTCGGCCTGAGCGTCTGGCGCCTTTGGCACTAGGGCCGGTTGGGCTACCTTAGCTGTAGGCTGTACCGTTTTTCCCTCCCTGACGCCATTTGGGCGCAGGAAACTTGGGGATTAACGGGAGTTAGGAGCACGCGTTGATGGGCGTTTCTTTACCGCTGTCTGCTTAGCCGCTTTATTGGTACGAATATGCTGAAAAGCTGAGCAACCCCGATAATTAATAGGGTGCCTCCTCCTCCTTTCGCAAAGTGCACGTTTAAGCTGGGTCATGTCTCCGACCCATTCCTCACTGAGTTTGCACTCCCCCTTGATGTGGTCCTCACCGTACTTAACGCAGCGTGACTGCATTTCGCAGTTTGCTGCAGCGTGGCCAAGCCTTTGGCAGCGCATACATTGAAGCATGTCACCGCGTCTCTTTAATTTATCCCAAGTTACAACCTGGTAGTTGAGGACGGAGATCCTCCTCAGTCTATCCAGTTTGCTGCTGGGCGAAAGTTGAACTAGGAAGAACGGCAAAGACCGCTTCTCCCGTCTGGCTCTGACTGTAGCGGACGGCTTCACGCCGATAAGGTCTAGATCAGAGAATATCAATTACCAAGAAGCCAATCTTTCGTACGTTTCACCCTCCAAAACCCATTTGTTTACATTGTTGTATTTGTAATTTCACTTCGTGTTGATGAATTGATGTGAATTGCAACAACAATGTAACGCGGTGAGATTTATTTGTTTTGACAGCTCAGTTTTTTTCTTTGAAAATTGGAAAATAGTTTTGAGAATTTTACTTCGACTGATAAGAAAAACATCGATGTGAAATTGTTTTATTTATTGAAAGTACACAACCAATTGTAATAGTTAGTTAATATTCATCCACAATTATAATAAAATACAAAAAATTAATCCACAAAATGTATTCAATCACTCAGATTTCCAAACATCTTCAATGCATCTTGCATATTATACAGGGTGGCCTTTCTTCATCCAGAATAATTTTAAAATTATTGTTGGATATTTTCTAAGAGAAAAAATAGTCAAGAAAAATAAGAAATAAAAGAATATTTTTTCTGCAATTTGACACCGGAACTTCAATTTGTAGTTTATACTTCACTAAACTCTCAATTTTTAAAGTAGATATTAGGTTGGTTTTATTATCTTCTGTCGGTATTCGGGTATTGATCTGGGTTTAACTTTAGCACAAAAAAGAAAAAATTGAGGAGTTTTCAAAATCGTTTTTGTAGCACGTATTAAAAGTTTATCCAGTCCTCTTTTGCAGATAATAAAACAGCAATAGCTAATTTAATTTTTTTTTAAACTTCATGACATCTAAGCATTTGGTTTTGAGTGTTTAAGAGGAGTATTGAATACTTATTACTGAAATTATACTTCATAATATAAAAGAAATGATATAGTTTTAACAAATACACTATCTTTTTTTAAGTTTTAAGATGGGTAATTATTTTTTTTTTTAAAAATGATTATGAAACAACTTAATTAGAAAAATTGATTCGAGAATGGTTTTTAAGAAATTTTTGCATTGTAGCTGTTGCCGTATTCTTAGTTATTTATATTTTAAATAAATTTGGTCGTAAAATTCAAAAAAGTTAATTAAACAAAAATAAAGAGCATAACATTGCAAGTTGCAAGTTAGTGGTGCCATTGATTTTCATTTTTTTTTTTTTTTTAATCATTACTCTTATATAAAAGCGAATAAATAAGCCCCCCTTCCCATACGATTTTTTTTTAAATATCATTTCATAAATTATACTGCATGAAATAGGGAACACCATGTATTTGGTTTTGTTTTGACATCTAATTGACAGACCGAGGTGAATAATTTTGACCACGGGACGTGTTCAACAAATAAAAACCCAACTAGGGCCAGGTTCACATTAGGTGTGTTTTTTTCCTTGTCTGAATGGACTTGGACGAAAAACGACGCCGGGGCTATTGTTTAGCTCCATGCTTCAAAATTTTTAATCCATCAATTTCTGTGGATCTACTGGGTTTTAATGATGATTTAGGTTTCATGTAAGTTATAAAAGCCAATTACATGCTTGAACCACCCTCAGTTAAACCACAAAATCAGTGAGCTAAAAGTGCGGAGCTATGGATGAAAACATTAATAATTTTAATATGAACACGTATCGTTTAATAAATAAATAGATAGATATAATAGATTAATTAATAAATACGAACCTAAAATATTTTGGCTTACAGTAATGAGAAATAATAGAAATATGCTCGGTGCCAAACTGAATTAAAACCATAAAATGGCTAGTTATAGCTCCTAGCGTGACCATGTTTACTAATACAATCAATATAGAAATAAAGTAAAACAAACTAAAAGCTCTCCCAAGCCAACGCGAATGAGGAGCGACGATGAATTTTTGTTGTTGTTTAGTTTTGTGTATGTTTTTGTCATATTTTGTACTATTGTGAATGATTTACTGCGAATCAATCAGCATTCGTGTTGGTTTGGAGAGCCTTAATACTGCGTTTTCGTAAGACCAAATGAGGAAATTTCGTTGAAAATTTTTAAATTTGATGCGAAATCATCTCATTTTTCACACAAATTCAAATTTTGAAGAGATATAATTTTAATCAAACTTGCACGCAAATTTTGTAGGAAATTAAGTCAAACCTAACGAACACACCCAATTGGGCACATTTTGAAGAACTCTGAAATGATTTTGAACGAAAATGTTAAAGCTGAATTAAAAAATCAACAACAAAAAGCGATTTACAGACAGGGTTGAAACTCAAAAAATGAAATGAGCTGTCAAAAGAAATACCAAATTACAGATGAAAACACTTTTTCTGTAATTTCCAAAATTACCTCATTTGGGCTCTTATGAAAACGTTTAAATATGCATTTATTAATATTATTATTAATAATCAATTGATTTAAACTATAGGGCTCATTGTAGAGGTATTTAATCCAATAGTCAGTAATTTTAACTTATTAATTACAGCTGGTTAGCTGATGCTCGACGATTATTAAAGCAAAACTATATTTGCCCACAAACAAGCAAATAAACAGACCATAATGCAATATCTGTAAGAACAACTCTATGACCCAGGTTTTTCGTCCCAAATTTCGATTCGAATCCGCTCCCCTAACGAGATCTAGTCAAATCAAGCTCATTTCAACTCGACCCAAGTTTACACAAAAATGACGCGAGCTGGTTTAACAACACATGTAAGCGTAGTATATAATATATATATTTAATATTTAAAATTATTATTTAAATATATTTAAAACTTTATTTAACTTATATTTATTTTTCCGACAGGCGCGAATTAGTAAAAGGCGACTACAAATTACATTTAAAAAAAAAACACAACTTATTCTCATAAGGTCCGGTAAACACTTGATATATAATTTCTCCTTTTTTATACTTTTTGAACAAGCCCATTGCAGCCCAAGTAAATTTGAAAATAACAGAAGATTTTCAAAATTAACCGACAAATTCGTGGTGGGTTGATCCCAACTGTCTATGTGTGCGAATAAATCAGTGGTGGGTTGATCCCAACTGTCAATGTGTGCAAAAACCTTGTGGTGGACTTAGCCCAACTGTCTATGTGCGCGTGTTTCAGTTTGTAGGCAAAGCCGGATGACAGCCAATGATTGGCTTCTTGGTAATTGATATTCTCTGGTCTAGATCGTCGTCCGCTTTTTGACGGAGCTCAAATGCAAGAGATACTACCTATTATTTCAGTGTTGGTGAGAAGAAGATTTGTGTTGTTTATAAGTCTCGAAAAGAATGTGTGTGTATTTAGAAGTGTTGTGGTATGGACCTGTTTATTTATTAGTTTTTGAAATTTAGTGGTCTGTGTTTTATTTATTTTCATTGCAATTTTTGTTATGTATTGGTTTATTTCTTGAGTGTAAAGATCAGCAGTAATGTAATGCATATTTTATTTTATATTGGTACATGAAGTTCATATAATTTATTTTTTAAATTTGTCTTTTTCTGTATAGAAATATGATTTCTTCTTTGACACGTATGGTTCTGGCTATTTTTTGTGTTATTTGGGCGCCTGTTGTGGTGTTTTTTTTATTTTTATTTCCGCGTATTTGGGTGTGACGTGTGTTTTGAGATATTTTTTATTAAATTTTATGTTTAAATTGACTTTCGTTATTTTAAGTTTTATGCTCAGAACTTAATTTAACATTGGTGTTCCTTGTCAAAGCCGGTCTCTCTTCTTGTGATGATGTAGAGTTTTGCTAATGTGTCGTGTTATGTTGTTGTCTTCTTTCTTCTATTTTGGTTCTAATTGCTTTATCGTATAGTGTATTTGTTTTAAATGTCAACTTGTCGTTCAGTAGTCTGTCCTATTCCAGTTTACTAGCTTTATAAATTTCATATTCTTCTGTTGCGTCAAGTATTTTCCTTCTTTTGCATATGTGCAATGGTATTAAGTTGGTGACGAAGTCAGTATAATTATGGTTGTTGTCCATCAGATGCTGGGCAAAGTTTTACTTGGTGTTGTTTTTTAGTTTATGTTCTAGAAACCTATCGTAGAACGTTCTGCCTATTTGTCCAATATATTACATGTTGCAATCGTCACATTTGAGTTTATAAACTCCGAAGCATGTCTTTGTTTCTGTTTTTATTTTTGGTTTTAATATGTTTCGGATGTTGTTATTAGTTGTGAATGAAATGTTGATGTTTAGTTTTTTAAATTCATATTGGAGTGTTTGTGGTAATATGTTGGTGTATGTTACTGAAGTGTATTTGTTTTTTGTTGTTAAAGTTTTGCTTATTTTGTGGTTGTAAATTTTCTTTTTCTTTTTTGATATTAGCTTATCTATTATTGTAGTATTGTATCCATTTGAATATGCGATGCATTTTATTGCGTTGAGTTCGTTGTCATAATCTTCTTTGTCCATAGATATATTTATTAACCTTTTAATAAAGACATTGTATGCTACCATTTTTTGGGAATGTTGGTGGTGTGAGTCATTGTGTATTGTGATGTCAGTTGTAGTTGGTTTTCTGTGTACTTTGTATTTGAATTTGTTGTTGTTTTTTGTAATGTTTAGGTCTAGAAAGTTAATCGAGTTATCATTTTCAACTTCTGTGGTGACTTTAATTTTTGTGTTGTTAATGTATTTAGTTAGAAGGTCTATTTGTCTTTGTGTACCATCAAATATGACAAAAGTATCATCAACGTATCTTGAATACAATATTATTTTCTGATTTTGGGGATTTTGTGAAGATAAAATGTATTTATTCTCATAGTGATTTAATATATCTGCTAATAATCCAATAAATGGTGAACCCATTGCCAGACCCTCATTTTGGATGTAATAATCATTGTTGAATGTAATCACAAGATGAGACACCGGCTTTGACAAGAAACACCAATGTTTAATTAAGTTCTAAGCCCGATGATGGAGATATATCTAGATATTAAAATAAAAATAATAAAAGTTGTGATAATAATTTGGAATTTAAATTTAAATTTAAATTTTTTAAATTTAGAAATCCTAGTGTTTTCTTTTTATTTATTTTATTGTTTTTAGTTTATTTATTCAGGTGGCCTTTATAAATGAGGGGAGCACCGAAATGCGGATAGCCAGTGAGCAGTGGGCTCGGGTGGAGGTAAAGCTTCTGGAGTGCATAAACTCTGAGATTCTTGCCTTCACAGGTTTCGTGCTAACTTTCGTGCCGTTGTCGACCATAAAGGAATTCAAAATACCTTCCTGCAGCGACGGACCCACACTGAAATGGCTTCAAGCCACCGTTAATGGAATAGAGGGGCTACTTGAAGGGGTAACTTTAAAAGTTGCCTCTAAAAGGGACCTTCCCACCAGACCAAAAATCCAGATAAATGTTCCGGGACAAAGCTTGACAAAAGAACTGCTGGGGAACCTCCTGAAGGGTCAAAATTCCAACTTCCCTAGTAGGGACTGGCAAATTTTCACGATGGAAACACCGACAAAAACAGGTCAAGAAGCTATACTCATGCTTAATAACGAGAAAATGGCAGTGCTTCCATCTAAAGGCTTCAAACTGAGAGTTGGTGATAATGATATCCCAATCAAAAGGTTCATTACTATGTATCTATTGTAAGGCCTCCTAGATTTTGTCCTTAGAGTCAAAAACTCTTTAGTCCACCAAACGGGGTTGAGTTTGCCTTTCCCTTTGATAATGGGGCAAGAACTTTCGTAAGTTCTGTGAATAGCTGACGTCAGTTCATTGACATGTTTTTCAATGTCCGAAGAGTTTAACATAGGTATATTTTCACAACGGCCCAAAGATGAGGTCAATTTTTCATGGAAGGCTACCCAGTTTATTTTTCTGGGGTTTCTTAAGGGTATTGGGTTCTCCATTTCATGCTCTTCTTGAAATGTTATCATTCTGTGATCTGAGAATGTTGCATTGCTTGAGACTTTCCTTTCTTTTTGGCTACAATGGAATAAAAATTGGTGAAAAGTGTCATATCGAGCACTTCTCTTCTATTTCTTGTGATAAAGGTTGGTTCATTACCTCTGTTTAAAATCAAAATATTTTCCTTTATAATATATTTAAAAAGTGACTCACTCCCTGCATTAGTGTCAGTGCTCCCCCACTGTATGTGATGAGCATTTGAGACGCAGCATACCAGAAGGTCCCAGCCATCCTTACCTGGAGCTGTTACCAGGTCATCAAGGACAGTTGACGGTTCATTTCTTGTAAAAATATGCAAAGGATGTTTAAACATTACTTACATTCCATCTAGTTGGAGAGGAATCACTGTCATTTTCATTCCAAAAGCTGGCAAGCCCACTCACACTGAACCGCAAGATTTTAGACCAATTAGCCTATCTTCTTTTCTTCTCAAAACCTTAGGCTTATAGAAACGCACATTCGCATTATGCTGAATGATATTGTTCTCTCACAGGCCCAACAAGCGTACGTAAAAGGCAAATCTGTTGGCAAATCTGTTGAGACAACACTTCATTAAGTGGTCGGCAGGATTGAGAAATCAATCCACTTTAAAGAATATACCTTGGGAGCATTCCATAGAAGGGGCCTTCAACAAAGTTGAAAGTCTTGCAATACGACAAGCCCTAGAATCTGTCAGCGTTGAACCGATGTTGGCAAACTGGATTGACTCCATGTTTCAAAGTAGAATTGTAAGTGCAGAAATGGGTGACAGCAAGCTTAAAGTTAAGACGTGTAGAGGTACACCATAGTGAGGAATTTTATCTTCTCTGTTCTGGCTTCTTGTGGTTAACCAGATATTAGTCAAATCAGGGCAAAGCGGCGTCAAGTCGTGGCGTCCTTTACAGGCGAGGACGTCTCGAATGTAAAGGACCCGCCGATCTACAGTTCTACGGCGGACGTGGTAGATTAGCGGAACCGCTCTTCTATCTTGGATCAGCCCTCGACTGTCTAGGTAGAGGAATGCATCGGGCACACTTAGACGCACACTCTCGTAGTATTCGTATTTAGGGTAGTAAGCCCCGAAAATTAAGCTGTTAGGCGAGGACATCGCTCTTGCAATGTGAATTCGAATAAGCTTCAGCAAGAAATTATCTATCCTGTTTATGTTGGCGCCGTTGTATGGAGCCAGGTTGGAATAGTAGTGTTTGTACTCCGACTCTTGTGTTCTGTGCAATCCAAGGCAGCGTCGAAGACACTGCCTCCCAAATACCCGAATCTTTTCCATTTGAGATGGGGCAACGTTGAACCAAACCGGGCATCCATAGGCAATCATCGGCCAGATAAGGGCCATGTAGCAAATCACCTTCACCCTGCTATCAAGCCGGCTGCTATAAAACAACAGTTTTGTCAGGGCAAAGGCTCCCCTAGCCTAGGCCAGAGCAGCATTTATATGTCTGTCGAAATACAAATACTGATCCATCCAGATGCCAAGGTACTTTACTACACTTTTACTCGCCAGTGGATGTCCATTTCGCCCTACGATCACCAGCTTGCGCCAGTTCTTTCTCTTATCCCTTGTGGCTCCAAGCAACGGAGTCCTTAACAAGATAGTTTCTGATTTCTGAAAGTTGATTTTAAACTTCCAGTCATCGCAATATCGATGACTTCTCGAAATCACGCTGCAAAAGAATCCTGAAGACTTCAACTTTTGGAGCTGTTCTGTACGCAATTAGTTCGTCGGCATACTTAATTGCCTGAGTTAGACTACTTATCAGATCGCTGGTGTAAATGCTGAATAGAATCGGCGAGTTGACCGCTCCCTGCTGAAGACCATTTTTAATATTAAAGGTTGTAGCAGAAGTTACATTGCCACTCTTGACAACAAACTTTCTACCATTGAGCATATCATAAGGCATATACAGGGTGGCGCACGAATCGTGCTACAAAAATAAAACGTAATATCTTTTTTTCTGTGTGAGTAATCGGCTTATTTTTTTTTTTTTTTTTGTAGGTTACTATTTAGATTTATAAAAATGGATGCTTGGGATACGGAGAAAAGAATTTGAATAGTGCAACGGTACCATGCTTTGCAGTCCGTCATTTCTATCCAAAGGGAATTTAGGCGGGAGTTTGGCGGTAATCCCCCGAGTAGATGGACCATTATGAGGTTTGTAAACATGTTTGCCGAATCTGGAAGCATCGCATGAAGGCTGTACCATCGAGATGCCAATGTTCGGGTTTAGGATACAATCGCAGCAGTAGCATCTGCAATACAGGCCAATCCGAGCGAATTGGAGTTAGTAATGGGTGATTTTTTAAGAGGTTTAGAACTTTAAAAAAAAAAAACACAAAAAGTTCGAAATAATGAATGAAATATTTATTTGAATCGATAGTTTGAACCTTGCAATTTAATGTTTAAAGATAATTTCATGCAAATGTTGACCGCGGCTGCGTCTCAGGTAGCCCATCCGCTGAGTCCAATTTTGGCATAATCTTTCACACATATCGGCCGGTTTCTTAACACTTCAGCCAAGTTGTTTTCGGCGCTAATATACAAAAGGCTCAGTGAATGGGTAAAAGAAAAGAACATCCTTACAGAATTCCAAGCTGGCTTTAGAAAGGGTTATTCGACGATCGATCAGATATTTACACTTACCAACATCGCTGCCACATATAAAGATAAACACAGGAAACTGTATGCTTTTTTTGTAGACTTTCGTGCAGCATTTGACACGATATCTCGAGAAGCACTCTTTTACAAATTGTACCGAATTGGAGTTACAACCAAAATCATTCGAATTTTGAAAGCACTTTATGAAAATAATGTTGCACTAGTGTGGGATGGAGATTTAGCCTCTGAAGAATTCGAAACCTCAATGGGAGTTAAGCAAGGGTGTATACTCAGCGCATTACTCTTCATTCTGTTTATTAATGATATAACTAATGCTGTAAAAGGTGGGATAAATTATTACGGAGCAACAATTCCAGCTTTGATGTATGCGGATGACATCGTCTTCTTGAGCGATTCTGTGGATGGGCTTCAGTTAATGATTAACAGGCTTGACGTGTACTGTAGGAGTTGGAATTTAACAGTCAATTTGATGAAATCCAAAATAATGATATTTAGAGATGGAGGTGGCCGGTACTCTAGTCAGGAAAAATGGAAGTTAAATGGTGAAGATGTGGAGATCGTGCGGAAATACAAATATCTTGGAATGCTATTATCAGCAAACCTTAATGTAAGCTTACATCTAGAAGAAAAGTTAGCAGACGCTAAACGAGCTATTTCTGCGATATGGGAACGTTGTATTAAAAACAATTATGTGTCACATAGTGCAAAACAAATGGTATTTCGTTCTACTGCGGCATCAATACTACTGTACGGAGCTCAAGTATGGGGTTATAGGTGTTATGAATCTGTTGAAAAGTTCCTTCGATATTTCTTAAAGAGGATGTTCCGAATACCAAAAAATACTCCAAATTATATGTTATACATTGAAACTGGTACTCCACCTATGTTCTTGCGTACATTGGAAATGCACTTCAACTACGTTATCAAAGTACTGGAAATGGAAGAAACGAGACTTCCAAACATATTTCTGAGAAATGCAATAAGAACGAGCGGTAGTATATACAGAGGTTGGAAGGAAATTGCAGCGGACTGTGGAATGGAACTTGTAATACAGACGAATGAGCATACAGACGAATGAGCATGTATATACATACATACATACTTTCTCAACTGCTACTCTGTGGATAAAATCAGTACGATCCTTAGAATGAGAGGTGAGATAGTCAATCTGAATTTTATACCACACCGTTCTGAACTACCAATACTCTGTGAACTATGCAACATGAGAACTAGGGAAGATGTGTTCCATTTTCTGGCAATTTGCCCAATTTTGAAGGAACTTCGAGTTATGGTGTTTTCAAAGGATACTATGCAGGAAGATGAAGCTTTAAGCATTTTAAACGGTGAAAAAGGATGGGATGTCTTATACAGATACGCCGTAGCTGCACTTCGATACAGAAAACGAATTTTAGAGGGAGATTTTTAATAATTTTTTTTTTATTATTATTATTTTAATTAACTTTTTGTCTGTAAATAAATTCAGGATATAAAATTATATTGTCAACCTGGTAGACGGCCCAAGGCCAAACCAAATAGGCTTAGTTATTGAATAATTGTTAATTATATTAATTTGAAATAAAAGTCATTTTAAACTAACTAACTAACTAACTCATTGGGGACTTAGACTTCTATTTTAGTTTGATATACTAGAATTTGCTTAAAATATGATTCTAAGATTCCAAGTCGACACTCAAGTTCAGTTGGCGTTAAAGAATTCGCATTATATTCAACATAATTCTTTATACGAGATATGCTTCCCTTAGAAGAAGCTCTTTGTTGCTTTAATTCTTGTAGTATTTCTTCAACAGACTGTTCGGTTGCCATTGAAAATATTTGAAGCAATATTCTTTTAACAGCGACTAACTAATCAACGAAAATAATTTAAATATTTAAAATATGTTAAATCCAATTAGAGGATGCAAGATGGCAACTCTGTTCTAACTCTGTATGTTTATTTTAGTATTTTTTTTTTTCAGTGCGAATGTTTTGAAACTGAACACTTGTTACGGCAGCCTTACCAGTACAACTATATATATAACTCTAAGCTACAATACACGTTTTCCTTTGGAGGTGGCGAAGTGCTTGCAAGTACCTTGCTAGTTTTTTTTTCAATGGAATACACCAACGGCTTTTCCATGCAAAATGTATCTACTCGCACATGAGTGAATGTGCAGTTGGTGGTACTAGATTAGGATTTTCATCCATTCACAAGTGCTTTGCCACCTACAAAGGGAAACGGCTAATATAAAACAAATCTTAGCATTCGCTTCAGTTTTAATCAACCAAATCAATGTCAAGCGCCTATAAAGGGAAGTAGAACCATGAAGGCCAGGCTTCATGTTGTATAAGCTTACCTGTTGGATTCTATCCTGGGTATACTGGGGCCGGAGCCAAGCATAGTGGCACGATTCTGCGAGTGAAGCGTGCGATTCGCTGAGTCGCGGCTCGCTAATTCGAAGACACTCGCTTGTAAGCAGAGGCAGTACATATCCATCCCACTATCATGCACGGTTCCACTTATGATGGGCATTGAAAGCTACTTTCGAAGGCATTCGAAAGTAGAGAAAGAGCATGCTGGGAATCTTTACGTCCTCGGTTTGGCGACGCACTGGGCACGGGTGAGGCAGAGTACACTGCTCCACAAACTTCTTGGGTGTCCAAGGAGGGTTTGGGTGGCTGTTGCTGGGGGTGGTGCCTCCTTTTTGATGGCCAATGGTTTCCTGGGATTCTAATTTTGCGTTGAGTTAATTTAGATTTAAACAAATAAATGAAGGAGCATTATCATGCAGATAATAATTTTATTTGTTTTGACTTCGTCAAATCTATTTGACAGCTGTTGACCATCGGTGGAATGAAACCATTCAGGATAGTCGTATTACAAAATTTTTAGAGAGGTTCAGGTACGGGATATCTTAGTGGGCATTGAACACATTAAGGTGAGTTCATGCGTAGGGTTCGATGGTTACAAGGAGGTGGCTAGGTGGAGAGAGGGCTCCTCCTTGATGATAATGCTAACCCCAACGGGTTCCATATATTTTCAAATTCAGAATACTGGTATCTTGTGGTGGGATGTGCGGCAGCGTCGATAAAGAAAGGTAACGTTCATAGGTTAGTTGAAAGTCAAACGTGGAGGGTTATAGTCGGTGCTAATAGTTAAATTTTATCGGTGGTAAGATTTTTTTTGGATATGGTAGTCGAATAGTGAGTGACGGTTAGTTTTTGTTGGTTTTTTTTAGTGCAAACTTAAGTATAAAATTAATAGTGCATCGAGGGATAGAAAATAGATACAATTACTAGTAAAATCGTAAAAGAGGTAAGTGCTAGTGTTAAGTTTTCTGGTTTTCTTCGACGACTTAAACGTTAACGGTTACCTATAGGTTTCGTCGAGAACGGCTGGCGGTCATCGCCAAGGGCACAAGTCGGTGCCGCCATATTTTTTGGTTGGCCATACCCAGAAAAAAGAAATCGATTCAACGTGACTGTCGGTCACCATAAATGTACCAAAAAAAAGCAGCATTCAACAACCTCGATGGAATTGTGCAAGATAAGTACAATTTTAATACATTAATATATTAAGTGTTATACCAACATAAGAAATACTTAAAACCCAATAAGCATACCCTACAAAAAAAACACATAAAATTAACGAAAGCAAAGACACCAAATTCTCGACGAAACCTCCATTTTAAAATCCCGATTCCGAAGGCAGCAACCTATTGTCGATACAACGAAAGATTCGGAGATAGGTTTATCGAATTTAACTTCGAAGAAAGCCGAAGCCACAACCCATATCGAAGACAAAAATTAACTTCCGCCTCCGCCGGATAGGATTTGAATTTTTTTTGAGCGTTGGCATTTGAATATTAATATCTACCTTTTTTATTTAATTATCTCTATTGTTTTTTTGTTTCGTATTATATATTTGTGATTGTAAGTGGTCGAAAGGGTGAGAAAAGGGTGGAGGTGCCGTTGTAACTACAAGTCGGCAGGGCGAAGCTAGATTCCTCCGAGTAGTATCGCGACGGCAAATAACGCGAAAGCGTACAGCCCCCCTACAGAGCGCTCTTTAGGTAGGTTACGGTTACAAGACAGTTGGTCTTCGCTGAGGAGGTGACGGACGAGGCTAGGCTCGACCCCAGATTTTATTGTCGGCGGGTGGTGTGTTGGTGCTGGGCCCCCTTCTGTCTTGAATAGCCAGAGGCGTGCCACACCTAGTGCGACAGAAAGGTCCACCAACGGGAAGTGCAACTCTCTCCCTATTTTTCGCAATTTTGGTTACGTCGTTATTTTTCTTTACCTGTTTTGCCTGTTATTGTTCAAAATTTTAATGATTATTTTTAAATATTTCTTTTGCTACTTTTTCATATTGCATATCATTCAAATTTTTCTTTTCCGCTTTACAATTAGCTTTCTATATTTATTACCTTTCCACTCTGTTTGTTTTTTTTTGTTAAGAGGAAATCAATGAAGTCGAATGATCTAAAGTCCCTTAATTTACGCACTTTGTTATTGTATATCGGTATAGTAGCCCCTAAAGAGTTTTAGCTTTTTTTAATAAATAAATGAAACTTTGTGAGCCACGCCAACCGAATGTGTTTTTCTGGACACAATTAGAGTCCTAAAGATGATTTGGTAGGTTCGTAAAATTTCAGGGGGTGCGGAGGACGAGCGAAATATGAACGGTGAGGTGTGACGTGGCGGCAAATGGTAAGCTTATTAGGGGAATCTAATGAGAATTCGGCCCCCAGGTTCCAGGAGTGGTGAGGGAAGGCTTATCGGTGTCAACACCGACCGATACTCTGGAGGGTGGTAGTCATACGCACGAGGGAGTGCGAAGTTTTGGCATGAAATTCGTTTTGTAGCGAGGTGAGGTTCAGTGGAGGAGCAAGATCCCCCCCTACATCCGGCGAGCTTAGCCGTGCGTCGCCAGCATGCCACTGCGCTTCCACTGGACATTCGGACCCTTCCATTCCCTATACTCGTTCTTTCCTTCCGTTAGGGTACCTGGGCAGCCCTATTGTAGGCAAATTATATCCTTTTCCGCTTCCAGTCTCAATCCCCTTCCGGTTCCTTTTATCTTTTCCTTTCAAATTTCAGATTCCTAATCCCAGGTCCTCATCCTATTGCCCCGTTACAAATGGCGCCCAGACGTAAGAGCTCGATTTTTGTCCTTGTCAGTTGTCCAGATTACTTCGGAGGGTTGCCACTGACATCATCGAAACGACTTATAAGTCTTGTTCAGGAAAGCGAATTTGCATACCAGACCAAATGCGATAAGGAGTTTCGAGGTTGTCAGTGGAAACAACTAGAAGTAATTTTACTATGTGTGTAATGGCACCCGCTTCCGAGTAAAGCTTCTCGGATGTCTTTGAATGGAAGGTTTAAGACGTACCTATCAAATTGCGACGAGAAGTTGAGCTTGGAGGCGAGTGTCATTAATGTCCTGTCTTAGTTTACATTGGCTGCTGTGGTCAGGGGTGGAAAGAAACGTAAGTCTTGATGGGGATAGCTCTTGAGAAAGCCCGATCAATTGCGACGAAGATTTCCAATTCTGACAACAACAGCGAATGTAACATTTCTGTTTTTATGTTTTTTTCATTTCGGCTGCCAACCTCCGAGAAGTAAATTCAAGCAAATTGCCGTAACGTCACATCCTCAGGGAGGAGAACAACGCCACCGTTCAATGCTATCCAAAACACCCCCGCAAAACATAAGAGAAACAAATCAAATTACTAAGTCACAAGAGTTTAAGAGAAAGATAAACAGAAAATTTTTAAAGTTATTGAAAAACGTGAAAAGTTTACAGAAGTGTTTTAGGTTGTCGTTACACCGTGATTAACAGATTAATAGAAGCAAAAGAAGAAGTTATAAAAAATTCAGAAAGGAATAATTTGTCCGAAAATAATAAAAAAAATTCGTTTGCAGTTTCATTATTTAGGTATATAATTTGTCGTTATAGCTGACTATATAAGGTCAAATTTACATATTAGTTTAGTAAGTTTTTTTGTTAAGTTTTAAAATTATAGGTTTTAGGTAAATTTTAGATTTAGGATACTTATAGTTATAGCAGCAACTTAGCGTTATATAGAGACATAGGGTAGTATATAAATACATAGATATATATAAAAAAAAAAAAAACAAATAAAAAAAAAATTAACAAAATACAAAAAAAAAATAAGAAAAAAAAAAAATAGTATACATAAATTTACAAATAGGATTATAGCTAGGTAGTTAAGTATATACATAGATTATAAATAGGTAATAAGCTTAATTTAGATAAAGATTTTTGTTAGTATGTAAGTTCTTAGAGTTGTGGGTTTTTGGTATTTTGAGTCCAAAGAGGAAATATTATCCAGTTTGTTCCATTAGGTAATGAATCCTGAAAGAAAAAAAGAAGTAAGTAAGATAGTATATCAAGAAAATCGCGCTGTCACACGTTCACACTACAAGACACACACGTTCTCCAACCAAGGAGCCAGGGAGCCATCAAGAAGCCCCTCCGTTGTTTACGGTTCCTCCACCCCAACTTCCCGCTGCCGGAAGTCACCAAGGAAGCTCAACGCAATCCTTAGAGTCCCCTGCGTATAGCAACTTGACTGAGGCGGCAGGAAGGCTAGAGGGCGAACAACCATCGGACCTCGTACAAATTTCGACGACAGGTCAAGGAAATCTGGGTTCGGGAAATGCAATAGGCGGTGAGCCACTTACGATTGCGAGCGAAAGTGATCCGAATCGCTCTGAGGTAACCATTTCCGCTGAACTTATCGCGGCGATAAACATGGCCGTGGTCAGCGCTTGTGAGCGGTATACGCACTCTCTCAAGGGGGAGTTGTCAGAGGCTCTAAAAGAAGAAATGAGGAAGAACTTTGTTGATATGAGAGAACAAAATACTCACGCGACGCTACCTCAGGGAAGCAGGGGCCCAACCCCTATTGTAGGTGCAGCACCTGGCCACTATGCGAACCAAGTAGCCAATCCTGAACCTTTTCGTCATCCGCAGCTGGATTCAGGAGCCAGACCCTTCGTACCGGTGGGTAATTCCAATGGAAATACTCAACCGAGGCCTAACTGGGAAAGTAGGTCAGATGGTGGGGGATACCGACCGAACATCCATCAAAATGGTCCGAGTCGAAGTTCTTCCGGTGCCTACCTCCAGAATCCTCTCGCTTTTGTACCTACGAATGTAAGAAATCCTATCAAAATTGATAAATGGGGTCTTAAGTTTGACGGAAAGTTGGCGGTACTCACCGTGGAGGATTTCGTCTTCAGACTGGAGACGCTTCAGGCTCAGTATGCGTGTCCATGGACGGAAATCCTGAGAGATTTTCATCTCCTACTTTCTGGCGCTGCGCATGACTGGTATTGGCAGTTTCAGCGGTCCAGTTACCGCCCAGATTGGCCAATGCTTCGTGACGCCTTGATGCGCCAATATCGGAATTCGAAGTCCGACTACGAAATCATGAGGGAAGTGTCAGACCGCAGGCAAGGCGTCAGAGAGTCTAGTGAGGATTTCTTTGCGACAGTAAATAAGAGGAGATCTCAACTCAGGGTTCCCATTCCGGAGTTGGATCTCGTACGGATCCTGAAGCGTAACCTTAATGATAGGATTAGTCGGTTGGTATACCCCCAACCAATCTTTACGCTAGATCAGCTGCGAATGGCATGTAAGGAAGCCGAGTATGCGTTTCCTTACAAAGATCGGGAGCCTTTCGTGCACCAACGGCCACCTGGTCGGTACATGGCGAACGAGCTGGATTGTGAGGAAGCATATCTCGGGGATGATCACCTTGCCGCTTTTCAGCACACTGGGGCGAGGCCAAAGGCTACTCGTGGTGCCACGGATCTGGGTTCATTGACGTGCTGGAACTGTAAGCTTCGTGGTCATACGTTTATGGATTGCCCTTCCACCACGAGAAGCATCTTTTGCTATCGCTGCGGCCAGGAGGGGGCTATTACACCCAAATGTCCCCGGTGCAACCCGGAAAACCGGCCGCGGAATGCGACAACGAGGAGGGAGTCGTGTTCCACCCAAACACCTCCGTCACAACCGAAAGAGGATTAGATAGTCCAAAGAAAAAGTCCCAGATTCGGATATTGTCCCGCAGAGTTAAAACCGGAGGAGAAGAAAATAAAAAAATATTTGAGATTAAACCATTGCATGTGAGAATAAAGGAATATAAGTTGGCAAGAGATAGAATTTTTAATGGAAATAGTGGTACAGTGACTAAGAAAATTTTGAAAACGAGAAATAGATATAAGATTAGAAGGGGAATGAGGAAAAATATATCGTCAACAGTACTAGAAATCGCAACAGATCCCAGACCCTACGCAAAAGTGGGGATTGCTGGAAAAGAAACCCTTGGTCTTTTAGACAGTGGGGCCAGCATAAGTATTTTGGGAAAAGGGTGTGAGGAATTTGTTAGAACGTCGAAAATAGAAATTTTCCCCTATAAAGCTGGTGTAAAAACTGCCGATGGAAAAAATCAAAACATTACTGGAAAAGTTCAAGCGGAAGTAACGTTTAAAGGTCAAAGTCATAGTATGACCTTGTATCTGGTCCCAAATCTAGAACAAGAATTATACTTGGGGGTAGATTTTTGGAAGAAGTTCCAGATAGCGCCAAACATTATAAATTCTGTTTCTGTTCTGGAGGCGGAAGCGGATTTGTCGAAGGCTCACGAACTAACTTCGGATCAGCGATCTGCGTTAGAGGCGGTCAAGCAGAAATTTCTTGATTATGACCGACACGGTCTCGGAAAAACAACGTTAATGGAACATGTTATCGATACCGGAAACGCGGAGCCTGTCAAGCAGCGACACTACCCTGTTTCTCCAGCGGTACAAGCCCTTTTGTACCAGGAATTAGACCGAATGCTTAAGCTCGGCGTTATAGAGGAGAGCGAGAGTCCTTGGTGCTCGCCTGTTGTACTTATTAAGAAGCCAGGTGAAAATAATACTATCAAGTATCGTTTTTGCCTGGATTCTCGTAAGGTCAACGCGTTAAGCAAAAAGGACGCTAACCCTCTTCCTCATATCGAGGGGCTTATCAGTCGTCTACCTAATACCTACTTTATAAGTAGTGTAGATTTAAAGGAAGCATTCTGGCAAATACCGTTGGAGAAGGAGAGTAGGGAAAAAACTGCATTTGCGGTACCGGGAAGACCCTTATACCAGTTCACGGTAATGCCGTTTGGGTTGTGTAATGCAGCTCAAAGACTTTGCCGTTTAATGGATAAGGTGATTCCTGCACGACTCAGGGACAACGTGTTTGTGTATTTAGACGACTTGTTGATCATCGCGCCAGATTTCGAGACTCATATCACCTTGTTGGGGGAAGTGGCCGAGTGTTTGAGGAAAGCCAATCTCACCATCAACGTTAAAAAATCAAAATTTTGCTTTAAAGAGTTAAAATATTTGGGTTTTATCGTTGGTGGTGGGAAGATAAAAACCGACCCAGCCAAAGTCGAGGCAGTGGTCGATTTTCCAATCCCACGAAATGCCAGGCAAGTCCGCCGGCTACTTGGTCTAGCAGGGTGGTATAGAAGGTTTATCAAAGACTTTTCTAGTCTGACCGCCCCTCTCACAGACACCCTGAAAAAGAAGGATGTCAAGTTCAAAATGACGGATGAGGCAATAAAAGCGTTTGAGAACTTGAAAAAAGCCTTAACCACAGCTCCTGTACTGACTCATCCTGATTTTAAAAAAAGGTTTTACGTGCAATGTGATGCGTCCGACTCCGGGATAGGAGCAGTTCTTTTTCAGAAAAACGATAAGAACGAAGAGGTCCCGATTTCTTATTTCTCGCAAAAGTTGAACTCTTGCCAAAGAAATTATAGCGTGACCGAGAAAGAGTGTATGGCGGCTGTGATGGCAATTAAAAAGTTCAGGCCCTATGTCGAGGGTATGGATTTCACGGTCATCACCGACCACTCTAGTCTCAAGTGGTTGATGACAATGAAAGATTTGAGTGGGAGGCTGGCCAGGTGGAGCCTTGAGCTTCAATCCTATACCTTCGACATAGAGCATCGAAAAGGAACGCTAAATGTCGTGCCAGACACGCTTTCTCGGGCACATTTGGATAGTATAGAAATCGCAGAGGTCGAACCATTGATAGATCTGTCTTCGGACGAGTTTCAGTCTGAGGAATATAAAAGTTTGATTAACACCATCCAATCACACCAAAAGGAACTACCAGACTTGAAAATAGAGGACAATTTTGTTTACAAGCGATCACTACCATTAGGAGAAGAAGAGCTACTGGAGCATAATTGGCGGTTATGGGTACCTTCAGGGTTAACTGAAGAAATAATAGCGAAGGCCCACAATCCACCACAGGCGGCACACGGCGGAGTGGCAAAAACTCTTCACCGCATCCGTCAGTATTTTTATTGGCCAAACATGACCGTTCAAATTAGGCAATACGTCTCGAAATGTGATATATGTAAACAATGTAAATCGTCCTGTCAAACTCTTCGTCCTCCTATCAGTAGTACATTCTCTATTAGCCGTCCATTTCAAAAATTATATGTAGATTTTTTAGGCCCGTACCCAAGATCGAAAGCGGGCAACGCATATGTTTTCGTAGTGTTAGAACATTTGTCAAAATATGTGTTCTTGGAACCTTTGAGATCTGCGAACACGAGCAGTATTATAAAATTCCTGCAAAATGACATTTTTAACGCCTTTGGCGTACCACAGATCATCCACTCAGATAATGGGAAGCAATTCTTGGCGAAAGAGTTCCAGAATTTGCTGCAAAAATATGGTATTCGACACTTCCGCACTGCAAATTATTCGCCGCAGTCAAATGCATCGGAAAGAGTCAACAGAACGTTATTAGCTGCCATACGATCGTATCTGAAAGAGGATCAACGTGACTGGGATGTTCACCTTAGCGATATCGCAGGCGCATTGAGGAGCTCAGTTCACGCTGCTACCGGGGTGTCACCGTATTTTGCCCTATTCGGAGTAAACATGATGACCCACGGTAGTGGGTATGAGCTGACACAGAAACTGAGTATGGTAGATGATGGTGAGCTGTTGACACTTCCTAGGCAAAATAGGTTGCAGTGTATCCGAGAAAAGGTTAAAGAAAGCATTGTAAAGGCCAACGAAAAAGGAGCCAAAATTTATAATACACGGACGCGCAAGGTGAAGTACGTACCCGGACAAGAAGTGTTTAGACGAAATTTTGTCTTAAGCGACACTTCTAAGTATCTATCAGCGAAGTTATGTCCGAAATTTGTTAAGTGCCGAATAGTAAAAGCAGTAGGAAAAAATACATACGAACTAGAAAACTTAGCAGGCAAACCAATCGGAGTGTTTCACGCCAAGGATATTAAGCAATAACACCACGCTAATCTGTGATATACATGTACTACGACCCTCTAATCTGTGATATGAATGTAGCCTGTGCAGTCTGTCCTTACCAGAGAAAACGAATTTTTGAACATAGTAGTATTTATTTATTTATTTATTTTTCTTTATCAGAGTATATATTCGAGTCATGTTTGTTGTCCTACATACTTTTTGTTTTTTATCAGAGTACAATAATGTTTTGTTATCTATCTTTTGGTTTCCTGGGTATATTATTAACTGTTAGGTATACGACACGTCAATATGTTATGTGTTAATATTTTTTTTTGTTCAGTGTACAATCAAACCATATTAACGCAACTAAATTTATCGTTTCTTTAATTCTCCTTTTTTTTTTAATTAAAAAAAAAAAGAGGGAGTTTTAAAAGATTAGTTTTTTTTCAGTGTAAGCTGATTAAATTTTGACATTATTTTTCAATGTCCAATAGACACGTGTTCAAAAAATGCTGTTAGAGTTGGAGGTCTTATCGAACGGCTTAAAACCTTGGTCTTGCTGACCCTTATTATTCAAATAATCTCAAAAAAAAAAAAAGAAAAAAAAAAGGTCAGAAAAGAAACGTTGACGAAAGATTTTCATACCAATTCCGACCACAGGTCGTGTTGCCGTCCATCACACCTGAGTTTCCCTAGCAGCCAAGTTACTAATTGTGCAATAAACCTACGTGCAATAAAGCCCAACTAACCTGTGATATTTTTGTCTGTCCACTAGGTGCGTGTTAGTGAATGTCCGTATATTTTTCTACCGATACCAACAGAAAGGAAAGTAAATACCACACAACACACAACACTTAACTAAATTCAACAAGATTTAATCACATTTCTCGTATTTGAAAGGTGATTCTTAAGTCGGATGGATAG
Source organism: Dasysyrphus albostriatus (assembly GCA_946251815.1). Taxonomy (NCBI): domain Eukaryota; kingdom Metazoa; phylum Arthropoda; class Insecta; order Diptera; family Syrphidae; genus Dasysyrphus; species Dasysyrphus albostriatus. The sequence goes on from OX276335.1 coordinate 117,907,167, forward strand.
AGAAAAGTGAATTGCCATACCGTCCACCGGTGAGAAGCAAAGAGGAAGTGTTGTTGAGCTTTAAGAAATAGCTAGTAGGCACCGAAGCAAAAAGTTTCTGGCTAACGCCGGTCGAAAAGCTTACCCGTTTCTCAAAAGTACTTCGGGGTACCTACCCCAACGTCTAGGTCTCGATAGAAACAACTAAAAGTGCAATAACCCAACATGCAATAAAACCTAACCAACTGTGATATATTTGTTCGTCCACTGTGTGTTAGTGAATGTAAGGAATCGTCCTATCTGTTTTCATATACCACCCAAAGAGGGAAAGGAAACCCATACAACACACAAATTACTTTTATTTAAGTCATTTTGACTCATTCATATTTTCGTTTGATAGAAAAATGATACTTTGTAGTCAAAGGGGTTGAGAAAAGTATAAAACGATCTCTACCTGGACAAGCAAATGAAAGTTGTTAAGTTTTAAGGCTACGTAAGGGAGAGTCAAGAAAAAAAAACACAAAGTTGAAGATGTAGGAAGATCCAAGTATAGAAAGAAAAAAAAAAGGAAAAAAAAAACAAACGACAGAGAAAAGTATGAGACTCGATTTGCCCGGCTTGGGTACAAGTGGGTTCATCCCCAACGTCTCAGACTATTGTAGGCCGCCTGTCACCGTCTTTGAGGCAATCCGAATACTGCCAAATCCGGAGGTTTGTTACGGCAGCCTTACCAGTACAACTATATATATAACTCTAAGCTACAATACACGTTTTCCTTTGGAGGTGGCGAAGTGCTTGCAAGTACCTTGCTAGTTTTTTTTTCAATGGAATACACCAACGGCTTTTCCATGCAAAATGTATCTACTCGCACATGAGTGAATGTGCAGTTGGTGGTACTAGATTAGGATTTTCATCCATTCACAAGTGCTTTGCCACCTACAAAGGGAAACGGCTAATATAAAACAAATCTTAGCATTCGCTTCAGTTTTAATCAACCAAATCAATGTCAAGCGCCTATAAAGGGAAGTAGAACCATGAAGGCCAGGCTTCATGTTGCATAAGCTTACCTGTTGGATTCTATCCTGAGTATACTGGGGCCGGAGCCAAGCATAGTGGCACGATTCTGCGAGTGAAGCGTGCGATTCGCTGAGTCGCGGCTCGCTAATTCGAAGACACTCGCTTGTAAGCAGAGGCAGTACATATCCATCCCACTATCATGCACGGTTCCACTTATGATGGGCATTGAAAGCTACTTTCGAAGGCATTCGAAAGTAGAGAAAGAGCATGCTGGGAATCTTTACGTCCTCGGTTTGGCGACGCACTGGGCACGGGTGAGGCAGAGTACACTGCTCCACAAACTTCTTGGGTGTCCAAGGAGGGTTTGGGTGGCTGTTGCTGGGGGTGGTGCCTCCTTTTTGATGGCCAATGGTTTCCTGGGATTCTAATTTTGCGTTGAGTTAATTTAGATTTAAACAAATAAATGAAGGAGCATTATCATGCAGATAATAATTTTATTTGTTTTGACTTCGTCAAATCTATTTGACAGCTGTTGACCATCGGTGGAATGAAACCATTCAGGATAGTCGTATTACAAAATTTTTAGAGAGGTTCAGGTACGGGATATCTTAGTGGGCATTGAACACATTAAGGTGAGTTCATGCGTAGGGTTCGATGGTTACAAGGAGGTGGCTAGGTGGAGAGAGGGCTCCTCCTTGATGATAATGCTAACCCCAACGGGTTCCATATATTTTCAAATTCAGAATACTGGTATCTTGTGGTGGGATGTGCGGCAGCGTCGATAAAGAAAGGTAACGTTCATAGGTTAGTTGAAAGTCAAACGTGGAGGGTTATAGTCGGTGCTAATAGTTAAATTTTATCGGTGGTAAGATTTTTTTTGGATATGGTAGTCGAATAGTGAGTGACGGTTAGTTTTTGTTGGTTTTTTTTAGTGCAAACTTAAGTATAAAATTAATAGTGCATCGAGGGATAGAAAATAGATACAATTACTAGTAAAATCGTAAAAGAGGTAAGTGCTAGTGTTAAGTTTTCTGGTTTTCTTCGACGACTTAAACGTTAACGGTTACCTATAGGTTTCGTCGAGAACGGCTGGCGGTCATCGCCAAGGGCACAAGTCGGTGCCGCCATATTTTTTGGTTGGCCATACCCAGAAAAAAGAAATCGATTCAACGTGACTGTCGGTCACCATAAATGTACCAAAAAAAAGCAGCATTCAACAACCTCGATGGAATTGTGCAAGATAAGTACAATTTTAATACATTAATATATTAAGTGTTATACCAACATAAGAAATACTTAAAACCCAATAAGCATACCCTACAAAAAAAACACATAAAATTAACGAAAGCAAAGACACCAAATTCTCGACGAAACCTCCATTTTAAAATCCCGATTCCGAAGGCAGCAACCTATTGTCGATACAACGAAAGATTCGGAGATAGGTTTATCGAATTTAACTTCGAAGAAAGCCGAAGCCACAACCCATATCGAAGACAAAAATTAACTTCCGCCTCCGCCGGATAGGATTTGAATTTTTTTTGAGCGTTGGCATTTGAATATTAATATCTACCTTTTTTATTTAATTATCTCTATTGTTTTTTTGTTTCGTATTATATATTTGTGATTGTAAGTGGTCGAAAGGGTGAGAAAAGGGTGGAGGTGCCGTTGTAACTACAAGTCGGCAGGGCGAAGCTAGATTCCTCCGAGTAGTATCGCGACGGCAAATAACGCGAAAGCGTACAGCCCCCCTACAGAGCGCTCTTTAGGTAGGTTACGGTTACAAGACAGTTGGTCTTCGCTGAGGAGGTGACGGACGAGGCTAGGCTCGACCCCAGATTTTATTGTCGGCGGGTGGTGTGTTGGTGCTGGGCCCCCTTCTGTCTTGAATAGCCAGAGGCGTGCCACACCTAGTGCGACAGAAAGGTCCACCAACGGGAAGTGCAACTCTCTCCCTATTTTTCGCAATTTTGGTTACGTCGTTATTTTTCTTTACCTGTTTTGCCTGTTATTGTTCAAAATTTTAATGATTATTTTTAAATATTTCTTTTGCTACTTTTTCATATTGCATATCATTCAAATTTTTCTTTTCCGCTTTACAATTAGCTTTCTATATTTATTACCTTTCCACTCTGTTTGTTTTTTTTTGTTAAGAGGAAATCAATGAAGTCGAATGATCTAAAGTCCCTTAATTTACGCACTTTGTTATTGTATATCGGTATAGTAGCCCCTAAAGAGTTTTAGCTTTTTTTAATAAATAAATGAAACTTTGTGAGCCACGCCAACCGAATGTGTTTTTCTGGACACAATTAGAGTCCTAAAGATGATTTGGTAGGTTCGTAAAATTTCAGGGGGTGCGGAGGACGAGCGAAATATGAACGGTGAGGTGTGACGTGGCGGCAAATGGTAAGCTTATTAGGGGAATCTAATGAGAATTCGGCCCCCAGGTTCCAGGAGTGGTGAGGGAAGGCTTATCGGTGCCAACACCGACCGATACTCTGGAGGGTGGTAGTCATACGCACGAGGGAGTGCGAAGTTTTGGCATGAAATTCGTTTTGTAGCGAGGTGAGGTTCAGTGGAGGAGCAAGATCCCCCCCTACATCCGGCGAGCTTAGCCGTGCGTCGCCAGCATGCCACTGCGCTTCCACTGGACATTCGGACCCTTCCATTCCCTATACTCGTTCTTTCCTTCCGTTAGGGTACCTGGGCAGCCCTATTGTAGGCAAATTATATCCTTTTCCGCTTCCAGTCTCAATCCCCTTCCGGTTCCTTTTATCTTTTCCTTTCAAATTTCAGATTCCTAATCCCAGGTCCTCATCCTATTGCCCCGTTACACACTATGAGAAAGCTTTAAAAATTCTTAGATGTTTGCAGCGATGCAATATTTGAAATTATGAATTTAAATTGCTATAATTCAATCTTAATCCAAGAAGAGATTGAAAGGCTAAAAAATCAAGTGGAACACAAAGATTTTATTCAGTGCAATGATCGTGCAGCAAGATCTCCCGCGACGACGCGACGACGACGATGACAAAAACTCCGAAAAAGCTCTATCGGTAGTAATATTTAGTGTGGGCGAAATGTAGATCGTTGTACTGAAGTAAGGTGTGTATGCAGATTGTGGATTCTGAGAGAACGATAGAATTTGAAAACGAGTAAACGACGATGAGATGATGGCTATGGTGTAGTGGGCAAGGAGTTCGAAATAATTATATTTGGAAATTGCAGCGAAAGCTTTTCTACTATACAGAAAGTGGAACGTAATTTTTCTCTATTGTGGATTGTAAAAATATTTGTTCTGGTGAAAACACCACAGGTAATGCGGATAGGTACTTGGTCAGCGTGCGAATTTTGATTTTTAAAACTGAATTTATTTTAGGTTTTTAGGTGTTCAAACAATTATTTTTATTATATAAACGAAATATGTTGTTCAATTTATAATATATGTATGCATAAACGTATTATATTTTGGTGAATTTAGAGGTCTTTTATGCCTAAGGACCAAACATACCTCGGTAGAGAGATGCTATACTTATCTCCCACAACTCTCCCACAATTTCTCCGGTGTTCCTCAAGCTAAAGTTGATGCCCTTTGGATGTCTGAGTAGGGTTTTTGGCTCTCCTTTCTCTTTTCTCCTTTTTCCTTGGATTTTCTTCCACTTCACCATGCACTCGCGAAACCGAAACCGAAATCACGACGAGAGAATAATTTAAATGTCTTGCACTTTCTTTTTGTACATGCAGTAGGTACATATAGTTTTTAGTTTTTAATAATTTTATAGTTTCTTATCACTTAAGTGCAATATAATTTTAAGCGAATAAAATGTATATGTATATTGAAAAATTGAGATTTTTCAAATCGATTTTGTGTGGGTTTTCGCTTTTTAACCCGTTGGGCGCCGAAAAATGAACGATCATGGAGGCTATTTGACCGTCAACCTAGGATCTCTATTTTCTCCCATATAACGACTAGGATAGAAAGGTCCTGGTTGATGCGTTTTTCTTCGACTTAAGAAAACCGGTAGCAAAAGTTTAACTAAATTTAGGCGAAAAATAGCGAAACTAGCCAGATCACGATTAAACAAACAGATACTATATTTTATAGTTGGATTTATGATATATGAAATTATGGCTATCGAAAAAACCATAAATTTCTAGCGAAAAGCGACAAGAATTGTATTTGCGAGAACGGCAAATAAAAACAACGAGATTTTCCCCTTAGGTTTTTAATACAAAAAGAGATTTATTCAATCTTTTAACAGAGTATTTATAGATAAAGTTTTCGTTAAGTTTTAAATGAGAGAAAGTTTAAAGGCGAATTTAAATTATAAATAATATGGCGATTGGTCTAATTTTAAGTGCCAGATTTAAATTTAAAGATTATATAATTCAAATAGTATAACAGTTTGAAATAGCAAGATGAATTTATATATTTGAAATAGCAAGGTGAATTTATATAAAAAGCAAATTAATAAGTTTTCGGCTCCAACAATAACTCTAATATTTGGTATCACAGCTTTATTCATAGAGTACCTATACTATCTAGAGAACCGACTCGTACCCCTCTTGCCTAACACACCCGCAAATTTTATTTGAGCACATTAAGAGAAAATTCTCTTAAATTCCCTGTCCGTAAATACGTGTAATAGCTCTAAATGTGACGTTTTCAATTTTTCGATTCAATTTGTTGTTGTTTTCAGTCTAATGAACCAAAAATCCATTAAGTTATCATTGTATTGGTGAGGTTCCATTTAAAATGCATTGGGTAGCTAACACATGCTCAGCCATGTGGAGGAAATACTCACAGTGCAGTTTGTAGGGTGAAAGAGAAAAAGCCCTGAAGTCGGTTCTCTAGATAATATTGGTACTCTATGGCTTTATTAAAGACAACTTTGTGTACACCATAGAGTACCTATATCATCTAGAGTCGCGACTCGTACCCCCTTACCTGAAATACTCGCAAATTTTATTTTAGTTTATTAAGAGGAAACTCTCTTTAATTCCCTGTCCGTGAATACGTGTGAAAATACAAAATGGTATCAGTAGCTCAAAAGGTTACGTTTTGTTTTTTTTTTTCATCAAAAATATTTCTTTAAATATCGCTCAAGCCATTTCAGACTTCTGTAAGCTGTGTGCATAGATCCCAAATATGCAGGCACCGAAAATGGAGAATATGCTGGACGAGCAACTGTAGAGAGAAGCCTGATGCTGATTCTAATATCGATATAGCTTGTGTATTTTGGAACAGAAGATTTGGAAATAATGTGAACGATTCTTTATATTTGCGACCTAGAATAGGAACAAATCATTACCAAGTTACCTATGGCTCTCAAATGGCAATCCATATGTCATTAGGATTTTAATTTCTCGTAGCCGGTCGCTCTTGTATGCGCATTGTTTCCAAAATTTCCCAATCACAGGAATGACAATAGGTAAGTAAAGTTTTTTTTATTAGGCATACTTTTAAAATAATTTCACTTTCATATATATCCATCGTTGATTTATAATTTTTGAGATATTATCGTCAAGCTTTTGTCGTCATCTTTTTAGCTATTAGACAACGACTTTTTCTTCCACGAGATCATGTTGAACTTAAAAAGCCCCCGTGGCAACTTTTTTGCTCCCAGAACTAAGCACACACTTAGTGATTGTAGACTATCAAAATTATTAACCAGTTTGATTTGAAGAAGGACGCAACTGGGATCAGTTGGTGTAAGTTAAACCAAAAATATCAATTAAAATATTTTACTTATTATTTAATATAGGGCTTACACGCATTCCGAACGCTTCTGAATTACCAATCGAAAAGGCCATAAGCTTACAAAAGCGGAAGTGGAACGCTATCAACAATTGACAGTGATTTTCTATATTTCAGTAAAAAAAGACTAGATGCATAGTTTACCAAAATATTTATCAATTGTCATTGTTAAAAGACTTGTATTTCTTTCTCTGTATTAAATTCTTTTGTTTTCAAACAACCGACATATCGCATGCTCAATGGAATACTGACCTAACTCGAAAAAGATGATATTTGAGAAACTGCAAAAAAATATCTTGGTATGATGATTTACCCTACTCGTTGACGGATAAAACTAAAATTCATCAATTAATTAATCATGTATACTGGTGTTGTTAAAGTATGATAATTTATTCATGAGATCAGATTTAAAAAAATTCGAAAATAATTTCCATTTATTTTTAAAAAATATTACAAAAAGAACATTCTAAGTTAGGCCAGTTTTTGATAACAAGTAAAGCAAAATTTTAAAATGCAATTGTACCATTGAGTTTTAAGCCTTTCTCTGATTAAACAGTTTATTATTTATAATGACTTTTTTTATTATTTAGTCTGTATATGATTAATAAAGGAAAACTAATTTTGAGATAGAGTCTCTTTATTCATATTGGCAGACCGAGATAAACCTAATATTGGCTTTTTTTGGTTAATTAAAAGACACACATATAATATTTAATCTTTTATTGCCACCTTAACAAGTAGGAGATAAAAATAATAAATAACTATGACTTTTGAAAAATAAATCCACTTTGGTAATTCAATTTATTAAAAAAAAATAATACTGAACTTTAGTTAATTCTAACTTTGAAACAATGTTGCTGTTTTATTAACTAAAGGAACCTTCTTTTTTAATTAACTTTGCTGTGTAATCAGTAATAAATTAAAGTTCATGTAGATACACTATTAAAAAATAGAGTTATAAAAGTCCGAATAAAAATTTGGGATCAATTTTTTTGATAACAGCTCTCTCAGATCTTTCTTTTTATTGTCACTTAGTTCTTGCTTTTGTGTGTTGACATTATTTGGTACAATTGCACAAAGAGGAAACATTTTCTTCCTTTTATTTCTCACACTCACTTCCTGGTATTCGCTATCTTTGTACGAAGTCTTAACGAAAAATGAGAAAGGTGTATCTTTACTCACACTTATCATTTTCACGTCATTCCATACAACAGTTCTCCCGTCTTTAGTTTTATTAAAGTTAATACCCCAATCTTCTTGAAGTTCTTTTAAGTCCAAAAATGACTCAAATGTCAGTTCATGCACTGAAAATTTATTGCCAGATTTCTTTGCATTTTTAACTATAGCTACGTATTGGTGAGGGGAATATATTGGACCGGATGTTAGATTTTTTTTAATATCCTTTTCTATGAGGCTATGAATGTTATCACCCTCGTTTTGAGTATGACCATTAATTAAAAACTTATGAGTAATAGATTTTATATTTAGATGAGTGACTGCCTACAGGTAAAGTGCTACTATAAATTTATTTTTATTTTGACCGGCACAGTTATCAGAGTAAAGAATTAAATTATACCCATCGTCCGGTGGTGACTCCGATGAGAGCTTTTCAAAAACTTTCAGCAAACATGTCCCAGTTTAACTGGCCCCGCGTTTTGCATCAGTTTCGTTCCAGATAAAACAGTGTACATCATCGTAGGAGTCTTTAATTTGGCCGTCAAACTTTTTGTTTAAAATTGTAACCGTGAAATTGTAACTATTTAACTTTGACTTATAATAAAATCCTGAGGTATCTCCCCTAGGAGATTGCAGAACAGCTTGCAAATCAAACACAAGAACTTTATTGTTATGGTCTATTTTGCAGCGGTCATCGTATTTTTCTTGACGACTCAATTTTTTTTCTTTTAAATGGCCATCGTACGATTCTTGTAACAATACATTTTGTTCAGGTGTCGAATTTTTGTACTGCAAACATAAATCACATTGATCTTTTCTAGGACGAAAGAATGAAATGTTATAATGTTGTGTAAATACTTTATAAAATGTGCAAGAGCTGCGTTATTACTTTTATTTTGGTTTTCTTTAAAGTCCCTAAAAAGATCTGAGATTGTTTTCCCACCATCAATATATTCACGAGTTGAAAATTGTCTAATGTAATGGGATTCAATTCAGTGCATTGGCATTTGTCGATAGAGCTGCACGCGTTATTAAGTGACAAGTAAAAATTAACTTAAAACGATCTAGAAGTGTAATGGAGGATGAGGATTTCATCCTCCGTAAAAGTCAAGTTCCTTGCAAATCTGTTAAGTATTCCAATATGGAAAAAATTATAAACAATGAAAATTATTATCAACCACTCCAAACATTATGCGAAGACCGCATGGATAGTGGAAATAGTGATCATGGTGAAATTGTGAAACCAAAGGTATCCGTTCCCCCAATCATTGTTTTAAAAACAAAAAGTGAATTTCTTAGAAAATTAATTGATAAACTTGAAATTACTGATTATCTTTTGAAAAATATTTCCTTGGGACAAAAAGTCATGTGTTCAAACATGGAAACCTATAATACTGTTGCTAAAGCATTAAAAGACCAGTCATGTGAGTTCTACTCCCACGAAAAAAAAGCAAGTAGGCCATTTAAGGTGGTCCTCTCGGGTTTAGACCTCTACGACCACACTCAATTAAAAAATGAACTGATTTCACTTGGAATTAAGTGTATTGAAGTCAAACCAATCACAATAAAAACCAATTCGCTTTATGTGCACTACAAATATATTATTATTATTGAACGTGGTTCAATTAAAATGAGCGATCTCCGGTCAAACCACAAAATTGTGCTTAAAACGCTTGTGAGATGGGACTATAAAAAACACCAGCCAAACAAAATTACGCAATGTTATAATTGCCAGATGTACGGTCACGGCGCCATGCATTGTCAAGTTAAAAGCTTCTGTTCCTCATGTTCCGGCCCTCACAAAACTTCTGAGTGCACCGAATCACCATCAGCTACTAAATGTGCAAATTGCAATGGCGCACACAAATCAACCGACCCATCGTGTATTAGTCGAAAGCATTACATCGAAATTCGGCAAAGATTAGTCTCCAAAACACGTAATAATAACAACAATAATAATCTCTCAAAACCGGTTTTATTAAATCCACCGAGAGCCAAGACCAATCACGTGAAATTCACCATGGAGGAATTTCCCCAGCTGCCCCAAATTTCTAACAAAAATCCAATTCACCATCAACATGCTGCGTCGTCGTCGAGTACAAACTCATCTTTTAAAGCCAACACTCACTCATTGCCAGAAAAAACCAAAGCAAAAAGCTCAAATTTATTTAATCAGAATACAAATAATGCATTGTTTTCTCTTGATGAAATCTCATGTTTACTAAATGATGTTTTGTCTAAATTAAGTTCATGTCGTACTAAGGCTGATCAATTTAATGTTATTACCACTCTTGCAGTGAAATATGTTTATCCATTATGTTGAACACAAACCCAAAAATAATTACTTGGAATGCTACAAGCATTCAAAACAAACAAACAGAATTTTTTGATTTCATGATTAATAATAAAATTGACATTGCTCTACTGACAGAGACTTGGCTTAAAAACGAAAATAATTTTTCTAATGGAGATTATGTATGCTATAGGCTAGATAGACAACATGTAAAGGGAGGAGGGGTTGCAATTGTAATAAACAAGGCTATTAAACACTCAGTCATACCAGCTGTTCGTCTTGAGATCGCTGAAGCTATAGGTGTTGAGATATTCTTACAAGATTCGTCTAAATTAAGTATTTTCTCATTCTACTTTCCTGGGGGAAATAGTAGTACAGAGAAAAAAACTAAGTTTAAAAGAGATCTATTAAAACTGATCAGGACAAACTCAAATTATTTAATAGGAGGTGATTTTAATTCTAGGCACCAATTATGGGGATGTCTGAGAGCTAACTGTTGAGGCAATATACTTCACGATATTGTAGCCGTGAACAGAACACTCTCATTATTATATCCTCTTGAACCAACTTACATTCCAAGTAATTCCGCGAGAAATCCTTCGACTCTTGATTTATTTTTAACAAATAATGCTTTAAACTTCACTCAACCCTTAACTATTAATGCTTTGAGTTCAAATCACTTGCCGGTTTGTACACAACTACATACTTCTTGTTCTAGAAACACGGCAAATGCCCATTTTAATTACTCTTCTGCGAATTGGGAGCGATATCGGTCTTATATATCTGATAATTTGTATGAAGGAAACTTATCGTTAGACAGTGTGCAGTCAATTGAACAGATAGACCTGATTACCGATAAATTTGAACAAACAATTAAGCGTGCAGCTGATATATCTATTCCAAAGACCCAACATGCATTTCTTAACTCAAACCTCAAACCGCTTCCAGAAAATATTTTAAACTTGATTCGATTGCGAAATTCTGAGAGAAGGAAGTGGATTCGGTATAGGTTAGACACATTTAAAACTAATCTTAAAATCCTAAACTATCGAATTAAAAATGAAATCCTGAATTTTCGTAATACAAACTGGAACAATTTGCTGTCTGGTTTTGATAAAGGATCCAAACCGTTTTGGAAAGTAACTAAAATAATAAAAAAAAAGGCTCTAATCTTCCTCCCTTTTGAGTGCAAAACAATGTTTATGTAACCCCGGAGGAAAAGGCAAATATTTTGGCAGAAACATTTAGTAAAAATCATCAAGTTTCAGCACACCTGAGTGACCTTCAAACCGAAAATCTTGTGAGAGATAAACTTTTGGAATCAAGTAGTCCTCTTATTAACCAAACAAATATTTTATTCAACAACAACTGCCTTGTTAAAAATTTAATTAAAGAGTTAAAAATTAAAAAATCACCTGGCGTTGATGGCATTAATAATCGACTGTTAAAAGCATAACCCAAACGAGGTATAACTTACCTTACATTTATGTTCAACCTTTTTATTATTCATTGTTCTTTTCCGGAGAAGTGGAAAATAGCCAAAGTTATTCCAATTGGCAAGCCTGGAAAGCCAAAAGAGAACCCAAACAGCTATAGGCCTATAAGCTTATTGAGCACCCTAAGTAAAATTTTTGAAAAAGTCTTAAAGGATCGCCTATTAAAGCACGTTGAGGAAGAAAATATATATCCTATTGAGCAATTCGGTTTTAGAGCAGGTCATTCCACTTCTCATCAAATACTTAGAATAAAGCAGTACGTTAAAAGCAGCCTTAATTCAAAACATTCAACTGGACTGGTATTGCTTGATATTGAAAAAGCCTTCGATACAGTATGGCACGAAGGACTAATCTACAAACTGATTCTGTTTAATTTTCCTAACTACCTTATAAAGATTGTGTGGAACTTTTTGACAAATCGAAAATTTTTCGTTTCAACCGGGATTGCGAAGTCTTCCATGCACGATATTAATTTTGGAGTTCCACAAGGCTCGGTACTTGGGCCCATCCTTTTCAATATATTTATTTCAGACCTTCCCCGCATGGAAAATAATACTGAAGTTGCCATGTTTGCAGACGATACTGCGCTTTTTGCGTCAAGTGTTCTCCCTCAAGAAGCACTGACTCGTTTACAGAATTCTCTAGACACTCTTATTAACTACTTTATTAAGTGGAAAATAAAAGTTAATGCTGAAAAATGTCAAGCTATGTGGTTCACTCGACGCAGAAACCAAAGTTTCCTCCCGCAATCAATGCTTAAAATAAATTCCACTGATATACAATGGTCGGAACAATGTAAATACCTTGGTGTCACATTCGATAAAAAATTGACCTTCGAAAGACATATATCAACCACAATCCACAAGATTAATCTTTTAGTTCAAATTTTATATCCTTTTATAAATAGAAGGTCTAGACTAAGCATACATAATAAAATCTTAATTTTCAAAACTATTTTCCAACCGGTGCTAACGTATGGGGCCCCAGTATGGTTTGACTGTGCGGAGACCCACATAAAAATGCTACAAATTAGCCAAAATAAAACTCTTAAGCTTATGCTTAATTTGCCGTCGTTCTATTCAACTGCCCGACTCCACAGTAGAGCAAATGTCAGCCCAATTAAATTTGTTCTTTACAAACAACAAGAAAATTTCTTTGAAAGATGTTCTTACTCAGATAATGAACTTATACTAAATCTTTAAATTTTTCTACTACAGTAAAATTGGGTTTATGTGCAATCTTAGTTTTTAAGTATTATATAAGGGTTTTTTTTCTTGTAGTGTTTTCCCTTAAATATATTTTTGTTAAAATAATGTTAAAATTTTGTTATATAAATTAAATGTATTATAGATGTAAAGAATAAGGTTCTGTAACTCTTAAACTATGTATAATTAATCAATGTTAAACAACCTAAAATTTAAACTACAAATAAAATTGAACTTGAACTTGAACTTGAACAATTCTAGGTATTGCGTCTATGAACTGTTTAATATCGGTTAAAAGTTGTTCATCAATTCTCACATGGTTGCTGTGCTGTCCTCTCAGATCTTGTGTTAGAATTTCATGGTCGTCTATTTTGCTTTTAACAGTACGTATAACACGATTTTTTATTTAGCAAAACTTCTGTTTGCTGCAGGTTCATCAATGTTTGGTTGCTCTAATTGTTTTTCTTCTGTTACTTGAATTATGCTCTCTTGCGTTTTGTTCTGTTCATCACTATAGTCTGTATCGGAAGTATCACTGGAAGATTCTGAAGATGATGACGATGAAGAAAACGAAGAACTACTGGTGTATTTTGATCGGATTGGACATACTAGCCTTCCCTTTTTTGGTGGAACTTTGTATGTTGCATCTTGATCACTTAAATCAACATCGCTTTCAGAACTCGATTGTCTCTCATCAGCGCAATCGAGGACCAATGTGGTGTTATGAATATGATTTTCGTTACTGATGGATACTGATTCCGAAATTTCAAAATTTTCATGTGCGTTTAGCTTCGGCCCAAGATTTTGCTGAAGGCTGAAGGTGGCCGAAACCGAAGCCGAAGTCGAAGCTTCCGTTAGACACTAGTAGCAAGAAATAAAATAAATCAAAAACTTACTTTTTATTTGAAGTTCTTTGAAATTGTTACCTTCACTTCAGTCGATGGCACTGATTCGTATGTTTGTGTTGCCGGTTGTGGCGATAAGTTTCGAAGTAAAGCGAGCTCCAACATCTTTTTCGATCTATTAAATGACATTATTAACCTAAAATATAAATAATAATATTATTAAGCTCATAGTACAAATAAATAATTGTGCGCCGTATTTAGACTAACATTGACTTAAAATGAGATATTTACAGGCAATGAAAAAATTACGCAGTTTTATAACATTAATCTTGTTCAAACATGGACTCAACTCATATTTCGGCTTCAAAGCCACATTTGCCTTTATAGTAAACAGGCTTATACTTGAATGTTAAAAAGTGTTACCTTTAATAATGGGTAAGCTTAAATAGTAAACTTACCTAATAAGCCTCGAATAATAAGCCTCGAAAAATTAAATAACGTTTAATGATAATATGACTTAAAACTGAATGTTTCACGGAATATAGTATTAATATATGTAGTAATCTGACCTAAAATATAATTTGTCAATATAAGACACACAATTTAAAGAAACTTAACTTTGAATTTAGTGGTAAGCAGACTCAACAACTATTGGGTCTTCGTTCAATAAAATAATGATAGCTTAGGTGTCATGGTTTTAAAAAAAAAATAAAAATAGCTATTGCTTTTATTTTCTTCAAAAGAGATTCATATCTGGACTAAATTTTAACACGTGCTACAAAAACGATAATGAAAATTCCTCATTATTTTTTTTTGTACTTAAATTAAATCCACATCAATACCCGAATCTCGACAGAATAATTTTAAAATTATTCTGGGTGAAGAAAGGGCCACCCTGTATAATACGCAAAATGCATTGAAGAAGAATGGAAATCTGAGTGATTGAAGACATTTTATGGATTAATTTTTTGTATTTTATTATAATTGTGGATGAATATTAACTAACAATTACAATTGTTTGTGTATATTAAATTAACAAACAATTTCACATCGATGTTTTTGTTTTTAGCCGAAGTAAAATTCTCAAAACTATTTTCCAATTTTCAAAGAAAAAAAACTGAGCTGTCAAAACAAATAAATCTCACCGCGTTACATTGTTGTTGCAATTCATATCTATTCATCGACACGAAGTGAAATTACAAATACAACAATGTAAACAAATGGGTTTTGGAGGGTGAAACGTACGAAAGATTGGCTTCTTGGTATTTGATATTCTCTGTAGTCAACGCTCAACGTATATATATATTTTAAAGAAATAGATATGTATGTAGGAAGGTGTAATTCAAAAAATAATTTCATTTGCTTATTTATTTTAAGGAAGTAGAATATGTGTGAGCTATGATTTGTATGTGTCAGTTGAATTTTCATCAATCATATTTATAAAAAAGAATTCGTGATCTGATTGGTTGAATTATATTATTATATAATAGGAATTTTACAAAATGGTTAATATGATGTCTCCAAGAAAATTAATGGAAGATCTGAAAGGATGGGTAGAAAATGTTATTATTTCAAATTACCTAGTTCTATATATTCAGCAATAGATTTCAAGGTCAAACCATGGAGCCCAAAATTTAAAATTACAAAAATAAATGAGCCCATAAGAAGCACTAGGTTCCTGCATAATTATGTTTTTGAATTTCCTTTGTGGTGGAAGCAGCTTCATATAAGTGACGTCATCAGAATTCAGTTTTTTGTCTGTTAAAACAAAACTGGTAGGGATAGAAAGACAAAATTTTATATTTTTTCAATTTACTTAGTTTTATGTCTTATACACTTTTTTATTTTTTTTCAAAGATCATATTTAAGAAGTCTACACACCTCGCTTGTTATCGAGCTGTTTTTAAGTGGTAAGGCTGGACTTGAGGAATTCCGCCATTTGAAGAGCCCAAAATTAGCATCAAATTATTGCATCATTAGTTTTTTGAAATTTTGTTTAGAAAGGTGTGGTGGACGCAGCTTGACGTCAAGCTGGGTCCCCCACCAGTTTGAGGGGTAAGGGAATTTAGTACCCGGGCGGGATTGCGGTACAAAATTAGCATCAAATGAGTATCAAATTATTTCATCATTACATTTTTGAATGTCGCGTTGTGGTAAAAAGTCTACACAGCTCGCTTGATAACAAGCTGTTTTTAAGCGATAAGGATATACTTGAGGCATTTGAAATGCCGCCGTATCAAGAGCCCAAAATTAGCATCAAATTATTGCATCATTAGTTTTTCGAAAATTTGTCTATTAATGTGTGGTGGACGCAGCTTGACGTTAAGCTGGGTCCACCACCAGTTTGAGGGGGAAGGGAATTTAGTACCAGGGCGGGATTGCGGTGCTAAATTAGCATCAAATTATTCCATCATTACATTTTTGAATTTCAATTGTGGTGGACGCAGCTTGACGGACCTAATAAAAGCTGTTATTTTATTTTATTTTCATTATTTTGCACTTTACCTGCTACTTGCTATGCCTAAAGCTGATGTATATACCTACTTACTTTCTGAGCCCCTGCATGTATATAATCCCTTTGATTGATTTTTTTTTCGTAAAAAGCTGACTTTATAAAGACTTAACAAAATATTTGATCACACACTGAAATATATTGTTTAAAAAAGAAAAAATAACTACCATAAACAAAAAGTAAACAAATTTTCATAATAAAATTTTCTTCTACGCAAAAGATTTGCCTAGCGACACATACATTTTAAGAAAATCCTTTGATTTATAAAAAGATATTGAATGGGTTTGATTCCATTGAAATAAAAATGAGCGCGATCGACGTTAAAGCGGATCCATACCTAAGAAACCGTTACTTTAGTCGTGGATGAAATAATTATTTTCTTAAAGTTGTTCGTTTAACACACTTATGCTGCACTTAACCGAGAGACAAAATGCATTTATTTCTACCTTTTTTTTAAACTATTTCTTTGTCATTTAACACGACTATGGTAAACATACTTTCTTTACTTTTGGGAAAAAGTTTGGGGATGGGCTTTTTGATGTTGTTGTTGTGATTTTAACCAGAAATGAAAAGTAAAGAAACGCATTTGGGATGTTTCTGCCTTGTTATTCGGAAATAAGAAAAAGACCGCTAAAAACAATGATACGTGAGGCAGTTGCACTTCGCGAAAAAATTTAAAAAGTTCTCAGTGAACACGTCGGTAGAATGCTAGTTGTGTCGAACCCTTCTTTGTCAAAGCTTTATGCTCTTCTTAAGACCCACAAGGAAGGTAAGAAAATGTGGCCGATTGTTTCTAATGTAAATGCACCAACATATAAAATAGCAAAGTGGTTGGTAAATGAACTAAAACAATTACCACAGTTGGCAAGATCATCAGTTAAAAACTCTTGAATTTGTGGAAAAAATACGTGGTCTAAAGCTTAATCCCGATAAAAAATTAGTCAGCTTTGACGTTTGCTCCTTCTTTTCAAGTATTCCAGTCGATTAAGCATTGGAAGAATTTAAATATCATCTCCATAATATCGACAGTGAAGGTGATAACATTTTAATTGGAAACGGCAAACCTTTGTATGAAGCAAAACTTTTTTGAGTTTAGACAAAAAATTTATAAAGTGGAACTAGGAACGAACATCGGAAACCCGTTTAGTCCACTAATAATTTAATTGCTTATGGTTAAAACCAAAAAAAATAAAGACATAGATACCGAGTTTTTTGTAAATTCGTTTCGGTAAAAAATAAAACCGACCTGGATTTAGTATTAAGATAGTTCTTAGGCCGAAAGGCATTAGCATTAAGTTATTCTAGTTTAACGTAGAGCGCCCGATTGGGACCAGTAAGTTAGTTTTAAGATATTGATAAGTAGGTTAGTTTTTATGAATTTTTGTCAAACTTTAAGATAGTTTTAAGAAAATTGAAAAATAAAAATGAATTTCAAAAAAGAAAAAAAAACATATATTGGAATATTGCAGCGTTGTTGGTCACGTTTTTATCAAAACTCCTCCGACAGGATTGAAAATATTCAAAAAAGATTCACGAGTTTTGCTTTGAGAAACTTAGGGTGGTCGGAAGGTTTGCCCAACTATAGTTCTAGATGCGCATTAATAGGTTTGAAGTCTCTAAAAAGTCGAAGAGAATGCTTAAGAGTTCTTTTTATAAGAAACATTCTCAATGGTAGAATAAAATCTCCGGATTTGCTAGCTCTTATGCCTTCTTATGTTCCTGAAAGGAATCTAAGAAACAGGGACGTTCTCTTTTTGATTCCTTATCACAGAACGAACTATGGACTAAATGAACTCATCACTCATTCTTTATCACTTTTTTGTTAAATTCATCATGAAGTCGACCTTCCAATGAGTAGAAATATGTTTAAAAATATTGTTTTAAATATTTTTAATGATATATAATTGTAAAATTATTATTATTTATTGTAGTCAGCAGATTATGTATATCCATTGATGATAAATAAATAAATAAATAAATAAATTGTGCTAGTGGGCTTATGGTACACCCCTATTTCAATTAAGTTACCTACTCGCTGCAATTCAAGATCCAAAAATGGTAACCTTCCATTACTTTCTAGTTCACAAGTAAATGTTATGGATTCAAATTCATCATTTAAATAAATTTAAGGTCTCAAGTACTTTATCCGTTCTTACAATTGCACAAAAGTCACCTACATAACGTACCCAGAACCGTGGAAGCTGATTTTTTCGTTTTAATGTCATTTCAAAATTAGCAATAAACAATTCAGCTATTAATGGACTTAACGGGCTAGGAGAACATGACTTGGATTAGAAATTAAATATAAATACAAACAATTAGTGTATTTCGAACTTGAATCGTATTCGTTGCATTTAGAGCTTACGCGTGGTTTGAGCATTATCGACTATTATCAGTGGTTGAAGTTTGACAAAAAAGTAATGCATATAATATCGGTAAATTTTAATAACAAAAAACTTGTACAAAGTAAAAAACTTCCACATTTGAAAGATAGTGCACTCAAAAAAAAAAGTGAGCCCCCTGAATTTATAGAAAATTTCGTTATAAATGAATCTGATTAAATGTTTAATGAGAAGGAATTAAGTTTATTGAACAAAGGTTTAAAGTTCGCTCCTAAATCGTCTAAGATCCCTTCATTAGAGACAGTTGTCGACGTTGAAACTATAATTAAGAACAAATTACCATTAATACAATGTGATATACGTGCTTCTCTTGAAAGGGCTATTGATTCGTTGCTCCCAACACATACATCCGAAATTTTTAAAAGCCAAACAAATGTGATCAAAACT
Organism: Dasysyrphus albostriatus; assembly: GCA_946251815.1. Classification (NCBI taxonomy): domain Eukaryota; kingdom Metazoa; phylum Arthropoda; class Insecta; order Diptera; family Syrphidae; genus Dasysyrphus; species Dasysyrphus albostriatus. The sequence continues at coordinate 117,926,234 of OX276335.1, forward strand.
TTAAAAAAGAAAAATGTTTTATTCGTGAAAGCCGATTAAAGCAAAAATGTGGTTGTTATCAATAAATCTGATTATAATGAAAGAGTGTGTGATTAGATAACTGAGTGCAATTATTCGGAAATAAGAAAAAGGCCGCTAAAAAAAATGATTCGTGAGGCAGTTGCACTTCACCAAAATATTTAAAAAGTTTTCAGTGAACGCGTCGGTAGAATGCTAGTTGTGCCGAACCCTTCTTTGTCAAAGCTTTTTGCTCTTCTTAAAACCCACAAGGAAGGTAAGAAAATGTGTCCGATTATCAGTTAAAAACTCTTGAATTTGTGGAAAAAATACGTGGTCTAAAGCTTAATCCCGATAAAAAATTAGTCAGCTTTGGCGTTTGCTCCTTCTTTCCAAGTATTCCAGTCGATAAAGCATTGGAAGTATTTAAATATCATCTCGATAATATCGACTGTGAAGGTGATACAATTTTATTTGGAAACGTTAAACCTTTGTATGAAGCAAAACTTTTTTGAGTTTAGACAAAAAATTTATAAAGTGGAACTAGGAACAAACATCGGAAACCCGTTAAGTCCACTAATAGTTAAATTGCTTAATTTTGAAATGACATTAAAACGAAAACATCAGCTTCCACGGTTCTGGGTACGTTATGTGGATGACGTTTGTGCAATTGTAAAAACGGATAAAGTACTTGAGATTTTAAATGGTGAATTTGAATCCATAAAATTTGCTTGTGAACTAGAAAGTAATGGAAGATTACCATTTTTGGACCTTGACTTGCAGCGACTAGGTAACTTAGTTTAAATAGGGGTGTACCATAAGCCTCACAATGCGTACAATCACAAACAATTTGTATTGCACAATTCAGCACAAAATGGCAGCGTATCATTCGATGGTCCACAGATTATACCCCTTACCGCTGTCAGTTGCAAATTATAAAAAAGAGTATGAGCACATAAAAGAAATGGCTCGAATTTACGGCTATAAAACTGAAATGGTTGATAAACTCATTAATAAGCACTCCAAAAAAGTGATAAATTGGAACTACATCACCCTTTTTTCACAGTGTGCATCAAACCAAGAAAAGACCCAACGTATATCTATGACCTTTGCTCCAAAAATTACTAATAAATTGAAAAGAGGTTTCTGCGACCATAAACTAGAAATGGTTTATAGAAGCGATACAAAATTAAGCAATTTATTAGGCTCAGCAAAAGATAAAACGAAAAACTTGAAAAATCAGAAATTTATGCAATGATTGTAGCAAAGTATATTATGGTCAAACAAAACGCAGCATAAAAGAACGTTATAGTGAGCACATACAATGTATAAAACGAAACCAACCAAGTAAGTCTGCTGTAGCTCATCATGCTATTGTGGATGGACACGAAATTGTGAGTGCGAACAAAGAGAACCTTTGGCTTTTAAAGCAGGCGAACGATGCTCGTCGACTTGATGCGTATGAAGCTTACTATATACAGAAAGACAGAGATGCATTAAATTAAGACAACGGCAACGTTTAGCCAGTTTATATTTCTGAGATCTAAAAGGACTCAGAGCGAACAGATATATAAACAGGATTCCTCTCTAAAATTCCTCACTTTTCCCCTTAAAAACTGAGACTGAAATTTTTTGAATTCGCTTGCTCAATTATTTCTTGTCGCAGTAAATTGCATAAGAAGAAAAGAAAAAGAGAGTTGTTTTGACTTCTATGTGAGGAATACTGTTTATATTTAATTCTCCTGCTCTGTTAAAAAATTGTGCTCTGTTAAAATTACTGAGCACTCAAGAAATATAAACTGGCCAATTAATTCCAATTTACTTAATCGCATACATTAGAAGTAAACGCTCTTGTTATTTATGTATGTACGTTTATTTGTTGCAAAATTTAAAATCTGTTATGACGTAACACAAAAAGCTGACCTCTCAATGCAGTCGCAGATCCGCTGATGATGTGTAGGCGGTCGTCTCGAAATTCATCCAAGTAAGCTTTCAATTTTTTAACTTTCCAGGGTTGTGGGATTTGATGTCAGATTTGTGGTTGTACGAAGGAATTGTTTCGTGGTGCCGATATAGCAAAGATCACAGGATCATCCGGTCTGCCGTTACAGTTAATTTTGTATATTACATCAGTCGCCACAAAATCTAAAGATTTACTTTTGGCTTATAAATGTAATAAAACACTAGTTCATCTTTTCACCAAACTTTAAGTCAAAGCGGATAAAGACAAAGCCACTGATGTAATATACAAAATTAGTTGTAACGGCAAACCGGATGATCCTTGTGATCCTTGTTATATCGGCACCACGAAACAATTCCTTCGTCAACGCATGTCTAATCACAAATCTGACATCAAATCCAACAACCCTGGAAAGACTGCATTAGCTAGTCATACTGTTGAAAGCGGCCACAGCACTGACATAATATATATGGACTGCTAATGGTATGATATTTCCATACAAAGTGTGCTAAGAAAATGACCCTACTTAAAACGGTCGAGGTTAGCAACAAATTCAGGCCTATCGGTGAAAATTTTAAATATTTCTGCAGCCATCTGTTTTAGGTTGAATAAATGAACTTTCATTCATAAAAACTAGGGTATTTGGTATTTTTCATAAGGAACCCGGCCATCTATTATTACAGAAATTCAATGATTGGCGTAGTGCTAAGGGCTTCAGCAAAAAAAAATCTCTTTTCTTATTTAATGGCTTTAAAAAAGCATATTTTCGGATTTTGTATGGGTTTTTCTTAAAAAATACCCCTCAACACTGGTGTGACTCAAATGTCCGATGTTATTTTCGTTTTTTGTCGAGAGGACGGAGTTTGGCGCTAGTTTTGCCACCATAAAAAGTGGAACCATCGTATGTTGTATCAATGGGCCACACCCCCGACTTTGACGATGTCAAAATTCTTCAGACAGAGAGACATGCGTCTAAGTGATACACCCTGGAAACACTGCACATTATCAACAACAGCAACAACACGAACCGCAAACTTGACACACAAAACATATCTATTTATTTATTTATTTATTTATTATTAATTTCATCTTCGAGCTTTAAGCTTAACAGATTACATAACGGTAAAAAATAAATATTTTAAATTTACTCAAAAATAAATAACAAATACTTAATATCTTAAGAATAAATAGTATAATAAATTCTTAAATTTTTCTCTGGAGAGATATATGTCAACATGATCATAAATTTTATTGAACTCTCTAATTGACCTTGAAATTGGTTCATTACTTCCATAGTTCGTTCTATGTCTGGACTCAAAAGGAAGGGATCTTTCCCTCAACAGCCTCGTTGGAGCATATATACACATAAAGGAGAGTAACTCAGGACATCTTATGTGGTAGCAAAGAATATCCCGCACAAAAACAATATCGTGAGTTGTTCTTCTGGCTTTCAGAGATTGTAATCCTAAAAAGCTTTGCCTGGCTTGAGAAGAAGGATAGAAATTCCAGCGCATTTAATAAAACACATATCTCGTGAAGCGATTCTGAACTCTCTGTATTCTATCTGATACAAATTGTTGACAAGGATTCCAGATAACAGCCACGTATTCAAGATTTGGCCTGACCAGAGAAGTATATAATGATACAAGGGTGTATGGGTCGGAAAAATCAATGGAATTCCTTTTAATGAAACCTAACATTGAGTTAGCTTTAGCAACAATTGCATCAATATGAAGAGAGAATGAAATCTTTCACTTTTAATGTTCTCTGAAGAGGCTTGGAATCAAGAGAATAGATAAGCTCATTAGTAAGAAGTTTTCTAGAGAGGGAAATTATGAAGCATTTTTGTATATTTAGATTTAAACCGTTTAAGTTACACCAGTGAGATAAATTATCCAGATCCATTTGCAGCTTGAGACAATCATCTGCACAAGTTTCTTTTGAAAATAATTTGAGATCATCAGCATAAATGAGACATTTGCTTAAGTTGATATAGTTGACAATATCATCAATGAATATTATAAATAACAATGGGCCAAGGTGACTGAGGAACACCAGACGTACACTTGATTGACCTTGAAGTATATTCCTGAGTCTTTACTTTTTGAATCCTGCCAGTTAGAAATGAAGAAATCCATTTGAGTAAGCTTGAATGGATTTCAAAAGCATCAAGTTTAAGAAGCAAAATGCTGAGGTTTACCGAATCAAAAGCTTTGCTGAAATCAGTATATATAGCATCGACTTGACCTTTATTTTCGATAGCATCAACAACAAACGATGAGAAACAAGAGAAGTTTGTTATAGTTGACCTACCCGAAAGAAACCCATGTTGAGCACTACTTATATGTTCTTTCACAAGAAAATCAAGTTTATTTTTTACTAAACTTTCAAAAAGCTTTGGAAGTGCGGACAACTAGCAAATCCCCCTATAATTTCCAATATTGTTTTTAGAACCCGATTTAAAGATGGGGATTAGAAAAGAAGATTTCCAGTCATCTAAAAATATCCCAGATGACAAAGATCGTTCAAAAATTGTAAGCAACGGTGCACAAAGAGACTTAGAACATCTTTTTAAGATTATGGCAGGAATGCCATCAACACCTGGATTAGAATTTGGCTTAAGAGAGTTAAGTGCGCTTAAAATATCAGAGTATTCCAAATGTATAGATCCAATATCAGCCTTAGGGCCATTCTGAGGAGGTTGAGGAAAGTTTGGATTGAAATTAGAATACACCGATTCAAAAAACTGAGCAAAAAGCTCAAAAATTTTATGAACACCAGTGGATTTATCGCTATTGAAGTTCATAGAATTTGGGATTTCAAGAGATTTTCGCTCAGAGTTTATGAGGGACCGGAAACGTTTAGGATCGCTCTTTAAGTCTAGCTCCAGATTCAAGATATAATTTCTGTGCGAGAATTTACTAAGAACCATAAAATCCTTACGAAATTTACAAAAAATGTTTTTGTCGTTCGTACTATTTGATTTTTTAAAATTAGCGAAAGATTTATATTTTAGATTTTTAAGATGACCTAATTTTTTGTTATACTCGTACCTAGGAGGTTTGGATCCATTCTTTTTGGTTCTACAAGACACAAATAAATAAAAAGCACTAATTAAGATACACAAGAAACGATTAAAAGTATACATCAAGTATAAATTAAGAAACTCGGTATTCCAGTCAACATTTCCAAGGTAATTATTGAGTCCAATGAAATCGGTTTTTGAAAAATTAAATGAATTGGTATTGTGATCTACTTTTCTTAAATAACTGTAAAATTGTAATTCAATTTATAATTCTTTATGATGCATCGAGTTGACAATGAGAAAGGAACAATTTTATTAACTGATGCCTTAAATTATCATGGTGAATAAATACTAAATCTAGAATTTAGAATAAATCATTAACAATTCTATTTACTTGATATAAATTAAGAGCATACACGTGATCAATGAAGGAAATTTCAATATCACCTTTTAAATTACTAGGTATAAGCATACTATCCGCAACAAAGTACGACCAATTTACATCTCCTAAATTAAAATCGCCAATTACACACATTTTTTGCAAATCGTTACTTAAGTTATTCACATAATCAATGTTAGCCAAGTGCTTTTCGTAAATTTCAATATTACTTTTGGGCGGAATATAACTAATTATAAAATACATAAAAATACCTGGTTCAAGATTAATTGAAAAACAAATTTGTTCAACATCTAAGATGGGCAGAGGCATTAGTTTGCAAGATATACAGGAACGGACAGCAGCTATTACACCACCTCCACGATCTTCTGCAGAGTTACAGCGGTCCTTACGGAAGACTATGTATGAATTGTCAAATACCTCTGTGTCCGCTCCATAGCCAGGTTTCAACAATAGCAATGATGTTATAATCAACATGACTTCATGCAAGAAATCCGCGGTATACTGCTCACTTGTCTCCGACGTCAATTATCAATTTGTTGCTTTGTTTTATTGTAAAGTAAAAAGATATAACTTCAATTCGAAGTGAATGAGTCTTATTCAATTTTATTTATAAAACATTTTATTTTTACTTATGTAAAACAATTTTTTTTTTCATATAACGTTAGTTATATGTCAAAAAGTTGTCATACAATTGTTATAATCATGCAACGTCGTAAGTTTACAAATTGTGTAAAATGATAAGTTTACGCAAAGTTTGCATGAACGACCTTTTTTGAACATTTGATTAAGTGCTAGGTAATTCAATCAGAATAAGAGTCACAATGACGTTTGGATAAGTTTATAATTTTAACCAGTTTGGGTAATTTTACGCAACAAAATCCTCTAATAAGTTTAACCAAATTGTGTAAATCATTTCCCATACAAAATTTGACAGTTCATTAACCAAAAAAAAACTTATCCAATTTGTAAACTTATCTAGGGTCTTACGAAGTTGCATGAATACCCTTAATATTTGTTTTTTTTTATGTTAAATAAAGTTCCCCCGAAGAAGGCAGCAATCCCTGCCGAAATGTCGGGAAAAGTAAATGTTTACTTAATCCTACATCCATTGTGGCCGAGGGAAAAACAAGATTTGATGTTATCCACTTTTTCAACTGTAATCCAAATTGGTCAATAATTTATCTTTAATATGCCTGGTTTGTACGTTTTTTTGCAGTATGGCAGTATAAATCGAAACGACACAGGTACAAACGTCGACTGAAAGGTTCTATATGTAATGAATATATACGCCACTGCTCATTTGCACGGATTTATACTGTGAAAAAACGTGCGGTGCATTGCCGTGTGAACAATTATTTGTTGAATGTCTTAAATCAAAATCGGCAGAGCCATTTTTGAGATAAATACATTTTTCCTTTATGATTGTATGGCAAGGACCTAAAAACTAATTTCCTCGTCGTTGCCATGCAAATAGAATGGGTTTGATTCCATTGAAATAAAATTGAGCGTGATACACGTTAAAGCGGATCCATACCTATTGTTGAATTCAATTCAAACATAAATTCATTTCATGAAATACTTTTACTTTTCCGAAATTTAGAGCCGCTTTGCAGCGCTTAAATTTTCCTGTTAAGGAATATTTTATTAAGTTTATAATTTTACATTTCAATAGTTTTCTATTAGCTTACGTTTAGTCTTTTTTTTTTATTTTTCAATTGTTAAATTAGTATTAAGATATTTTCTTAAAGGTTTCTTTTTTGTTTTACTTTTTAAATTTTACTTTTTTACAATTTCTTAATAATTTAGGACAACCATTTCTGATGGAGTTCAAGTTAAAAAGACAGGGCAAAAAAAATGATTTAGGAAGAAAAGGAGGGAGTTCAGATAAAGAAGAAACGGATATATTAGTCTTTAGGTACTTCAAGCCATCTCGCTTCATTTTTCGAACTCGAGAGGGTCGGTGAAGCCAAGTTCGCTGACACTCCCCCCGGTAATTGGGTTAAAGGCACAAGTTACCATCTTCTTCGAATTTGTTTACGTCCAATACTGCAAGCTTAACAGCCGGTCGGGTATATGCCCCAACACTTGTTTGCACTACGGATTGTTCCATCTCTGCCAGATAGCACCTTAAGGATCTTTCCTCTTGGCCATATTTTCCTGGGATTATCGCGGTCAACGATAATAACGATATCTCCTTCTTTCAGCTGCCTATTTGGCGTGAACCACTTGGTACGCCGAGTTAAATCCGGCAAGTATTCATGAATCCATTTTTGCCAGAAGGGTTTGGCGTACCTCTCGGCTGCCAGCCAGTTTTTTCTTATTGCACGTCCGTCATCTATAGGTTCTTCACTCAAGCATTCTTGATTAGAACAACCAATTAAAAAATGGTTTGGGGTAAGTGCTTCACTATTCTCACAATCGATTGGCACATGGGTAAGGGGTCGCGAATTCATAATACTCTCCACCTCCGCCATCATGCTCAATAGTAATTCGTCGGAAGGGTTGCCAGTTGGTGTTATTTCGGCGAAGGTTTGTTTTACTGATCGAATGCGCTCCCAACTCCCTCCCATGTGAGGTTCTGCTGGTGGAATAAAGTTCCATTTAAGTTTCATTTCAAATTCTCTGGCTACTGCATTTTTATTAAGATCGCCTATGGCCTGCTGCAACTCCTTACTTGCTCCTCGAAAATTTGTGCCATTGTCGGAAAATACTTCCCTAGGCATTCCTCTTCTTGAAACAAATCTCTTAAACCTTAAAACCTAATATACATGAATCGCTGGAGAGACTGTGAACTATTTCAATATGGATTGCCCGCACAGTCAAGCAGGAGAGCAGCATGCCCCATCTCTTATCCAAATGTCTTCCGACCTTAACATAGAGTGGCCCGAAGTAGTCCACTCCTGTGTAGAAAAATGGTCGCATGAAGGGTTGGAGCCGGGCATATGGCAGTTCTGCCATACGTGGAGGCTGTGGTACTGCTCTTTTATTTTTGCAGAGTTGACATTTTTGATGAACTTTCTTTAAAACGCTTCTCAAGGAGGGGATGAAATAACGCTGGCGTAGCTCATTAACTACAGTTTCGTTTAACATGTGATGAAACTTATTATGATATTCATTCTCGATCAGATGAGTGACAAGATGGTCTTTTGGAAGAATTACAGGACGTTTTGTTTCTAGAGGAACGTTTTTAATTCTATCAATACGTCCTCCGATGCGAATCACTCCGTTTTCGTCTAGATAAAGTGAGAGTTTAAAAAGAGGACTGGATTTGCAGATATTAAGTGCCTGTTGGGTATTTGATACAATTGTTAAAGCTGCATGCTCGTTTATAAAAAATTTGAAGCTGCTTCTTTGTCATCGGATATAAGCAACGGAGGGCGGTCTTTCTTTTTCCACTTTAGAACGAAGAGCTTGACGAATCGTAGGATGCACATAGTGATTTTAAGAAGTCGTTTCCACCTTGGGAAACGACTGTAGTCCACTAGATGTATGTGTGTGGCTTTGGAGTGTGTAACATTCCTTAACCTCCTCGCTACCTTCATCAGAAGTTACAATTTAAGCATTATTTTTAGGAAGAGTCAGTGGGTTTTGCTATAAAAGAGCAGGCCCTGTAAACCATCTGCCAGAAGAGCTTAAATCATAATTACTTTTATATTTTGATGCATCGTCAGCAACATTTTCTTTACTAGGAACCCAATTCCAATTCCTTGCGTCTGAACTTTCAAGAATTTCGCCGATACGTACAGCTACAAGGTTTTTATATTTTTATTGCTTGATTTTATCCAACTAAGAACCACTTGAGAATCTGTCCAAAAGTTTAAACTCTCAAAGTGTATAGTGTGACCACTTTTAATAGAGTTGGAGAGTCTGATTCCAAGCACCGCCGCTTCCAATTCTAGACGAGGTATTGAAAGGGTTTTAATCGGAGCTACCTTAGTCTTTGCACTAATTAATGAACACTCTACTGCATTTTCATTTGAAACTCTGATACTCAGGTATCTTCTGTTAATAGCAATATCTTTTACTTTTGGAATCAAGCCCAACCACATTTTCCATTTTTCAAATTGTCTTTCTTTGATGTTCTCGTCCCATTCCACTCCTGACCGCCAAACTTCCTGTAAAATAATCTTTAAATGAATTGTAAAGTTGGCGATCAACCCCAGAGGATCAAATATAAACATGAGTGCTCTTAAAACCTCCCGTTTCGTAGGATTGCATGCACTGCTCATGACGTCTTGGTGCATTTTATTAGCATTGAAGGTATAGATGAACATGTCAGTAACTGGAGGCCACCACATACCCAGAAGTTTCTCGAACTCATTCTGAGTGTTATCAGTAAAGAGTTTACTAGATGGTGAAGTTTGTGATGGAAGGGCATTCAGAACGTTTATGGAATTTGAGATGAAATTTTGTATTTCGAAACCAGCTTGCTTGTGAATAAATGTCACATCTTTTGCTAGGTTTATAGCTTCTTCTTCTGTGTCTGTACTATCTAAAAAGTCGTCTACATAGTGATTTTCCAAGATCGCCTTTGATGCTCTAGGATATTGCATCTCAAATTTTCTAGCATTTTTGTTTTTTATGAATTGGGCGCAAAAGGGTGAACAAGTTGACCCGAATGTCATAACTTGCATCTGGTACACATCAATATTTCCAGTTTCGGTATTCCGCCACAAGAATCGTTGAGCATCTTTGTCTTCGTTTAGAATTTTGACTTGGTGGAATATCTCACGTATATCTCCCGATATTGCAAACTTCCTTTCTCGAAATCGAAAGAGAACCGATGGTAATTCCGGTACGTTATCTGGTCCTGTCATTAAAAAAGAGTTGAGAGACATTCCATTGACCTTAGCCGCCGCATCCCAAACTATGCGTAGTTTATCTGGCTTATTGGGGTTTGTGACTGGAAAAACTGGTAGATACCACACTCGGGATTGGGATCTACTCACCTCACCTAAGTTAAGTTTTTTTGCATAGCCCTTTTGGACATATTCTTCAATCTGGTTATTTAATTTTGATAATAATAGTGGCTGGTTAGAAAGTCGTTTTTAAAGGCAGTGCAATCTTTTCTCTGCCATGGCCCTGGTGCTTGGTAGGGAAATGTTTTGATACTTCTATAACAGGGGTACGGCATATCTGTCACCTAGGAAAGTTGTTTTTTCTTCCAAAATCTGTACTGCTTTAGAATCCTCATCGGACAGTGTTCTCTTAATAGATTTAGTCCCCAAGCTCTCGAGAGTGAAGTATCGCTTCACAGTCTCATGAATGTTGAAGTCGATTTTGTTTTGGCAATTGCAAAAGTGGATATTTATATTTGCATCTAAATTGTTTGTCGTTTCAATTCCAGCTGAAACTGCACCAAAAACAGTCAATCCCAATCTAGTCTTGATGACAGACGGCTTTCTTTACCCTGTCGAGTCTTTAGTGCAGTGGCTAGTCTGCAATGCTGCAGACCTAATAAAATTTGCGGCCTAGCATTCTGGTAAGCTTTTATTGGCAGTCCTTTCAAATAACTATACTGCTGTGTAAGACTACTTAAGTCGACGGATTGTCTCGGAAGTTCTAGAGATTTAACTGTGTGCGCGTTTGGAAGCAAGTATTTTCGTTTGGCACCTTGTGCAGATATCTCAAACGTTATTCTCATTGATGATCCTTCAAGCCGATGAGTGTTGGCCGTCCATTTTAAGCACAGGGGATCGCTGTCACCCCTAGCATCGAGGGCAATGGCCAGCTCCTCGTCAACAAGGGTAACTGACGAGCTTCATCCATGAAGGCGTAGGTATAAATAGCCTTGTTATTAAAGTGCAATCTCACAGGAGCGATTTTAAATAATATAGCTGAAGCACTTGGGCGTAGAACTGTACCGCTATAATAAACATTGCTTTGGTTCCCACGGTGTGAAGACAACTGGTTTGCGTTTATATCTCCATTGTGCTTGACGTTTAACTGAGCTTCGTTGTGCATTGTGTCGGTAGGTGCATCCATTAACACCACATAATTGTGACGATAGGCAACGACGACTCCCATGACGACGCAGGCTTGTTCTACAGACGTAAAACTGCTTAACTTTTTTCCATCTATCTTGAAGAGAGAGACATTTTTGTGAACTCCTCACACAATGCAAGTGTTTTACAATCACGTTTGCAGGCGGAGCATTTGCTGTCATCTTCAGGCTTAGCTTCTTGGTGTATATTTAAAATAGCTCTTGTTTTTTTCTACGTTTTTGACTCCACAGCGGAGGGAACTGTTAACGTGACCTCTGATGCCGCTTTTGCCAACTGCACAAGCCAACACACAGTTGACAGTTTGCCTAAAAACACCCCAATTCAGCTTGATCTGCACGGGCAACTTATCCACTAGCTCTTGCAATAGGCAAGGATTATTAAAATGTGTTGATAGACCGGTTGCCTCCATAGTACGACACATGTTATCTACCTCAAGCGAAAAGTTTACCATTGTTTCTAATTTTTCATACTTAGGCCCTGGTTCATTTCTTATCTTATCTAAGATCGATTTAATTATTATTTCTGGTCTACCAAACAACATAGTTAGCGTTGAGATCACTTGATCGACTTGCTCTGGGTGAAGAAGTCTGAATCGCACTGCTTCCAAGGCTTTACCTTTCAGGCACCGTTGGAGACGAAGCATATTTTCATAATTACTAAAGCCACAAGCCTGTGACGAATTTTTCCACCAACTTATAAGGAGTGGCCACTCTTCAGGCCTCCCGGAGAAATTAAGCTGATCTTTAGACATAACTTGCCTCGCTGCAATTTGAGATTTGTTTATCGATATCTCGCCTTTCGCGTCATCTTGGGTCTTATATGCATCTCTATCACGTGGTTTACTACCTAGCCATGAATCGTTGAAGTCGCACTGGGCATTTTTGTCTCCTCTGTCACGCCTCTCGACGGCGCGTCTCTCCTCTGGAAATGTTGTTTTGTCTACCCATTCTTTAACACGAAATTTGTTTGCCGACTCAAATTCGATGGAGTCTTGTTCATCGTCGCGTCGGATGTCAGCTGCTCGAGGATGGCATATTTCTTATCAATGTAATCGCGATCACGTTTTTCTTGGAGCATTCTTTCCTCTTCTAATTTTTGTAGTTGCATTTTGACTATTTTAGCACTGGATGCCGTCTTAGAGGACTTACTTCTTGGTGGTTTGCTTTTGTTTTGATCTTTTGTATGGGTCACTCGAGTGCATTGATTTGGCGAGTCGTCATGAAGTTTTATGGAAGTCGCATAGTTCGATGTTGATTCTGGAGCAGCGCCTTGAGCAGCTGCATTTTGTTGAAATGTTGAATGTCGAGCTTCTCTTTCTTTAAGATGAAGACAGGTACTGCAGAACCGGTCTTCATTCTCCACCTCATGTGTTACGCCTACGCATGTAAAGTGGAACCAGTTTTCACAGGTACCACATTCTACCATTGGCCCCTGACTATCGGGGGCAGAGCATTTTTTACAATTCTGAGCATTAGATGACGACGGCGGGGACGCATTATGAATTCTTGACCTACGACTACGACTACGAGACTCAGATTTATCTGGCATACTGACTTACCTTGTACCAAGATCGATAGTAGCATGCAACTATAGTGAGATGATAATGAGAAGAACTGATGGTATTGAAGATGATGATGAATTGATGATAAAAAAAAGGAGTCCTGGTGATCTTGAAGATGTTGCCAGCCCACGGGTACTTTTTAGTAACGTTTCAACACGTGGTCTGATGTTTAGAGTAAGGTAATCGTATTTTAAACGAAAATTTAAGTTTATGTTGAATTCAATTCAAACATAAATTCATTTCATGAAATACTTTTACTTTTCCGAAATTTAGAGCCGCTTTGCAGCGCTTAAATTTTATTGTTAAGGAATATTTTATTAAGTTTATAATTTAACATTTCAATAATTTTCTATTAGCTTACGTTTAGTCTTTTTTTTTATTTTTCAATTGTTAAATTAGTATTGAGATATTTTCTTAAAGGTTTCTTTTTTGTTTTACTTTTAAATTTTAGATTTTACAATTTCTTAATAATTTAGGGCAACCATTTCTGATGGAGTTCAAGTTAAAAAGACAGGGCAAAGAAAAAAAATGATTTAGGAAGAAAAGGCGGGAGTTCAGATAGAGAAGAAACGGATATATTAGTCGTTAGGTACTTCAAGTCATCTCGCTTCATTTTTCGAACTCGAGAGGGTCGGTGAAGCCAAGTTCGCTTACACCTATGAAACCGTTCTTTTAATCGTGGATGAAATAATTGTTTTTTAAAAGTTGTTCGTTCAGCACACATATGCTGCATTTAACCGAGGGACAAATTGCATTTATTTCTACCTTTTTTTAACTATTTTTTTGTCTGTTAACACGACTATGGTAAACATACTTTCTTTACTTTTGGGAAAAAGTTTTGGGATGTGCTTTTTGATGTTGTTGTTGTGATTTTAACCAGAAATGAAAAGTAAAGAAACGCATTTTGGATGTTTCTGCTTTGTTATTTGGAAATAAGAAAAAGGCCGCTTAAAACAACGAAACGTGAGGCAGTTGCACTTAGCCAAAAAAATTAAAAAGTTTTCAGTGAATGCGTCGGTAGAATGCTGGTTGTGTCGAACCCTTCTTTATCAAAGCTTAATGCTCTTCTTAAGGCCCACAAGGAAGGTAAGAAAATGTATCCGATTGTTTCTAATGTAAGTGCACCAACATATAAAATAGCAAAGTGGTTGGTAAAAGAACTAAAACAATTACCACAGTTGGCAAGATCATCAGTTAAAAACTCTTGAATTTGTGGAAAAAATACGTGGTCTAAAGCTTAATCCCGATAAAAATTAGTCAGCTTTGACGTTTGCTCCTTCTTTCCAAGTATTCCAGTCGATAAAGCATTGGAAGTATTTAAATATCATCTCGATAATATCGACTGTGAAGGTGATACAATTTTATTTGTATGAAGCAAAACTTTTTTGAGTTAGACAAAAAATTTATAAAGTGGAACTAGGAACAAACATCGAAAACCCGTTTAGTCCACTAATAGTTAAATTACTTATGGCTAATTTTGAAATGACATTAAAACGAAAAAATCAGCTTCCACTGGGTACGTTATGTGGATGACGTTTGTGCAATTGTTAAAACGGATAAAGTACTTGAGATTTTAAATATTTTAAATGGTGAATTTAAATCCATAAAATTTGCTTGTGAACTAGAAAGTAATGGAAGATTACCATTTTTGGATCTTGAGTTGCAGCGACTAGGTAACTTAGTTGAAATAGGGGTGTAACATAAGCCTCACAATGCGTACAATCACAAACGTTTCGTATTGCACAATTCAGCACAAAATGGCAGCGTATCATTCGATGGTCCACAGATTATACCGCTTACCGCTGTCAGTTGCAAATTATAAAAAAGAGTATGAGCGCTTAAAAGAAATGGCTCGAATTTATGGCTATAAAACTGAAATGGTTGATAAACTCATTAATAAGCACTCCAAAAAAGTGATAAATTGGAACTACATCACCCTCTTTTCACAGTGTGCAGTGGTCAAACAAATCGAAGCATAAGAGAACGTTATAGCACATACAATGTATAAAACTTAACCAACCAAGTTAGTCTGCTGTAGCTCATCATGCTATTGTGGATGGACACGAAATTGTGAGTGCGAACAAAGAGAACCTTTGGCTTTTAAAGCAGGTGAACGATGCTCGTCGACTTGATGCGTATGAAGCTTACTATATACAGAAAGACAGAGATGCACTAAATTAAGACAGCGGCAACGTTTAGCCAGTTTATATTTTATATTTCTGAGATCTCAGAGGACTCAGAGCGCTCAGAAATATAAACAGGATTCCTCTCTAAAATTCCTCACTTTTCCCCTTAAAAACTGAGACTGAAATTTTTTGAATTCGCTTGCTCAATTATTTCTTGTCACAGTAAATTACATAAGAAGAAAAGCAAAAGAGAGTTGTTTTGACTTCTATGTGAGGAATACTGTTTATGTTTAACTCTCTGTTAAGAAATTTACGAAAAATACTGAGCGCTCTAGAAATATGAACTGGCCAATTAATTTCAATTAACTTAACCGCATACATTAGAAGTACACGCTCTTGTTATTTATGTATGTACGTTTATTTGTTGCAAAATTTAAAATCTGTTATGACGTAACACAAAAAGCTGACCTCTCAATGCAGTCGCAGATCCGCTGATGATGTGGAGGCGGTCGTCTCGAAATTCATCCAAGTTAGCTTTCAATTTTTTAACTTCCCAGGGTTGTTGGATTTGATGTCAGATTTGTGGTTATACGAAGGAATCGTATCGTGGTGTCGATATAGCAAAGATCACAGGATCATCCGGTCTGCCGTTACAAATAATTTTGTATATTACATCAGTCGCCACAAAATCTAAAGATTTACTTTTGGCTTATAAATGTAATAAAACACTAGTTCATCTTTTCACCAAGCTTTAAGTCAAAGCGGATAAAGACAAAGCCACTGATGTAATATACAAAATTAGTTGTAACGGCAAACCGGATGATCCTTGTGATCTTTGCTATATCGGCACCACGAAACAATTCCTTCGTCAACGCATGTCTTATCACAAATCAAACAAATTCAGGCCTATTGGTGAAAATTTTAAATATTTCTGCATCCATCTGTTTTAGGTTGAATAAATGGTTGCATAAATGAACTTTCATTCATAAAAACTAGGGTACCTATTTGGTATTTTTCATAAGAAACCCTGCCATTTACTATTACAGAAATTCAATGATAAGGGCTTCAGCAAAAAAAATCTCTTTTCTTATTTAATGGCTTTAAAATAGCATATTTTCAGATTTTGTATGGGTTTTTCTTAAGAAATACCCCTCAACACTGGTGTGACTCAAATGTCCGATGTTATTTTCGTTTTTTGTCGAGAGGACGGAGTTTGGCGCTAGTTTTGCCACCATAAAAAGTGGAACCATCGTATGTTGGCTACTAGCAGTCCGTATATAATATGTCAATGGGCCACACCCCCGAATTTGACGATGTCCAAATTCTTCAGACAGAGAGACATGCGTATAAGTGATACACCCTGGAAACACTGCACATCATCAACAACAGCAACAACACGAACCGCAAACTTGACACACAAAACATATCCGCGGTATACTGCTCACTTGTCTCCGATTAAACGTAAATTATCAATTTGTTGTTTTGTTTTATTGTAAAGTAAAAAGATATAACTTCAATTCGAAGTGAATGAGTCTTATTCAATTTTATTTATAAAACATTTTAATTTTACTTATGTAAAACAATGTTTTTTTTCATATAACGTTATTCTTGTCAAAAAGTTGTCATACAATTGTCATAATCATGCAACGTCGTAAGTTTACAAATTGTGTAAAATGATAAGTTTACGCAAAGTTTGCATGAACGACCTTTTTTAAACATTTGATTAAATGCTAGGTAATTCAATCAGAATAAGAGTCACAATGACGTTTGGATATGTTTATAATTTTAACCAGTTTGGGTAATTTTACGCAACAAAATCCTCTAATAAGTTTAACCAAATTGTGTAAATCATTTCCCATACAAAATTTGACAGTTCATTAACCAAAAAAAAACTTATCCAATTTGTAAACTTATCTAGGGTCTTACGAAGTTGCATGAATACCCTTAATATTTGTTTTTTCTTATGTTAAATAAAGTTCCCCCGAAGAAGGCAGCAATCCCTGCCGAAATGTCGGGAAAAGTAAATGTTTACTTAATTGTTTCATTCCTACATCCAGTGTGACCACAAAAGCCGAGGGAAAAACAAGATTTGATCTTATCCACTTTTTCAACTGTAATCCAAATTGGTCAATAATTTATCTTTAATAGGCCTGGTTTGTACGTTTTTTTGCAGTATGGCAGTATAAATCGAAACGACACAGGTACAAACGTCGACTGAAAGGTTCTATATGTAAAGAATATATACGCCACTGCTCATTTGCACGGATTTATACTGTGAAAAAACGTGCGGTGCATTGCCATGTGAACAATTATTTGTTGAATGTCTTAAATCAAAATCGGCAGAGCCATTTTTGAGATAAATACATTTTTCCTTTATGATTGTATGGCAAGGACCTAAAAACTAATTTCCTCGTCGTTGCCATGCAAATAGAATGGGTTTGATTCCATTGAAATGAAAATGAGCGTGATAGACTTTAAAGCGGATACATACCTATTGTTGAATTCAATTCACACATAAATTCATTTCATGAAATACTTTTACTTTTCCGAAATTTAGAGCCGCTTTGCAGCGCTTAAATTTTATTGTTAAGGAATATTTTA
The DNA here is from genome assembly GCA_946251815.1 of Dasysyrphus albostriatus. Taxonomy (NCBI): domain Eukaryota; kingdom Metazoa; phylum Arthropoda; class Insecta; order Diptera; family Syrphidae; genus Dasysyrphus; species Dasysyrphus albostriatus. The sequence continues at coordinate 117,943,909 of OX276335.1, forward strand.
TTAAGTTTATAATTTAACATTTCAGTAATTTTCTATTAGCTTACGTTTAGTCTTTTTTTTTTATTTTTCAATTGTTAAATTAGTATTAAGATATTTTCTTAAAGGTTTCTTTTTTGTTTTACTTTTAAATTTTAGATTTTACAATTTCTTAATAATTTAGGGCAACCATTTCTGATGGAGTTCAAGTTAAAAAGACAGTGCAAAGAAAAAAAATTATTTAGGAAGAAAAGGCGGGAGTTCAGATAGAGAAGAAACGGATATATTAGTCTTTAGGTACTTCAAGTCATCTCGCTTCATTTTTCGAACTCGAGAGGGTCGGTGAAGCCAAGTTCGCTTACACTCCCCCCGGTAATTGGGTTAAAGGCACAAGTTACCATCTTCTTCGAATTTGTATACGTCCAATACTGCAAGCTTAACAGCCGGTCGGGTATATACCCCAACACTTGTTTGCACGACTGCACTACGGATTGTTCCATCTCTGCCAGGTAGCACCTTAAGGATATTTCCTCTTGGCCATATTTTCCTGGGATTATCGCGGTCAACGATAATAACGATATCTCCTTCTTTCAGCTGCCTATTTGGCGTGAACCACTTGGTACGCCGAGTTAAATCCGGCAAGTATTCATGAATCCATTTTTGCCAGAAGGGTTTGGCGTACCTCTCGGCTGCCAGCCAGTTTTTTCTTATTGCACGTCCGTCATCTATAGGTTCTTCACTCAAGCATTCTTGATTAGAACAACCAATTAAAAAATGGTTTGGTGTAAGTGCGTCACTATTCTCACAATCGATTGGCACATGGGTAAGGGGTCGCGAATTCATAATACTCTCCACCTCCGCCATCATGCTCAATAGTAATTCGTCGGAAGGGTTGCTAGTTGGTGTTATTTCGGCGAAAGTTTGTTTTACTGATCGAATGCGCTCCCAACTCCCTCCCATGTGGGGTTCTGCTGGTGGAATAAAGTTCCATTTAAGTTTCATTTCAAATTCTCTGGCTACTGCCTTTTTATTAAGATCGCCTATGGCCTGCTGCAACTCCTTACTTGCTCCTCGAAAATTTGTGCCATTGTCGGAAAATACTTCCTTAGGCATTCCTCTTCTTGAAACAAATCTCTTAAACCTTAAAACCTAATATACATGAATCGCTGGAGAAACTGTGAACTATTTCAATATAGATTGCCCGCACAGTCAAGCAGGTGAGCAGCATGCCCCATCTCTTATCCAAATGTCTTCCGACCTTAACATAGAGTGGCCCGAAGTAGTCCACTCCTGTGTAAGGAAATGGTCGCATGAAGGGTTGGAGCCGGGCATATGGCAGTTCTGCCATACATGGAGGCTGTGGTACTGCTCTTTTATTTTTGCAGAGTTGACATTTTTGATGAACTTTCTTTAAACCGCTTCTCAAGGAGGGGATGAAATAACGCTGGCGTAGCTCATTAACTACAGTTTCGTTTAACACGTGATGAAACTTATTATGATATTCATTCTCGATCAGATGAGTGACAAGATGGTCTTTTGGAAGAATTACAGGACGTTTTGTTTCTAGAGGAACGTTTTTAACTCTATCACTCCGTTTTCGTCTAGATAAGGTGAGAGTTTAAAAAGAGGACTGGATTAGCAGATATTAAGTGCCTGTTGGGTATTTGATGCAATTGTTAAAGCTGCATGCTCGTTTATAAAAATTTGAAGCTGCTTCTTTGTCATCGGATGTAAGCAAAGGAGGGCGGTCTTTCTTTTTCCACTTTAGAACGAAGAGCTTGACGAATCGTAGGATGTACATAGTGGTTTTAAGAAGTCGTTTCCACCTTCAGAAACGACTGTAGTCCACTAGATGTATGTGTGTGACTTTGGAGTGTGTAAAATTCCTTAACCTCCTCGCTACCTTCATCAGAAGTTACAATTTAAGCATTATTTTTAGGAAGAGTCAGTGGGTTTTGTATAAAAGAGCAGGCCCTGTAAACCATCTGCCAGAAGAGCTTAAATCATAATTACTTTTATATTTTGATGCATCGTCAGCAACATTTTCTTTACTAGGAACCCAATTCCAATTCCTTGCGTCTGAACTTTCAAGTATTTCGCCGATACGTACAGCTACAAGGCTTTTATATTTTTATTGCTTTTATCCAACTAAGAACCACTTGAGAATCTGTCCAAAAGTTTATACTCTCAAAGTGTATAGTGTGACCACTTTTAATAGAGTTGGAGAGTCTGATTCCAAGCACCGCCGCTTCCAATTCTAGACGAGGTATTTAAAGGGTTTTGATCGGAGCTACCTTAGTCTTTGCACTAATTAATGAACACTCTGCTACATTTTCATTTAAAACTCTGATACTCAGGTATCTTCTGTTAATAGCAATATCTTTTACTTTTGGAATCAAGCCCAACCACATTTTCCATTTTTCAAATTGTCTTTCTTTGATGTTCTCGTTCCATTCCACTCCTGAACGCCAAACTTCCTGTAAAATAATCTTTAAATGAATTGTAAAGTTGGCGATCAACCCCAGAGGATCAAATATAAACATGACTGCTCTTAAAACCTCCCGTTTCGTAGGAATGCGTGCACTACTCATGACGTCTTGGTGCATTTTATTAGCTTTGAAGGTATAGATGAACATGTCAGTAACTGGAGACCACCACATACCCAGAAGTTTCTCGAACTCGTTCTGAGTGTTATCAGTAAAGAGTTTACTAGATGGTGAAGTTTGTGATGGAAGGGCATTCAGAACGTTTATGGAATTTGATATGAAATTTTGTATTTCGAAACCAGCTTGCTTGTGAATAAATGTCACATCTTTTGCTAGGTTTATAGCTTCTTCTTCTGTGTCTGTACTATCTAAAAAGTCGTCTACATAGTGATTTTCCAAGATCGCCTTTGATGCTCTAGGATATTGCATCTCAAATTTTCTAGCATTTTTGTTTTTTATGAATTGGGCGCAAAAGGGTGAACAAGTTGACCCGAATGTCATAACTTGCATCTGGTACACATCAATATTTCCAGTTTCGGTATTCTGCCACAAGAATCGTTGAGCATCTTTGTCTTCGTTTAGAATTTTGACTTGGTGGAATATCTCACGTATATCTCCCGATATTGCAAACTTCCTTTCTCGAAATCGAAAGAGAACCGATGGTAATTCCGGTACGTTATCTGGTCCTGTCATTAAAAAAGAGTTGAGAGACATTCCATTGACCTTAGCCGCCGCATCCCAAACTATGCGTAGTTTATCTGGCTTATTGGGGTTTGTGACTGGAAAAACTGGTAGATACCACACTCGGGATTGGGATCTACTCACCTCACCTAAGTTAAGTTTTTTTGCATAGCCCTTTTGGACATATTCTTCAATCTGGTTATTTAATTTTGATAATAATAGTGGCTGGTTAGAAAGTCGTTTTTAAAGGCAGTGCAATCTTTTCTCTGCCATGGCCCTGGTGCTTGGTAGGGAAATGTTTTGATACTTCCATAACAGGGGTACGGCATATCTGTCACCTAGGAAAGTTGTTATTTCTTCCAAAATCTGTACTGCTTTAGAATCCTCATCGGACAGTGTTCTCTTAATAGATTTAGTCCCCAAGCTCTCGAGAGTGAAGTATCGCTTCACAGTCTCATGAATGTTGAAGTCGATTTTGTTTTGGCAATTGCAAAAGTGGATATTTATATTTGCATCTAAATTGTTTGTCGTTTCAATTCCAGCTGAAACTGCACCAAAAACAGTCCATCCCAATCTAGTCTTGATGACAGACGGCTGAGATTCTTTACCCTGTCAAGTCTTTAGTACAGTGGCTAGGTCTGCAATGCTGCAGACCTAATAAAATTCATTCTGGTAAGCTTTTATTGGCAGTCCTTTCAAATAACTATACTGCTGTGTAAGACTACTTAAGTCGATGGATTGTCTCGGAAGTTCTAGGGATTTAACTGTGTGCGCGTTTGGAAGCAAGTATTTTCGTTTGGCGCCTTGTGCAGATATCTCAAACGTTATTCTCATTGATGATTCTTCAAGCCGATGAGTGTTGGCCGTCCATTTTAAGCACAGGGGATCGCTGTCACCCCTAGCATCGAGGGCAATGGCCAGCTCCTCGTCAACAAGGGTAACTGACGAACTTCATCCATGAAGGCGTAGGTATAAATAGCCTTGTTATTAAAGTGCAATCTCACAGGAGCGATTTTAAATAATATAGCTGAAGCACTTGGGCGTAGAACTGTACCGCTATAATAAACACTGCTTTGGTTCCCACGGTGTGAAGACAACTGGTTTGCGTTTATATCTCCATTGTGCTTGACGTTTAACTGAGCTTCGTTGTGCATTGTGTCGGTAGGTGCATCCATTAACACCACATAATTGTGACGATAGGCAACGACGACTCCCATGACGACGCAGGCTTGTTCTACAGACGTAAAACTGCTTAACTTTTTTCCATCTATCTTGGAGAGACATTTTTGTGAATTCCTCACACAATGCAAGTGTTTTACAATCACGTTTGCAGGCGGGGCATTTGCTGTCATCTTCAGGCTTAGCTTCTTGGTGTATATTTAAAATAGCTCTTGTTTTTTTCTACGTTTTGGACTCCACAGCGGAGGGAACTGTTAACGTGACCTCTGATGCCGCTTTTGCCAACTGCACAAGCCAACACACAGTTGACAGTTTGCCTAAAAACACCCCAATTCAGCTTGATCTGCACGGGCAACTTATCCACTAGCTCTTGCAATAGGCAAGGATTATTAAAATGTGTTGATAGACCGGTTGCCTCCATAGTACGACACATGTTATCTACCTCAAGCGAAAAGTTTACCATTGTTTCTAATTTTTCATACTTAGGCCCCGGTTCATTTCTTATCTTATCTAAGATCGATTTAATTATTATTTCTGGTCTACCAAACAACATAGTTAGCGTTGAGATCACTTGATCGACTTGCTCTGGGTGAAGAAGTCTGAATCGCACTGCTTCCAAGGCTTTACCTTTCAGGCACCATTGGAGACGAAGCATATTTTCATAATTACTAAAGCCACAAGCCTGTGACGAATTTTTCCACCAACTTATAAGGAGTGGCCACTTTTCAGGCCTACCGGAGAAATTAAGCTGATCTTTAGACATAACTTGCCTCGCTGCAATTTGAGATTTGTTTATCGATATCTCGCCTTTCGCGTCATCTTGGGTCTTATATGCATCTCTATCACGTGGTTTACTACCTAGCCATGAATCGTAGAAGTCGCACTGGGCATTTTTGTCTCCTCTGTCACGCCTCTCGACGGCGCGTCTCTCCTCTGGAAATGTTGTTTTGTCTACCCATTCTTTAACACGAAATTTGTTTGCCGACTCAAATTCGATGGAGTCTTGTTCATCGTCACGTCGGATGTCAGCTGCTCGAGGATGGCATATTTCTTATCAATGTAATCGCGATCACGTTTTTCTTGGAGCCTTCTTTCCTCTTCTAATTTTTGTAGTTGCATTTTGACTATTTTAGCACTGGATGCCGTCTTAGAGGACTTACTTCTTGGTGGTTTGCTTTTGTTTTGATCTTTTGTATGGGTCACTCGAGTGCATTGATTTGGCGAGTCGTCATGAAGTTTTATGGAAGTCGCATAGTGCGATGTTGATTCTGGAGCAGCGCCTTGAGCAGCTGCATTTTGTTGAAATGTTGAATGTCGAGCTTCTCTTTCTTTAAGATGAAGACAGGTACTGCAGAACCAGTCTTCATTCTCCACCTCATGTGTTACGCCTACGCATGCAAAGTGGAACCAGTTTTCACAGGTACCACATTCTACTATTGGCCCCTGACTATCGGGGGCAGAGCATTTTTTACAATTCTGAGCATTAGATGACGACGGCGGGGACGCATTATGAATTCTTGACCTACGACTACGACTACGAGACTCAGATTTATCTGGCATACTGACTTACCTTGTACCAAGATCGATAGTAGCATGCAACGATAGTGAGATGATAATGAGAAGAACTGATGGTATTGAAGATGATGATGAATTGATGATAAAAACAGGAGTCCTGGTGATCTTGAAGATGTTGCCAGCCCACGGGTACTTTTTAGTAACGTTTCAACACGTGGTCTGATGTTTAGAGTAAGGTAATCGTATTTTAAACGAAAATTTAAGTTTATGTTGAATTCAATTCACACATAAATTCATTAAATGAAATACTTTTACTTTTCCGAAATTTAGAGCCGCTTTGCAGCGCTTAAATTTTATTGTTAAGGAATTTTATCTCTTTTTTTTATTTTTCAATTGTTAAATTAGTATTAAGATATTTTCTTAAAGGTTTCTTTTTTGTTTTACTTTTTAAATTTTAGTTTTTTACAATTTCTTAATAATTTAGGGCAACCATTTCTGATGGAGTTCAACTTAAAAAGACAGGGCAAAGAAAAAAAATGATTTAGGAAGAAAAGGCGGGAGTTCAGATAGAGAAGAAACGGATATATTAGTCGTTAGGTACTTCAAGTCATCTCGCTTCATTTTTCGAACTCGAGAGGGTCGGTGAAGCCAAGTTCGCTTACACCTATGAAACCGTTCTTTTAATCGTGGATGAAATAATTGTTTTTTAAAAGTTGTTCGTTCAGCACACCTATGCTGCATTTAACCGAGGGACAAATTGCAATTATTTCTACCTTTTTTTAACTATTTTTTTGTCTGTTAACACGACTATGGTAAACATACTTTCTTTACTTTTGGGAAAAAGTTTTGGGATGTGCTTTTTGATGTTGTTGTTGTGATTTTAACCAGAAATGAAAAGTAAAGAAACGCATTTTGGATGTTTCTGCTTTGTTATTTGGAAATAAAAAAAAGGCCGCTTAAAACAACGAAACGTGAGGCAGTTGCACTTAGCCAAAAAAATTAAAAAGTTTTAAGTGAATGCGTCGGTAGAATGCTGGTTGTGTCGAATCCTTCTTTATCAAAGCTTAATGCTCTTCTTAAGGCCCACAAGGAAGGTAAGAAAATGTATCCGATTGTTTCTAATGTAAGTGCACCAACATATAAAATAGCAAAGTGGTTGGTAAAAGAACTAAAACAATTACCACAGTTGGCAAGATCATCAGTTAAAAACTCTTGAATTTGTGGAAAAAATACGTGGTCTAAAGCTTAATCCCAATAAAAATTAGTCAGCTTTGACGTTTGCTCCTTCTTTCCAAGTATTCCAGTCGATAAAGCATTGGAAGTATTTAAATATCATCTCGATAATATCGACTGTGAAGGTGATACAATTTTATTTGTATGAAGCAAAACTTTTTTGAGTTTAGACAAAAAATTTATAAAGTGGAACTAGGAACAAACATCGAAAACCCGTTTAGTCCACTAATAGTTAAATTACTTATGGCTAATTTTGAAATGACATTAAAACGAAAAAATCAGCTTCCACTGGGTACGTTATGTGGATGACGTTTGTGCAATTGTAAAAACGGATAAAGTGGTGAATTTGAATCCATAAAATTTGCTTGTGAACTAGAAAGTAATGGAAGATTACCATTTTTGGATCTTGAGTTGTAGCGACTAGGTAACTTAGTTGAAATAGGGGTGTACCATAAGCCTCACAATGCGTACAATCACAAACGATTCGTATTGCACAATTCAGCACAAAATGGCAGCGTATCATTCGATGGTCCACAGATTATACCGCTTACCGCTGTCAGTTGCAAATTATAAAAAAGAGTATGAGCGCTTAAAAGAAATGGCTCGAATGTATGGCTATAAAACTGAAATGGTTGATAAACTCATTAATAAGCACTCCAAAAAAGTGATAAATTGGAACTACATCACCCTTTTTTCACAGTGTGCAGTGGTCAAACAAATCGCAGCATAAAAGAACGTTATAGTGAGCACATACAATGTATAAACCTTAACCAACCAAGTTAGTCTGCTGTAGCTCATCATGCTATTGTTGATGGACACGAAATTGTGAGTGCGAACAAAGAGAACCTTTGGCTTTTAAAGCAGGTGAACGATGCTCGTCGACTTGATGCGTATGAAGCTTACTATATACAGAAAGACAGAGATGCACTAAATTAAGACAGCGGCAACGTTTAGCCAGTTTATATTTTATATTTCTGAGATCTCAGAGGACTCAGAGCGCTCAGAAATATAAACAGGATTCCTCTCTAAAATTCCTCACTTTTCCCCTTAAAAACTGAGACTGAAATTTTTTGAATTCGCTTGCTCAATTATTTCTTGTCACAGTAAATTACATAAGAAGAAAAGCAAAAGAGAGTTGTTTTGACTTCTATGTGAGGAATACTGTTTATGTTTAACTCTCTGTTAAAAAATTTACGAAAAATACTGAGCGCTGTAGAAATATGAACTGGCCAATTAATTTCAATTAACTTAACCGCATACATTAGAAGTACACGCTCTTGTTATTTATGTATGTACGTTTATTTGTTGCAAAATTTAAAATCTGTTATGACGTAACACAAAAAGCTGACCTCTCAATGCAGTCGCAGATCCGCTGATGATGTGGAGGCGGTCGTCTCGAAATTCATCCAAGTTAGCTTTCAATTTTTTAACTTCCCAGGGTTGTTGGATGTCAGATTTGTGGTTATACGAAGGAATCGTTTCGTGGTGTCGATATAGCAAAGATCACAGGATCATCCGGTCTGCCGTTACAAATAATTTTGTATATTACATCAGTCGCCACAAAATCTAAAGATTTACTTTTGGCTTATAAATGAAATAAAAAACTAGTTCATCTTTTCACCAAGCTTTAAGTCAAAGCGGATAAAGACAAAGCCACTGATGTAATATACAAAATTAGTTGTAACAGTAAACCGGATGATCCTTGTGATCTTTGCTATATCGGCACCACGAAACAATTCCTTCGTCAACGCATGTCTTATCACAAATCTGACATCAAATCCAACAACCCTGGAAAGACGGCATTAGCTAGTCATACTATTGAAAGCGGCCACACCGTTGACATAATATATATGGACTGCTAATGGTATGATATTTCCATACAAAATGTGCTAGGAAACTGACCCTACTTAAAACGGTCGAGATTAGCGATAAATTCAGGCCTATCGGTGAAAATTTTAAAAATTTCTGCAGCCATCTGTTTTAGGTTGAATAAATGGTTGCATAAATGAACTTTCATTCATAAAAACAAGGGTACCTATTTGGTATTTTTCATAAAAAACCCTGCCATTTACTATTACAGAAATTCAATGATAATTTCTCTTTTAATAATAATAATCTCTTTTCTTATTTAATGGCTTTAAAAAAGCATATTTTCGGATTTTGTATGGGTTTTTCTTAAAAAATACCCCTCAACACTGGTGTGACTCAAATGTCCGATGTTATTTTCGTTTTTTGTCGAGAGGACAGAGTTTGGCGTTAGTTTTGCCACCATAAAAAGTGGAACCATCGTATGTTGGCTACTAGCAGTCCGTATATAATATGTCAATGGGCCACACCCCCGACTTTGACGATGTCGAAATTCTTCAGACAGAGAGACATGCGTCTAAGTGATACACCCTGGAAACACTGCACATCATCAACAACAGCAACAACACGAACCGCAAACTTGACACACAAAACATATCCGCGGTATACTGCTCACTTGTCTCCGATTAAACGTAAATTATCAATTTGTTGTTTTGTTTTATTGTAAAGTAAAAAGATATAACTTCAATTCGAAGTGAATGAGTCTTATTCAATTTTATTTATAAAACATTTTAATTTTACTTATGTAAAATAATATTTTTTTTTCATATAACGTTATTCTTGTCAAAAAGTTGTCATACAATTGTCATAATCATGCAACGTCGTAAGTTTACAAATTGTGTAAAATGATAAGTTTACGCAAAGTTTGCATGAACGACCTTTTTTAAACATTTGATTAAATGCTAGGTAATTCAATCAGAATAAGAGTCACAATGACGTTTGGATAAGTTTATAATTTTAACCAGTTTGGGTAATTTTACGCAACAAAATCCTCTAATAAGTTTAACCAAATTGTGTAAATCATTTCCCATACAAAATTTGACAGTTCATTAACCAAAAAAAAGAACTTACCTAATTTGTAAACTTATCTAGGGTCTTACGAAGTTGCATGAATACCCTTATTATTTGTTTTTTTTTTATGTTAAATAAAGTTCCCCCGTAGAAGGCAGCAATCCCTGCCGAAATGTCGGGAAAAGTAAATGTTTACTTAATTGTTTCATTCCTACATCCAGTGTGACCACAAAAGCCGAGGGAAAAACAAGATTTGATCTTATCCACTTTTTCAACTGTAATCCAAATTGGTCAATAATTTATCTTTAATAGGCCTGGTTTGTACGTTTTTTTGCAGTATGGCAGTATAAATCGAAACGACACAGGTACAAACGTCGACTGAAAGGTTCTATATGTAGAGAATATATACACCTCTGCTCATTTGCACGGATTTATACTGTAAAAAAACGTGCGGTGCATTGCCGTGTGAACAATTATTTGTTGAATGTCTTAAATCAAAATCGGCAGAGCCATTTATGAGATAAACAAATTTTTCCTTTATTATTAAAAAAACTAATTTTATCATCAGCGTCGTCGCCATGCAAATAGAAAAAAAGGCAAAAAATCCTGTGATCTAGCGATCAAATCATCATAATTTCTTTTTGTAAAGTAAAGTTCTTACCGTTCCGTACAAAGCCAGGGTGGAACGTTTTATTAAATAAAAGCTGTTATTTTATCTTCTATTCATTATATTGCAGTCTACCTGTTACTTGCTATGCCTTAAGCTGATGTATATACCTACTGACTTTCTGAGCCCGTGCATGTATATAATCCGTTTGATTGATTTTTTTTTTTCGTAAAAAGCTGACTTTATTAAGACTTAAAAAAATATTTGATCACACAAGGGGCCTCATTTAGCATTGCCGCCCCATGCTTCTAACAAGATTAGTTCGCCACTGTAACCACTGCAATGAAATGTATTGTTTAAAAAAGAAAAAATAAAAAAAAATAACTATAATAAACAAAAAGTACACAAATTTTCATAACAAAATTTTCTTCTACGCAAAAGATTCGCTTAGCGACACATACATTTTAAGAAAATCCTTTGATTTATAAAAAGATATTGAATGGGTTTGATTCCATTGAAATGAAAATGAGCGCGATAGACGTTAAAGCGGATCCATACCCATGAAACCGTTATTTTAGTCGTCGATGAAATAATTATTTTTTAAAAGTTGTTCGTTTAGCACACTTATGCTGCATTTAACCGAGGGACAAAATGCATTTATTTCTACCTTTTTAAACTATTTTGTTGTCATTTAACATGACTATGGTAAACATACTTTCTTTACTTTTGGGTGATTTTATCCAGAAATGAAAAGTAAAGAAACGCATTTGGGATGTTTCTGCTTTGTTATTCGGAAATAAGAAAAAGGCCACTAAAAACAATGATACGTGAGGCAGTTGCCCTTCACCAAAAAAATTAAAAAGTTTTCAGTGAACGCGTCGGTAGAATGCTAGTTGTGTCGAACCCTTCGTTGTCAAAGCTTTATGCTCTTCTTAAGACCAACAAGAAAATATTTCCGATTGTTTCTAATGTAAATGCACCAATATATAAAATAGCAAAGTGGTTGGTAAATGAACTAGAACAATTAGCACAGTTGGCAAGATTATCAGTTAAAAACTCTTGAATTTGTGGAAAAAAACGTGGTCTAAAGCTTAATTCCGATAAAAATTAGTCAGCTTTGACGTTTTCTCCTTCTTTCCAAGTATTCCAGTCGATAAAGCATTGGAAGTAGCAAAGTATATTATGGTCAAACAAAACGCAGCATAAAAGAACGTTATAGTGAGCACATACAATGTATAAAACTTAACCAACCAAGTAAGTCTGCTGTAGCTCATCATGCTATTGTGGTTGGACACGAAATTGTCAGCGAGAGCAAAGAGAACATATTATTGAAAGCGACCACACCATTGACATAATATATATGGACTGCTAATGGTATGATATTTCCATACAAAGTGTGCTTAGAAAATGACCCTACTTAAAACGGTCGAGGTTAGCGACAAATTCAGGCCTATCGGTGAAAATTTTAAATATTTCTGCAGCCATCTGTTTTAGGTTGAATAAATAGTTGCATAAATGAACTTTCATTCATAAAAACTAGGGTACCTATTTTGTATTTTTCATAAAAAACCCTGCCATTTACTATTACAGAAATTCAATGATAATTTCTCTTTTAATAATAATAATCTCTTTTCTTATTTAATGGCTTTAAAAAAGCATATTTTCGGATTTTGTATGGGTTTTTCTTAAAAAATACCCCTCAACACTGGTGTGACTCAAATGTCCGATGTTATTTTCGTTTTTTGTCGAGAGGACGGAGTTTGGCGCTAGTTTTGCCACCATAAAAAGTGGAACCATCGTATGTTGGCTACTAGCAGTCCGTATGTAATATGTCAATGGGCCACACCCCCGACTTTGACGATGTCAAAATTCTTCAGACAGAGAGACATGCGTCTAAGTGATACACCCTGGAAACACTGCACATCATCAACAACAGCAACAACACGAACCGCAAACTTGACACACAAAACATATCCGCGGTATACTGCTCACTTGTCTCCGATTAAACGTAAATTATCAATTTGTTGTTTTGTTTTATTGTAAAGTAAAAAGATATAACTTCAATTCGAAGTGAATGAGTCTTATTCAATTTTATTTATAAAACATTTTAATTTTACTTATGTAAAATAATGTTTTTTTTTCATATAACGTTATTCTTGTCAAAAAGTTGTCATACAATTGTCATAATCATGCAACGTCGTAAGTTTACAAATTGTGTAAAATGATAAGTTTACGCAAAGTTTGCATGAACGACCTTTTTTAAACATTTGATTAAATGGTAGGTAATTCAATCAGAATAATAGTCACAATGACGTTTGGATATGTTTATAATTTTAACCAGTTTGGGTAATTTTACGCAACAAAATCCTCTAATAAGTTTAACCAAATTGTGTAAATCATTTCCCATACAAAATTTGACAGTTCATTAACCAACAAAAAAAACTTACCTAATTTGTAAACTTATCTAGGGTCTTACGAAGTTGCATGAACTTTTATGTTAAATAAAGTTCCCCCGTAGAAGGCAGCAATCCCTGCCGAAATGTCGGGAAAAGTAAATGTTTACTTAATTGTTTCATTCCTACATCCAGTGTGACCACAAAAGCCGAGGGAAAAACAAGATTTGATCTTATCCACTTTTTCAACTGTAATCCAAATTGGTCAATAATTTATCTTTAATAGGCCTGGTTTGTACGTTTTTTTGCAGTATGGCAGTATAAATCGAAACGACACAGGTACAAACGTCGACTGAAAGGTTCTATATGTAAAGAATATATACGCAACTGCTCATTTGCACGGATTTATACTGTGAAAAAACGTGCGGTGCATTGCCGTGTGAACAATTATTTGTTGAATGTCTTAAATCAAAATCGGTAGGCCATTTTTGAGATAAATACATTTTAACTTTATGATTGTATGGCAAGGACCCAAAAACTAATTTCTTCGTCGTTGCCATGCAAATAGAATGGGTTTGATTCCATTGAAATGAAAATTTGCGTGATAGACTTTAAAGCGGATCCATACCTATTGTTGAATTCAATTCAAACATAAACTCATTTCATGAAATACTTTTACTTTTCCGAAATTTAGAGCCGCTTTGCAGCGCTTAAATTTTCCTGTTAAGAAATATTTTATTAAGTTTGTAATTTTACATTTCAATAGTTTTCTATTAGCTTACGTTTAGTCTTTTTTTTATTTTTCAATTGTTAAATTAGTATTAAGATATTTTCTTAAAGGTTTCTTTTTTGTTTTACTTTTTAAATTTTACTTTTTTACAATTTCTTAATAATTTAGGACAACCATTTCTGATGGAGTTCAAGTTAAAAAGACAGGGCAAAAAAAAATGGTTTAGGAAGATAAGGAGGGAGTTCAGATAAAGAAGAAACGGATATATTAGTCTTTAGGTACTTCAAGTCATCTCGCTTCATTTTTCGAGCTCGAGAGGGTCGGTGAAGCCAAGTTCGCTTACACTCCCCCCGGTAATTGGGTTAAAGGCACAAGTTACCATCTTCTTCGAATTTGTATACGTCCAATACTGCAAGCTTAACAGCCGGTCGGGTATATACACCAACACTTGTTTGCACGACTGCACTACGGATTGTTCCATCTCTGCCAGGTAGCACCTTAAGGATCTTTCCTCTTGGCCATATTTTCCTGGGATTATCGCGGTCAACGATAATAACGATATCTCCTTCTTTCAGCTGCCTATTTGGCGTGAACCACTTGGTACGCCGAGTTAAATCCGGCAAGTATTCATGAATCCATTTTTGCCAGAAGGGTTTGGCGTACCTCTCGGCTGCCAGCCAGTTTTTTCTTATTGCACGTCCGTCATCTATAGGTTCTTCACTCAAGCATTCTTGATTAGAACAACCAATTAAAAAATGGTTTGGGGTAAGTGCTTCACTATTCTCACAATCGATTGGCACATGGGTAAGGGGTCGCGAATTCATAATACTCTCCACCTCCGCCATCATGCTCAATAGTAATTCGTCGGAAGGGTTGCCAGTTGGTGTTATTTCGGCGAAGGTTTGTTTTACTGATCGAATGCGCTCCCAACTCCCTCCCATGTGAGGTTCTGCTGGTGGAATAAAGTTCCATTTAAGTTTCATTTCAAATTCTCTGGCTACTGCATTTTTATTAAGATCGCCTATGGCCTGCTGCAACTCCTTACTTGCTCCTCGAAAATTTGTGCCATTGTCGGAAAATACTTCCCTAGGCATTCCTCTTCTTGAAACAAATCTCTTAAACCTTAAAACCTAATATACATGAATCGCTGGAGAGACTGTGAACTATTTCAATATGGATTGCCCGCACAGTCAAGCAGGTGAGCAGTATGCCCCATCTCTTATCCAAATGTCTTCCGACCTTAACATAGAGTGGCCCGAAGTAGTCCACTCCTGTGTAGGAAAATGGTCGCATGAAGGGTTGGAGCCGGGCATATGGCAGTTCTGCCATACATGGAGGCTGTGGTACTGCTCTTTTATTTTTGCAGAGTTGACATTTTTGATGAACTTTTTATTTTTGCAGAGTTGACATTTTTACTGAACTTTCTTTAAAACGCTTCTAAAGGAGGGGATGAAATAACGCTGGCGTAGCTCGTTAACTACAGTTTCGTTTAACATGTGATGAAACTTATTATGATATTCATTCTCGATCAGATGAGTGACAAGATGGTCTTTTGGAAGAATTACAGGACGTTTTGTTTCTAGAGGAACGTTTTTAATTCTATCAATACGTCCTCCGATGCGAATCACTCCGTTTTCGTCTAGATAAAGTGAGAGTTTAAAAAGAGGACTGGATTTGCAGATATTAAGTGCCTGTTGGGTATTTGATACAATTGTTAAAGCTGCATGCTCGTTTATAAAAAATTTGAAGCTGCTTCTTTGTCATCGGATATAAGCAACGGAGGGCAGTCTTTCTTTTTCCACTTTAGAACGAAGAGCTTGACGAATCGTAGGATGCACATAGTGATTTTAAGAAGTCGTTTCCACCTTGGGAAACGACTGTAGTCCACTAGATGTATGTGTGTGGCTTTGGAGTGTGTAACATTCCTTAACCTCCTCGCTACCTTCATCAGAAGTTACAATTTAAGCATTATTTTTAGGAAGAGTCAGTGGGTTTTGCTATAAAAGAGCAGGCCCTGTAAACCATCTGCCAGAAGAGCTTAAATCATAATTACTTTTATATTTTGATGCATCGTCAGCAACATTTTCTTTACTAGGAACCCAATTCCAATTCCTTGCGTCTGAACTTTCAAGTATTTCGCCGATACGTACAGCTACAAGGCTTTTATATTTTTATTGCTTTTATCCAACTAAGAACCACTTGAGAATCTGTCCAAAAGTTTATACTCTCAAAGTGTATAGTGTGACCACTTTTAATAGAGTTGGAGAGTCTGATTCCAAGCACCGCCGCTTCCAATTCTAGACGAGGTATTGAAAGGGTTTTAATCGGAGCTACCTTAGTCTTTGCACTAATTAATGAACACTCTACTGTATTTTCATTTGAAACTCTGATACTCAGGTATCTTCTGTTAATAGCAATATCTTTTACTTTTGGAATTAAGCCCAACCACATTTTCCATTTTTCAAATTGTCTTTCTTTGATGTTCTCGTCCCATTCCACTCCTGAACGCCAAACTTCCTGTAAAATAATCTTTAAATGAATTGTAAAGTTGGCGATCAACCCCAGAGGATCAAATATACACATGAGTGCTCTTAAAACCTCCTGTTTCGTAGAAATGCGTGCACTGCTCATGACGTCTTGGTGCATTTTATTAGCTTTGAAGGTATAGATGAACATGTCAGTAACTGGAGACCACCACATACCCAGAAGTTTCTCGAACTCATTCTGAGTGTTATCAGTAAAGAGTTTACTAGATGGTGAAGTTTGTGATGGAAGGGCATTCAGAACGTTTATGGAATTTGATATGAAATTTTATATTTCGAAACCAGCTTGCTTGTGAATAAATGTCACATCTTTTGCTAGGTTTATAGCTTCTTCTTCTGTGTCTGTACTATCTAAAAAGTCGTCTACACAGTGATTTTCCAAGATCACCTTTGATGCTCTAGGATATTGCATCTCAAATTTTCTAGCATTTTTGTTTTTTTATGAATTGGGCGCAAAAGGGTGAACAAGTTGACCCGAATGTCATAACTTGCATCTGGTACACATCAATATTTCCAGTTTCGGTATTCCGCCACAAGAATCGTTGAGCATCTTTGTCTTCGTTTAGAATTTTGACTTGGTGGAATATCTCAGGTATATCTCCCGATATTGCAAACTTCCTTTCTCGAAATCGAAAGAGAACCGATGGTAATTCCGGTACGTTATCTGGTCCTGTCATTAAAAAAGAGTTGAGAGACATTCCATTGACCTTAGCCGCCGCATCCCAAACTATGCGTAGTTTATCTGGCTTATTGGAGTTTGTGACTGGAAAAACTGGTAGATACCACACTCGGGATTGGGATCTACTCACCTCACCTAAGTTAAGTTTTTTTGCATAGCCCTTTTGGACATATTCTTCGATCTGGTTATTTAATTTTGATAATAATAGTGGCTGGTTAGAAAGTCGTTTTTAAAGGCAGTGCAATCTTTTCTCTGCCATGGTCCTGGTCCTTGGTAGGGAAATGTTTTGATACTTCCATAACAGGGGTACGGCATATCTGTCACCTAGGAAAATTGTTTTTTCTTCCAAAATCTGTACTGCTTTAGAATCCTCATCGGACAGTGTTCTCTTAATAGATTTAGTCCCCAAGCTCTCGAGAGTGAAGTATCGCTTCACAGTCTCATGAATGTTGAAGTCGATATTGTTTTGGCAATTGCAAAAGTGGATATTTATATTTGCATCTAAATTGTTTGTCGTTTCAATTCCAGCTGAAACTGCACCAAAAACAGTCCATCCCAATCTAGTCTTGATGACAGACGGCTTTCTTTACCCTGTCGAGTCTTTAGTGCAGTGGCTAGTCTGCAATGCTGCAGACCTAATAAAATTTGCGGCCTAGCATTCTGGTAAGCTTTTATTGGCAGTCCTTTCAAATAACTATACTGCTGTGTAAGACTACTTAAGTCGACGGATTGTCTCGGAAGTTCTAGAGATTTAACTGTGTGCGCGTTTGGAAGCAAGTATTTTCATTTGGCACCTTGTGCAGATATCTCAAACGTTATTCTCATTGATGATCCTTCAAGCCGATGAGTGTTGGCCGTCCATTTTAAGCACAGGGGATCGCTGTCACCCCTAGCATCGAGGGCAATGGCCAGCTCCTCGTCAACAAGGGTAACTGACGAGCTTCATCCATGAAGGCGTAGGTATAAATAGCCTTGTTATTAAAGTGCAATCTCACAGGAGCGATTTTAAATAATATAGCTGAAGCACTTGGGCGTAGAACTGTACCGCTATAATAAACATTGCTTTGGTTCCCACGGTGTGAAGACAACTGGTTTGCGTTTATATCTCCATTGTGCTTGACGTTTAACTGAGCTTCGTTGTGCATTGTGTCGGTAGGTGCATCCATTAACACCACATAATTGTGACGATAGGCAACGACGACTCCCATGACGACGCAGGCTTGTTCTACAGACGTAAAACCGCTTAACTTTTTTCCATCTATCTTGAAGAGACATTTTTGTGAATTCCTCATACAATGCAAGTATTTTACAATCACGTTTGCAGGCGGAGCATTTGCTGTCATCTTCAGGCTTAGCTTCTTGGTGTATATTTAAAATAGCTCTTGTTTTTTTATAAGTTTTTGACTCCACAGCGGAGGGAACTGTTAACGTGACCTCTGATGCCGCTTTTGCCAACTGCACAAACCAACACACAGTTGACAGTTTGCCTAAAAACATCCCAATTCAGCTTTATCTGCTCGGGCAACTTATCCACTAGCTCTTGCAATAGGCAAGGATTATTAAAATGTGTTGATAGACCGGTTGCCTCCATAGTACGACACATGTTATCTACCTCAAGCGAAAAGTTTACCATTGTTTCTAATTTTTCATACTTAGGCCTCGGTTCATTTCTTATCTTATCTAAGATCGATTTAATTATTATTTCTGGTCTACCAAACAACATAGTTAGCGTTGAGATCACTTGATCGACTTGCTCTGGGTGAAGAAGTCTGAATCGCACTGCTTCCAAGGCTTTACCTTTCAGGCACCGTTGGAGACGAAGCATATTTTCATAATTACTAAAGCCACAAGCCTGTGACGAATTTTTCCACCAACTTATAAGGAGTGGCCACTCTTCAGGCCTCGCGGAGAAATTAAGCTGATCCTTAGACATAACTTGCCTCGCTGCAATTTGAGATTTGTTTATCGATATCTCGCCTTTCGCGTCATCTTGGGTCTTATATGCATCTCTATCACGTGGTTTACTACCTAGCCATGAAACGTAGAAGTCGCACTGGGCGTCTCTCCTCTAGAAATGTTGTTTTGTCTACCCATTCTTTAACACGAAATTTGTTTGCCGACTCAAATTCGATGGAGTCTTGTTCATCGTCGCGTCGGATGTCAGCTGCTCGAGGATGGCATATTTCTTATCAATGTAATCGCGATCACGTTTTTCTTGGAGCATTCTTTCCTCTTCTAATTTTTGTAGTTGCATTTTGACTATTTTAGCACTGGATGCCGTCTTAGAGGACTTACTTCTTGGTGGTTTGCTTTGTTTTGATCTTTTGTATGGGTCACTCGAGTGCATTGATTTGGCGAGTCGTCATGAAATTGTATGGAAGTCACATGGTTCGATGTTGTTTCTGGAGCAGCGCCTTGAGCAGCTGAATTTTGTTGAAATGTTGAATGTCGAGCTTCTCTTTCTTTAAGAAGAAGACAGGTACTGCAGAACCAGTCTTCATTCTCCACCTCATGTGTTACGCCTACGCATGTAAAGTGGAACCAGTTTTCCAGGTACCACATTCTACCATTGGCCCCTGACTATCGGGGGCAGAGCATTTTTTACAATTCTGAGCATTAGATGACGACGGCGGGGACGCATTATGAATTCTTGACCTACGACTACGACTACGAGACTCAGATTTATCTGGCATACTGACTTACCTTGTACCAAGATCGATTGTAGCATGCAACGATAGTGAGATGATAATGAGAAGAACTGATGGTATTGAAGATGATGATGAATTCATGATAAAAACAGGAGTCCTGGTGATCTTGAAGATGTTGCCAGCCCACGGATACTTTTTAGTATCGTTTCAACACGTGGTCTGATGTTTAGAGTAAGGTAATCGTATTTTAAACGAAAATTTAAGTTTATGTTGAATTCAATTCAAACATAAATTCATTTCATGAAATACTTTTACTTTTCCGAAATTTAGAGCCGCTTTGCAGCGCTTAAATTTTATTGTTAAGGAATATTTTACTAAGTTTATAATTTAACATTTCAATAATTTTCTATTAGCTTACGTTTAGTCTTTTTTTTTATTTTTTAATTGTTAAATTAGTATTAAGATATTTTCTTAAAGGTTTCTTTTTTGTTTTACTTTTAAATTTTAGTTTTTTACAATTTCTTAATAATTTAGGGCAACCATTTCTGATGGAGTTCAACTTAAAAAGACAGGGCAAGAAAAAAAATTATTTAGGAAGAAAAGGCGGGAGTTCAGATAGAGAAGAAACGGATATATTAGTCTTTAGGTACTTCAAGTCATCTCGCTTCATTTTTCGAACTCGAGAGGGTCGGTGAAGCCAAGTTCGCTTACACCTATGAAACCGTTCTTTTAATCGTGGATGAAATAATTGTTTTTTAAAAGTTGTTCGTTCAGCACACTTATGCTGCATTTAACCGAGGGACAAATTGCAATTATTTCTACCTTTTTTTAACTATTTTTGTGTCTGTTAACACGACTATGGTAAACATACTTTCTTTACTTTTGGGAAAAAGTTTGGGGATGTGCTTTTTGATGTTGCTGTTGTGATTTTAACCAGAAATGAAAAGTAAAGAAACGCATTTTGGATGTTTCTGCTTTGTTATTTGGAAATAAGAAAAAGGCCGCTTAAAACAACGATACGTGAGGCAGTTGCACTTCGCCAAAAAAATTAAAAAGTTTTAAGTGAATGCGTCGGTAGAATGCTGGTTGTGTCGAATCCTTCTTTATCAAAGCTTAATGCTCTTCTTAAGGCCCACAAGGAAGGTAAGAAAATGTTTCCGAATGTTTCTAATGTAAGTGCACCAACATATAAAATAGCAAAGTGGTTGGTAAAAGAACTAAAACAATTACCACAGTTGGCAAGATCATCAGTTAAAAACTCTTGAATTTGTGGAAAAAATACGTGGTCTAAAGCTTAATCCCGATAAAAATTAGTCAGCTTTGACGTTTGCTCCTTCTTTCCAAGTATTCCAGTCGATAAAGCATTGGAAGTATTTAAATATCATCTCGATAATATCGACTGTGAAGGTGATACAATTTTATTTGTATGAAGCAAAACTTTTTTGAGTTTAGACAAAAAATTTATAAAGTGGAACTAGGAACAAACATCGAAAACCCGTTTAGTCCACTAATAGTTAAATTACTTATGGCTAATTTTGAAATGATCAGCTTCCACTGGGTACGTTATGTGGATGACGTTTGTGCAATTGTAAAAACGGATAAAGTGGTGAATTTGAATCCATAAAATTTGCTTGTGAACTAGAAAGTAATGGAAGATTACCATTTTTGGATCTTGAGTTGCAGCGACTAGGTAACTTAGTTGAAATAGGGGTGTACCATAAGCCTCACAATGCGTACAATCACAAACGATTCGTATTGCACAATTCAGCACAAAATGGCAGCGTATCATTCGATGGTCCACAGATTGTACCGCTTACCGCTGTCAGTTGCAAATTATAAAAAAGAGTATGAGCGCTTAAAAGAAATGGCTCGAATTTATGGCTATAAAACTGAAATGGTTGATAAACTCATTAATAAGCACTCCAAAAAAGTGATAAATTGGAACTACATCACCCTTTTTTCACAGTGTGCAGTGGTCAAACAAATCGCAGCATAAAAGAACGTTATAGTGAGCACATACAATGTATAAACCTTAACCAACCAAGTTAGTCTGCTGTAGCTCATCATGCTATTGTTGATGGACACGAAATTGTGAGTGCGAACAAAGAGAACCTTTGGCTTTTAAAGCAGGTGAACGATGCTCGTCGACTTGATGCGTATGAAGCTTACTATATACAGAAAGACAGAGATGCACTAAATTAAGACAGCGGCAACGTTTAGCCAGTTTATATTTTATATTTCTGAGATCTCAGAGGACTCAGAGCGCTCAGAAATATAAACAGGATTCCTCTCTAAAATTCCTCACTTTTCCCCTTAAAAACTGAGACTGAAATTTTTTGAATTCGCTTGCTCAATTATTTCTTGTCACAGTAAATTACATAAGAAGAAAAGCAAAAGAGAGTTGTTTTGACTTCTATGTGAGGAATACTGTTTATGTTTAACTCTCTGTTAAAAAATTTACGAAAAATACTGAGCGCTCTAGAAATATGAACTGGCCAATTAATTTCAATTAACTTAACCGCATACATTAGAAGTACACGCTCTTGTTATTTATGTATGTACGTTTATTTGTTGCAAAATTTAAAATCTGTTATGACGTAACACAAAAAGCTGACCTCTCAATGCAGTCGCAGATCCGCTGATGATGTGGAGGCGGTCGTCTCGAAATTCATCCAAGTTAGCTTTCAATTTTTTAACTTCCCAGGGTTGTTGGATTTGATGTCAGATTTGTGGTTATACGAAGGAATCGTTTCGTGGTGTCGATATAGCAAAGATCACAGGATCATCCGGTCTGCCGTTACAAATAATTTTGTATATTACATCAGTCGCCACAAAATCTAAAGATTTACTTTTGGCTTATAAATGTAATAAAACACTAGTTCATCTTTTCACCAAGCTTTAAGTCAAAGCGGATAAAGACAAAGCCACTGATGTAATATACAAAATTAGTTGTAACAGCAAACCGGATGATCCTTGTGATCTTTGCTATATCGGCACCACGAAACAATTCCTTCGTCAACGCATGTCTTATCACAAATCTGACATCAAATCCAACAACCCTGGAAAGACGGCATTAGCTAGTCATACTATTGAAAGCGGCCACACCGTTGACATAATATATATGGACTGCTAATGTTATGATATTTCCATACAAAATGTGCTAGGAAACTGACCCTACTTAAAACGGTCGAGATTAGCGATAAATTCAGGCCTATCGGTGAAAATTTTAAAAATTTCTGCAGCCATCTGTTTTAGGTTGAATAAATGGTTGCATAAATGAACTTTCATTCATAAAAACTAGGGTACCTATTTGGTATTTTTCATAAAAAACCCTGCCATTTACTATTACAGAAATTCAATGATAATTTCTCTTTTAATAATAATAATCTCTTTTCTTATTTAATGGCTTTAAAAAAGCATATTTTCGTATTTTGTATGGGTTTTTCTTAAAAAATACCCCTCAACACTGGTGTGACTCAAATGTCCGATGTTATTTTCGTTTTTTGTCGAGAGGACGGAGTTTGGCGCTAGTTTTGCCACCATAAAAAGTGGAACCATCGTATGTTGGCTACTAGCAGTCCGTATGTAATATGTCAATGGGCCACACCCCCGACTTTGACGATGTCAAAATTCTTCAGACAGAGAGACATGCGTCTAAGTGATACACCCTGGAAACACTGCACATCATCAACAACAGCAACAACACGAACTGCAAACTTGACACACAAAACATATCCGCAGTATACTGCTCACTTGTCTCCGATTAAACGTAAATTATCAATTTGTTGTTTTGTTTTATTGTAAAGTAAAAAGATATAACTTCAATTCGAAGTGAATGAGTCTTATTCAATTTTATTTATAAAACATTTTAATTTTACTTATGTAAAACAATGTTTTTTTTTCATATAACGTTATTCTTGTCAAAAAGTTGTCATACAATTGTCATAATCATGCAACGTCGTAAGTTTACAAATTGTGTAAAATGATAAGTTTACGCAAAGTTTGCATGAACGACCTTTTTTAAACATTTGATTAAATGCTAGGTAATTCAATCAGAATAAGAGTCACAATGACGTTTGGATAAGTTTATAATTTTAACCAGTTTGGGTAGTTTTACGCAACAAAATCCTCTAATAAGTTTAACCAAATTGTGTAAATCATCAAAATCAAAAATCAAACCATACAAAATTTGACAGTTCATTAACCAAAAAAAAAACTTACCTAATTTGTAAACTTATCTAGGGTCTTACGAAGTTGCATAAACTTTTATGTTAAATAAAGTTCCCCCGTAGAAGGCAGCAATCCCTGCCGAAATGTCGGGAAAAGTAAATGTTTACTTAATTGTTTCATTCCTACATCCAGTGTGACCACAAAAGCCGAGGGAAAAACAAGATTTGATCTTATCCACTTTTTCAACTGTAATCCAAATTGGTCAATAATTTATCTTTAATAGGCCTGCTTTGTACGTTTTTTTTTGCAGTATGGCAGTATAAATCGAAACGACACAGGTACAAACGTCGACTGAAAGTTTCTATATGTAAAGAATATATACGCCACTGCTCATTTGCACGGATTTATACTGTGAAAAAACGTGCGGTGCATTGCCGTGTGAACAATTATTTGTTGAATGTCTTAAATCAAAATCGGTAGGCCATTTTTGAGATAAATACATTTTTCCTTTATGATTGTATGGCAAGGACCCAAAAACTAATTTCTTCGTCGTTGCCATGCAAATAGAATGGGTTTGATTCCATTGAAATGAAAATTTGCGTGATAGACTTTAAAGCGGATCCATACCTATTGTTGAATTCAATTCAAACATAAATTCATTTCATGAAATACTTTTACTTTTCCGAAATTTAGAGCCGCTTTGCAGCGCTTAAATTTTCCTGTTAAGAAATATTTTATTAAGTTTATAATTTTACATTTCAATAGTTTTCTATTAGCTTACGTTTAGTCTTTTTTTTTTATTTTTCAATTGTTAAATTAGTATTAAGATATTTTCTTAAAGGTTTCTTTTTTGTTTTACTTTTTAAATTTTACTATTTTACAATTTCTTAATAATTTAGGACAACCATTTCTGATGGAGTTCAAGTTAAAAAGACAGGGCAAAAAAAAATGATTTAGGAAAAAAATTAGGGAGTTCAGATAAAGAAGAAACGGATATATTAGTCTTTAGGTACTTCAAGCCATCTCGCTTCATTTTTCGAACTCGAGAGGGTCGGTGAAGCCAAGTTCGCTTACACTCCCCCCGGTAATTGGGTTAAAGGCACAAGTTACCATCTTCTTCGAATTTGTATACGTCCAATACTGCAAGCTTAACAGCCGGTCGGGTATATACACCAACACTTGTTTGCACGACTGCACTACGGATTGTTCCATCTCTGTCAGGCAGCACCTTAAGAATATTTCCTCTTGGCCATATTTTCCTGGGATTATCGCGGTCAACGATAATAACGATATCTCCTTCTTTCAGCTGCCTATTTGGCGTGAACCACTTGGTACGCCGAGTTAAATCCGGCAAGTATTCATGAATCCATTTTTGCCAGAAGGGTTTGGCGTACCTCTCGGCTGCCAGCCAGTTTTTTCTTATTGCACGTCCGTCATCTATAGGTTCTTCACTCAAGCATTCTTGATTAGAACAACCAATTAAAAAATGGTCTGGGGTAAGTGCTTCACTATTCTCACAATCGATTGGCACATGGGTAAGGGGTCGCGAATTCATAATACTCTCCACCTCCGCCATCATGCTCAATAGTAATTCGTCGGAAGGGTTGCCAGTTGGTGTTATTTCGGCGAAGGTTTGTTTTACTGATCGAATGCGCTCCCAACTCCCTCCCATGTGGGGTTCTGCTGGTGGAATAAAGTTCCATTTAAGTTTCATTTCAAATTCTCTGGCTACTGCATTTTTATTAAGATCGCATATGGCCTGCTGCAACTCCTTACTTGCTCCTCGAAAATTTGTGCCATTGTCGGAAAATACTTCCTTAGGCATTCCTCTTCTTGAAACAAATCTCTTAAACCTTAAAACCTAATATACATGAATCGCTGGAGAGACTGTGAACTATTTCAATATGGATTGCCCGCACAGTCAAGCAGGTGAGCAGCATGCCCCATCTCTTATCCAAATGTCTTCTGACCTTAACATAGAGTGGCCCGAAGTAGTCCACTCCTGTGTAGAGAAATGGTCGCATGAAGGGTTGGAGCCGGGCATATGGCAGTTCTGCCATACGTGGAGGCTGTGGTACTCTTTTATTTTTGCAGAGTTGACATTTTTGATGAACTTTCTTTAAAACGCTTCTCAAGGAGGGGATGAAATAACGCTGGCGTAGCTCTTTAACTACATTTTCGTTTGACATGTGATGAAACTTATTATGATATTCATTCTCGATCAGATGAGTGACAAGATGGTCTTTTGGAAGAATTACAGGACGTTTTGTTTCTAGAGGAACGTTTTTAATTCTATCAATACGTCCTCCGATGCGAATCACTCCGTTTTCGTCTAGATAAGGTGAGAGTTTAAAAAGAGGACTGGATTAGCAGATATTAAGTGCCTGTTGGGTATTTGATGCAATTGTTAAGGCTGCATGCTCGTTTATAAGAAATTTGAAGCTGCTTCTTTGTCATCGGATATAAGCAAAGGAGGGCGATCTTTCTTTTTCCACTTTAGAACGAAGAGCTTGACGAATCGTAGGATGTACATAGTGGTTTTAAGAAGTCGTTTCCACCTTGAGAAACGACTGTAGTCCACTAGATGTATGTGTGTGGCTTTGGAGTGTGTAACATTCCTTAACCTCCTCGCTACCTTCATCAGAAGTTACAATTTAAGCATTATTTTTAGGAAGAGTCAGTGGGTTTTGCTATAAAAGAGCAGGCCCTGTAAACCATCTGCCAGAAGAGCTTAAATCATAATTACTTTTATATTTTGATGCATCGTCAGCAACATTTTCTTTACTAGGAACCCAATTCCAATTCCTTGCGTCTGAACTTTCAAGTATTTCGCCGATACGTACAGCTACAAGGCTTTTATATTTTTATTGCTTTTATCCAACTAAGAACCACTTGAGAATCTGTCCAAAAGTTTTATTAGCTTTGAAGGTATAGATGAACATGTCAGTAACTGGAGACCACCACATACCCAGATGTTTCTCGAACTCATTCTGAGTGTTATCAGTAAAGAGTTTACTAGATGGTGAAGTTTGTGATGGAAGGGCATTTGGAACGTTTATGGAATTTGAAATGAAATTTTGTATTTCGAAACCAGCTTGCTTGTGAATAAATGTCACATCTTTTGCTAGGTTTATAGCTTCTTCTTCTGTGTCTGTACTATCTAAAAAGTCGTCTACATAATGATTTTCCAAGATCGCCTTTGATGCTCTAGGATATTGCATCTCAAATTTTCTAGCATTTTTGTTTTTTATGAATTGGGCGCAAAAGGGTGAACAAGTTGACCCGAATGTCATAACTTGCATCTGGTACACATCAATATTTCCAGTTTCGGTATTCCGCCACAAGAATCGTTGAGCATCTTTGTCTTCGTTTAGAATTTTGACTTGGTGGAATATCTCACGTATATCTCCCGATATTGCAAACTTCCTTTCTCGAAATCGAAAGAGAACCGATGGTAATTCCGGTACGTTATCTGGTCCTGTCATTAAAAAAGAGTTGAGAGACATTCCATTGACCTTAGCCGCCGCATCCCAAACTATGCGTAGTTTATCTGGCTTATTGGGGTTTGTGACTGGAAAAACTGGTAGATACCACACTCGGGATTGGAATCTACTCACCTCACCTAAGTTAAGTTTTTTTGCATAGCCCTTTGGACATATTCTTCGATCTGGTTATTTAATTTTGATAATAACAGTGGCTGGTTAGAAAGTCGTTTTTAAAGGCAGTGCAATCTTTTCTCTGCCATGGCCCTGGTGCTTGGTAGGGAAATGTTTTGATACTTCCATAACAGGGGTACGGCATATCTGTCACCTAGGAAAATTGTTTTTTCTTCCAAAATCTGTACTGCTTTAGAATCCTCATCGGACAGTGTTCTCTTAATAGATTTAGTCCCCAAGCTCTCGAGAGTGAAGTATCGCTTCACAGTCTCATGAATGTTGAAGTCGATTTTGTTTTGGCAATTGCAAAAGTGGATATTTATATTTGCATCTAAATTGTTTGTCGTTTCAATTCCAGCTGAAACTGCACCAAAAACAGTCCATCCCAATCTAGTCTTGATGACAGACGGCTTTCTTTACCCTGTCGAGTCTTTAGTGCAGTGGCTAGTCTGCAATGCTGCAGACCTAATAAAATTTGCGGCCTAGCATTCTGGTAAGCTTTTATTGGCAGTCCTTTCAAATAACTATACTGCTGTGTAAGACTACTTAAGTCGACGGATTGTCTCGGAAGTTCTAGAGATTTAGCTGTGTGCGCGTTTGGAAGCAAGTATTTTCGTTTGGCACCTTGTGCAGATATCTCAAACGTTATTCTCATTGATGATCCTTCAAGCCGATGAGTGTTGGCCGTCCATTTTAAGCACAGGGGATCGCTGTCACCCCTAGCATCGAGGGCAATGGCCAGCTCCTCGTCAACAAGGGTAACTGACGAGCTTCATCCATGAAGGCGTAGGTATAAATAGCCTTGTTATTAAAGTGCAATCTCACAGGAGCGATTTTAAATAATATAGCTGAAGCACTTGGGCGTAGAACTGTACCGCTATAATAAACATTGCTTTGGTTCCCACGGTGTGAAGACAACTGGTTTGCGTTTATATCTCCATTGTGCTTGACGTTTAACTGAGCTTCGTTGTGCATTGTGTCGGTAGGTGCATCCATTAACACCACATAATTGTGACGATAGGCAACGACGACTCCCATGACGACGCAGGCTTGTTCTACAGACGTAAAACCGCTTAACTTTTTTCCATCTAT
Source organism: Dasysyrphus albostriatus (assembly GCA_946251815.1). Lineage (NCBI taxonomy): Eukaryota > Metazoa > Arthropoda > Insecta > Diptera > Syrphidae > Dasysyrphus > Dasysyrphus albostriatus. The sequence continues at coordinate 117,972,374 of OX276335.1, forward strand.
CTTGAAGAGAGAGACATTTTTGTGAATTCCTCACACAATGCAAGTGTTTTACAATCACGTTTGCAGGCGGAGCATTTGCTGTCATCTTCAGGCTTAGCTTCTTGGTGTATATTTAAAATAGCTCTTGTTTTTTTATAAGTTTTTGACTCCACAGCGGAGGGAACTGTTAACGTGACCTCTGATGCCACTTTTGCCAACTGCACAAACCAACACACAGTTGACAGTTTGCCTAAAAACACCCCAATTCAGCTTGATCTGCACGGGCAACTTATCCACTAGCTCTTGCAATAGGCAAGGATTATTAAAATGTGTTGATAGACCGGTTGCCTCCATAGTACGACACATGTTATCTACCTCAAGCGAAAAGTTTACCATTGTTTCTAATTTTTCATACTTAGGCCCCGGTTCATTTCTTATTTTATCTAAGATCGATTTAATTATTATTTCTGGTCTACCAAACAACATAGTTAGCGTTGAGATCACTTGATCGACTTGCTCTGGGTGAAGAAGTCTGAATCGCACTGCTTCCAAGGCTTTACCTTTCAGGCACCGTTGGAGACGAAGCATATTTTCATAATTACTAAAGCCACAAGCCTGTGACGAATTTTTCCACCAACTTATAAGGAGTGGCCACTCTTCAGGCCTCCCGGAGAAATTAAGCTGATCTTTAGACATAACTTGCCTCGCTGCAATTTGAGATTTGTTTATCGATATCTCGCCTTTCGCGTCATCTTGGGTCTTATATGCATCTCTATCACGTGGTTTACTACCTAGCCATGAATCGTAGAAGTCGCACTGGGCATTTTTGTCTCCTCTGTCACGCCTCTCGACGGCGCGTCTCTCCTCTGGAAATGTTGTTTTGTCTACCCATTCTTAACAACACGAAATTTGTTTGCCGACTCAAATTCGATGGAGTCTTGTTCATCGTCGCGTCGGATGTCAGCTGCTCGAGGATGGCATATTTCTTATCAATGTAATCGCGATCACGTTTTTCTTGGAGCATTCTTTCCTCTTCTAATTTTTGTAGTTGCATTTTGACTATTTTAGCACTGGATGCCGTCTTAGAGGACTTACTTCTTGGTGGTTTGCTTTTGTTTTGATCTTTTGTATGGGTCACTCGAGTGCATTGATTTGGCGAGTCGTCATGAAGTTGTATGGAAGTCGCATGGTTCGATGTTGATTCTGGAGCAGCGCCTTGAGCAGCTGCATTTTGTTGAAATGTTGAATGTCGAGCTTCTCTTTCTTTAAGATGAAGACAGGTACTGCAGAACCAGTCTTCATTCTCCACCTCATGTGTTACGCCTACGCATGTAAAGTGGAACCAGTTTTCACAGGTACCACATTCTACCATTAGCCCCTGACTATCGGGGGCAGAGCATTTTTTACAATTCTGAGCATTAGATGACGACGGCGGGGACGCATTATGAATTCTTGACCTACGACTACGACTACGAGACTCAGATTTATCTGGCATACTGACTTACCTTGTACCAAGATCGATAGTAGCATGCAACGATAGTGAGATGATAATGAGAGGAACTGATGGTATTGAAGATGATGATGAATTGATGATAAAAAAAAGGAGTCCTGGTGATCTTGAAGATGTTGCCAGCCCACGGGTACTTTTTAGTAACGTTTCAACGCGTGGTCTGATGTTTAGAGTAAGGTAATCGTATTTTAAACGAAAATTTAAGTTTATGTTGAATTCAATTCAAACATAAATTCATTTCATGAAATACTTTTACTTTTCCGAAATTTAGAGCCGCTTTGCAGCGCTTAAATTTTATTGTTAAGAAATATTTTATTAAGTTTATAATTTAACATTTCAATAATTTTCTATTAGCTTACGTTTAGTCTTTTTTTTTATTTTTCAATTGTTAAATTAGTATTAAGATATTTTCTTAAAGGTTTCTTTTTTGTTTTACTTTTTAAATTTTAGTTTTTTACAATTTCTTAATAATTTAGGGCAACCATTTCTGATGGAGTTCAACTTAAAAAGACAGGGCAAAGAAAAAAAATGATTTAGGAAGAAAAGGCGGGAGTTCAGATAGAGAAGAAACGGATATATTAGTCTTTAGGTACTTCAAGTCATCTCGCTTCATTTTTCGAACTCGAGAGGGTCGGTGAAGCCAAGTTCGCTTACACCTATGAAACCGTTCTTTTAATCGTGGATGAAATAATTATTTTTTAAAAGTTGTTCGTTCAGCACACTTATGCTGCATTTAACCGAGGGACAAATTGCATTTATTTCTACCTTTTTTAACTATTTTTTTGTCTGTTAACACGACTATGGTAAACATACTTTCTTTACTTTTGGGAAAAAGTTTGGGGATGTGCTTTTTGATGTTGTTGTTGTGATTTTAACCAGAAATGAAAAGTAAAGAAACGCATTTTTGGATGTTTCTGCTTTGTTATTTGGAAATAAGAAAATGGCCGCTTAAAACAACGATACGTGAAGCAGTTGCACTTCGCCAAAAAAATTAAAAAGTTTTCAGTGAATGCGTTGGTAGAATGCTGGTTGTGTCGAACCCTTCTTTATCAAAGCTTTATGCTCTTCTTAAGGCCCACAAGGAAGTTAAGAAAATGTATCCGATTGTTTCTAATGTAAGTGCACCAACATATAAAATAGCAAAGTGGTTGGTAAAAGAACTAAAACAATTACCACAGTTGGCAAGATCATCAGTTAAAAACTCTTGAATTTGTGGAAAAAATACGTGGTCTAAAGCTTAATCCCGATAAAAATTAGTCAGCTTTGACGTTTGCTCCTTCTTTCCAAGTATTCCAGTCGATAAAGCATTGGAAGTATTTAAATATCATCTCGATAATATCGACTGTGAAGGTGATACAATTTTATTTGTATGAAGCAAAACTTTTTTGAGTTTAGACAAAAAATTTATAAAGTGGAACTAGGAACAAACATCGAAAACCCGTTTAGTCCACTAATAGTTAAATTACTTATGGCTAATTTTGAAATGACATTAAAACGAAAAAATCAGCTTCCACTGGGTACGTTATGTGGATGACGTTTGTGCAATTGTAAAAACGGATAAAGTGGTGAATTTGAATCCATAAAATTTGCTTGTGAACTAGAAAGTAATGGAAGATTACCATTTTTGGATCTTGAGTTGCAGCGACTAGGTAACTTAGTTGAAATAGGGGTGTACCATAAGCCTCACAATGCGTACAATCACAAACGATTCGTATTGCACAATTCAGCACAAAATGGCAGCGTATCATTCGATGGTCCACAGATTATACCGCTTACCGCTGTCAGTTGCAAATTATAAAAAAGAGTATGAGCGCTTAAAAGAAATGGCTCGAATTTATGGCTATAAAACTGAAATGGTTGATAAACTCATTAATAAGCACTCCAAAAAAGTGATAAATTGGAACTACATCACCCTTTTTTCACAGTGTGCAGTGGTCAAACAAATCGCAGCATAAAAGAACGTTATAGTCAGCACATACAATGTATAAGCCTTAACCAACCAAGTTAGTCTGCTGTAGCTCATCATGCTATTGTGGATGGACACGAAATTGTGAGTGCGAATAAAGAGAACCTTTGGCTTTTAAAGCAGGTGAACGATGCTCGTCGACTTGATGCGTATGAAGCTTACTATATACAGAAAGACAGAGATGCACTAAATTAAGACAGCGGCAACGTTTAGGCAGTTTATATTTTATATTTCTGAGATCTCAGAGGACTCAGAGCGCTCAGAAATATAAACAGGATTCCTCTCTAAAATTCCTCACTTTTCCCCTTAAAAACTGAGACTGAAATTTTTTGAATTCGCTTGCTCAATTATTTCTTGTCGCAGTAAATTACATAAGAAGAAAAGCAAAAGAGAGTTGTTTTGACTTCTATGTGAGGAATACTGTTTATGTTTAACTCTCTGTTAAAAAATTTACGAAAAATACTGAGTGCTCTAGAAATATAAACTGGCCAACTAATTTCAATTAACTTAACCGCATACATTAGAAGTAAACGCTCTTGTTATTTATGTATGTACGTTTATTTGTTGCCAAATTTAAAATCTGTTATGACGTAACACGACTGATGTAATATACAAAATTAGTTGTAACAGCAAACCGGATGATCCTTGTGATCTTTGCTATATCGGCACCACGAAACAATTCCTTCGTCAACGCATGTCTTATCACAAATCTGACATCAAATCCAACAACCCTGGAAAGACGGCATTAGCTAGTCATACTATTGAAAGCGGCCACACCGTTGACATAATATATATGGACTGCTAATGTTATGATATTTCCATACAAAATGTGCTAGGAAACTGACCCTACTTAAAACGGTCGAGATTAGCGATAAATTCAGGCCTATCGGTGAAAATTTTAAAAATTTCTGCAGCCATCTGTTTTAGGTTGAATAAATGGTTGCATAAATGAACTTTCATTCATAAAAACTAGGGTACCTATTTGGTATTTTTCATAAAAAACCCTGCCATTTACTATTACAGAAATTCAATGATAATTTCTCTTTTAATAATAATAATCTCTTTTCTTATTTAATGGCTTTAAAAAAGCATATTTTCGGATTTTGTATGGGTTTTTCTTAAAAAATACCCCTCAACACTGGTGTGACTCAAATGTCCGATGTTATTTTCGTTTTTTGTCGAGAGGACGGAGTTTGGCGCTAGTTTTGCCACCATAAAAAGTGGAACCATCGTATGTTGGCTACTAGCAGTCCGTATGTAATATGTCAATGGGCCACACCCCCGACTTTGACGATGTCAAAATTCTTCAGACAGAGAGACATGCGTCTAAGTGATACAACCTGGAAACACTGCACATCATCAACAACAGCAACAACACGAACCGCAAACTTGACACACAAAACATATCCGCGGTATACTGCTCACTTGTCTCCGATTAAACGTAAATTATCAATTTGTTGTTTTGTTTTATTGTAAAGTAAAAAGATATAACTTCAATTCGAAGTGAATGAGTCTTATTCAATTTTATTTATAAAACATTTTAATTTTACTTATGTAAAACAATGTTTTTTTTCATATAACGTTATTCTTGTCAAAAAGTTGTCATACAATTGTCATAATCATGCAACGTCGTAAGTTTACAAATTGTGTAAAATGATAAGTTTACGCAAAGTTTGCATGAACGACCTTTTTAAACATTTGATTAAATGCTAGGTAATTCAATCAGAATAAGAGTCAGAATGACGTTTGGATAAGTTTATAATTTTAACCAGTTTGGGTAGTTTTACGCAACAAAATCCTCTAATAAGTTAAACCAAATTGTGTAAATCATTTCCCATACAAAATTTGACAGTTCATTAACCAAAAAAAAAACTTACCTAATTTGTAAACTTATCTAGGGTCTTACGAAGTTGTATGAACTTTTATGTTAAATAAAGTTCCCCCGTAGAAGGCAGCAATCCCTGCCGAAATGTCGGGAAAAGTAAATGTTTACTTAATTGTTTCATTCCTACATCCAGTGTGACCACAAAAGCCGAGGGAAAAACAAGATTTGATCTTATCCACTTTTTCAACTGTAATCCAAATTGGTCAATAATTTATCTTTAATAGGCCTGGTTTGTACGTTTTTTTGCAGTATGGCAGTATAAATCGAAACGACACAGGTACAAACGTCGACTGAAAGGTTCTATATGTAAAGAATATATACGCCACTGCTCATTTGCACGGATTTATGCTGTGAAAAAACGTGCGGTGCATTGCCGTGTGAACAATTATTTGTTGAATGTCTTAAATCAAAATCGGCAGAGCCATTTTTGAGATAAATACATTTTTCCTTTATGATTGTATGGCAAGGACCTAAAAACTAATTTCCTCGTCGTTGCCATGCAAATAGAATGGGTTTGATTCCATTGAAATGAAAATGAGCGTGATAGACTTTAAAGCGGATCCATACCTATTGTTGAATTCAATTCAAACATAAATTCATTTCATGAAATACTTTTACTTTTCCGAAATTTAGAGCCGCTTTGCAGCGCTTAAATTTTCCTGTTAAGAAATATTTTATTAAGTTTGTAATTTTACATTTCAATAGTTTTCTATTAGCTTGCGTTTAGTCTTTTTTTATTTTTCAATTGTTAAATTAGTATTAAGATATTTTCTTAAAGGTTTCTTTTTTGTTTTACTTTTTAAATTTTACTATTTTACAATTTCTTAATAATTTAGGACAACCATTTCTGATGGAGTTCAAGTTAAAAAGACAAGGCAAAAAAAATGATTTAGGAAGAAAATTAGGGAGTTCAGATAAAGAAGAAACGGATATATTAGTCTTTAGGTACTTCAAGCCATCTCGCTTCATTTTTCGAACTCGAGAGGGTCGGTGAAGCCAAGTTCGCTTACACTCCCCCCGGTAATTGGGTTAAAGGCACAAGTTACCATCTTCTTCGAATTTGTATACGTCCAATACTGCAAGCTTAACAGCCGGTCGGGTATATACACCAACACTTGTTTGCACGACTGCACTACGGATTGTTCCATCTCTGCCAGGCAGCACCTTAAGAATATTTCCTCTTGGCCATATTTTCCTGGGATTATCGCGGTCAACGATAATAACGATATCTCCTTCTTTCAGCTGCCTATTTGGCGTGAACCACTTGGTACGCCGAGTTAAATCCGGCAAGTATTCATGAATCCATTTTTGCCAGAAGGGTTTGGCGTACCTCTCGGCTGCCAGCCAGTTTTTTCTTATTGCACGTCCGTCATCTATAGGTTCTTCACTCAAGCATTCTTGATTAGAACAACCAATTAAAAAATGGTTTGGGGTAAGTGCTTCACTATTCTCACAATCGATTGGCACATGGGTAAGGGGTCGCGAATTCATAATACTCTCCACCTCCGCCATCATGCTCAATAGTAATTCGTCGGAAGGGTTGCCAGTTGGTGTTATTTCGGCGAAGGTTTGTTTTACTGATCGAATGCGCTCCCAACTCCCTCCCATGTGAGGTTCTGCTGGTGGAATAAAGTTCCATTTAAGTTTCATTTCAAATTCTCTGGCTACTGCATTTTTATTAAGATCGCCTATGGCCTGCTGCAACTCCTTACTTGCTCCTCGAAAATTTGTGCCATTGTCGGAAAATACTTCCCTAGGCATTCCTCTTCTTGAAACAAATCTCTTAAACCTTAAAACCTAATATACATGAATCGCTGGAGAGACTGTGAACTATTTCAATATGGATTGCCCGCACAGTCAAGCAGGTGAGCAGCATGCCCCATCTCTTATCCAAATGTCTTCTGACCTTAACATAGAGTAGCCCGAAGTAGTCCACTCCTGTGTAGGGAAATGGTCGCATGAAGGGTTGGAGCCGGGCATATGGCAGTTCTGCCATACGTGGAGGCTGTGGTACTCTTTTATTTTTGCAGAGTTGACATTTTTGATGAACTTTCTTTAAAACGCTTCTCAAGGAGGGGATGAAATAACGCTGGCGTAGCTCGTTAACTACAGTTTCGTTTAACATGTGATGAAACTTATTATGATATTCATTCTCGATCAGATGAGTGACAAGATGGTCTTTTGGAAGAATTACAGGACGTTTTGTTTCTAGAGGAACGTTTTTAACTCTATCAATACGTCCTCCGATGCGAATCACTCCATTTTCGTCTAGATAAGGTGAGAGTTTAAAAAGAGGACTGGATTAGCAGATATTAAGTGCCTGTTGGGTATTTGATGCAATTGTTAAAGCTGCATGCTCGTTTATAAAAATTTGAAGCTGCTTCTTTGTCATCGGATGTAAGCAAAGGAGGGCGGTCTTTCTTTTTCCACTTTAGAACGAAGAGCTTGACGAATCGTAGGATGTACATAGTGGTTTTAAGAAGTCGTTTCCACCTTCAGAAACGACTGTAGTCCACTAGATGTATGTGTGTGGCTTTGGAGTGTGTAACATTCCTTAACCTCCTCGCTACCTTCATCAGAAGTTACAATTTAAGCATTATTTTTAGGAAGAGTCAGTGGGTTTTGCTATAAAAGAGCAGGCCCTGTAAACCATCTGCCAGAAGAGCTTAAATCATAATTACTTTTATATTTTGATGCATCGTCAGCAACATTTTCTTTACTAGGAACCCAATTCCAATTCCTTGCGTCTGAACTTTCAAGTATTTCGCCGATACGTACAGCTACAAGGCTTTTATATATTATTGCTTTTATCCAACTAAGAACCACTTGAGAATCTGTCCAAAAGTTTTATTAGCTTTGAAGGTATAGATGAACATGTCAGTAACTGGAGACCACCACATACCCAGATGTTTCTCGAACTCATTCTGAGTGTTATCAGTAAAGAGTTTACTAGATGGTGAAGTTTGTGATGGAAGGGCATTTGGAACGTTTATGGAATTTGAAATGAAATTTTGTATTTCGAAACCAGCTTGCTTGTGAATAAATGTCACATCTTTTGCTAGGTTTATAGCTTCTTCTTCTGTGTCTGTACTATCTAAAAAGTCGTCTACATAATGATTTTCCAAGATCGCCTTTGATGCTCTAGGATATTGCATCTCAAATTTTCTAGCATTTTTGTTTTTTTATGAATTGGGCGCAAAAGGGTGAACAAGTTGACCCGAATGTCATAACTTGCATCTGGTACACATCAATATTTCCAGTTTCGGTATTCCGCCACAAGAATCGTTGAGCATCTTTGTCTTCGTTTAGAATTTTGACTTGGTGGAATATCTCACGTATATCTCCCGATATTGCAAACTTCCTTTCTCGAAATCGAAAGAGAACCGATGGTACGTTATCTGGTCCTGTCATTAAAAAAGAGTTGAGAGACATTCCATTGACCTTAGCCGCCGCATCCCAAACTATGCGTAGTTTATCTGGCTTATTGGGGTTTGTGACTGGAAAAACTGGTAGATACCACACTCGGGATTGGAATCTACTCACCTCACCTAAGTTAAGTTTTTTTGCACAGCCCTTTGGACATATTCTTCGATCTGGTTATTTAATTTTGATAATAACAGTGGCTGGTTAGAAAGTCGTTTTTAAAGGCAGTGCAATCTTTTCTCTGCCATGGCCCTGGTGCTTGGTAGGGAAATGTTTTGATACTTCCATAACAGGGGTACGGCATATCTGTCACCTAGGAAAATTGTTTTTTCTTCCAAAATCTGTACTGCTTTAGAATCCTCATCGGACAGTGTTCTCTTAATAGATTTAGTCCCCAAGCTCTCGAGAGTGAAGTATCGCTTCACAGTCTCATGAATGTTGAAGTCGATTTTGTTTTGGCAATTGCAAAAGTGGATATTTATATTTGCATCTAAATTGTTTGTCGTTTCAATTCCAGCTGAAACTGCACCAAAAACAGTCCATCCCAATCTAGTCTTGATGACAGACGGCTTTCTTTACCCTGTCGAGTCTTTAGTGCAGTGGCTAGTCTGCAATGCTGCAGACCTAATAAAATTTGCGGCCTAGCATTCTGGTAAGCTTTTATTGGCAGTCCTTTCAAATAACTATACTGCTGTGTAAGACTACTTAAGTCGACGGATTGTCTCGGAAGTTCTAGAGATTTAGCTGTGTGCGCGTTTGGAAGCAAGTATTTTCGTTTGGCACCTTGTGCAGATATCTCAAACGTTATTCTCATTGATGATCCTTCAAGCCGATGAGTGTTGGTCGTCCATTTTAAGCACAGGGGATCGCTGTCACCCCTAGCATCGAGGGCAATGGCCAGCTCCTCGTCAACAAGGGTAACTGACGAGCTTCATCCATGAAGGCGTAGGTATAAATAGCCTTGTTATTAAAATGCAATCTCACAGGAGCGATTTTAAATAATATAGCTGAAGCACTTGGGCGTAGAACTGTACCGCTATAATAAACATTGCTTTGGTTCCCACGGTGTGAAGACAACTGGTTTGCGTTTATATCTCCATTGTGCTTGACGTTTAACTGAGCTTCGTTGTGCATTGTGTCGGTAGGTGCATCCATTAACACCACATAATTGTGACGATAGGCAACGACGACTCCCATGACGACGCAGGCTTGTTCTACAGACGTAAAACCGCTTAACTTTTTTCCATCTATCTTGAAGAGAGAGACATTTTTGTGAATTCCTCACACAATGCAAGTGTTTTACAATCACGTTTGCAGGCGGAGCATTTGCTGTCATCTTCAGGCTTAGCTTCTTGGTGTATATTTAAAATAGCTTTTGTTTTTTTATAAGTTTTTGACTCCACAGCGGAGGGAACTGTTAACGTGACCTCTGATGCCACTTTTGCCAACTGCACAAACCAACACACAGTTGACAGTTTGCCTAAAAACACCCCAATTCAGCTTGATCTGCACGGGCAACTTATCCACTAGCTCTTGCAATAGGCAAGGATTATTAAAATGTGTTGATAGACCGGTTGCCTCCATAGTACGACACATGTTATCTACCTCAAGCGAAAAGTTTACCATTGTTTCTAATTTTTCATACTTAGGCCCCGGTTCATTTCTTATTTTATCTAAGATCGATTTAATTATTATTTCTGGTCTACCAAACAACATAGTTAGCGTTGAGATCACTTGATCGACTTGCTCTGGGTGAAGAAGTCTGAATCGCACTGCTTCCAAGGCTTTACCTTTCAGGCACCGTTGGAGACGAAGCGTATTTTCATAATTACTAAAGCCACAAGCCTGTGACGAATTTTTCCACCAACGTATAAGGAGTGGCCACTCTTCAGGCCTCCCGGAGAAATTAAGCTGATCTTTAGACATAACTTGCCTCGCTGCAATTTGAGATTTGTTTATCGATATCTCGCCTTTCGCGTCATCTTGGGTCTTATATGCATCTCTATCACGTGGTTTACTACCTAGCCATGAATCGTAGAAGTCGCACTGGGCATTTTTGTCTCCTCTGTCACGCCTCTCGACGGCGCGTCTCTCCTCTGGAAATGTTGTTTTGTCTACCCATTCTTTAACACGAAATTTGTTTGCCGACTCAAATTCGATGGAGTCTTGTTCATCGTCGCGTCGGATGTCAGCTGCTCGAGGATGGCATATTTCTTATCAATGTAATCGCGATCACGTTTTTCTTGGAGCATTCTTTCCTCTTCTAATTTTTGTAGTTGCATTTTGACTATTTTAGCACTGGATGCCGTCTTAGAGGACTTACTTCTTGGTGGTTTGCTTTTGTTTTGATCTTTTGTATGGGTCACTCGAGTGCATTGATTTGGCGAGTCGTCATGAAGTTGTATGGAAGTCGCATGGTTCGATGTTGATTCTGGAGCAGCGCCTTGAGCAGCATTTTGTTGAAATGTTGAATGTCAAGCTTCTCTTTCTTTAAGATGAAGACAGGTACTGCAGAACCAGTCTTCATTCTCCACCTCATGTGTTACGCCTACGCATGTAAAGTGGAACCAGTTTTCACAGGTACCACATTCTACCATTGGCCCCTGACTATCGGGGGCAGAGCATTTTTTACAATTCTGAGCATTAGATGACGACAGCGGGGACGCATTATGAATTCTTGACCTACGACTACGACTACGAGACTCAGATTTATCTGGCATACTGACTTACCTTGTACCAAGATCGATAGTAGCATGCAACGATAGTGAGATGATAATGAGAAGAACTGATGGTATTGAAGATGATGATGAATTGATGATAAAAAAAAGGAGTCCTGGTGATCTTGAAGATGTTGCCAGCCCACGGGTACTTTTTAGTAACGTTTCAACACGTGGTCTGATGTTTAGAGTAAGGTAATCGTATTTTAAACGAAAATTTAAGTTTATGTTGAATTCAATTCAAACATAAATTCATTTCATGAAATACTTTTACTTTTCCGAAATTTAGAGCCGCTTTGCAGCGCTTAAATTTTCCTGTTAAGAAATATTTTATTAAGTTTATAATTTTACATTTCAATAGTTTTCTATTAGCTTACGTTTAGTCTTTTTTTTTATTTTTCAATTGTTAAATTAGTATTAAGATATTTTCTTAAAGGTTTCTTTTTTGTTTTACTTTTTAAATTTTAGTTTTTTACAATTTCTTAATAATTTAGGACAACCATTTCTGATGGAGTTCAAGTTAAAAAGACAGGGCAAAAAAAAATGATTTAGGAAGAAAAGGAGGGAGTTCAGATAAAGAAGAAACGGATATATTAGTCTTTAGGTACTTCAAGTCATCTCGCTTAATTTTTCGAACTCGAGAGGGTCGGTGAAGCCAAGTTCGCTTACACTCCCCCCGGTAATTGGGTTAAAGGCACAAGTTACCATCTTCTTCGAATTTGTATACGTCCAATACTGCAAGCTTAACAGCCGGTCGGGTATATACACCAACACTTGTTTGCACGACTGCACTACGGATTGTTCCATCTCTGCCAGGCAGCACCTTAAGAATATTTCCTCTTGGCCATATTTTCCTGGGATTATCGCGGTCAACGATAATAACGATATCTCCTTCTTTCAGCTGCCTATTTGGCGTGAACCACTTGGTACGCCGAGTTAAATCCGGCAAGTATTCATGAATCCATTTTTGCCAGAAGGGTTTGGCGTACCTCTCGGCTGCCAGCCAGTTTTTTCTTATTGCACGTCCGTCATCTATAGGTTCTTCACTCAAGCATTCTTGATTAGAACAACCAATTAAAAATGGTTTGGGGTAAGTGCTTCACTATTCTCACAATCGATTGGCACATGGGTAAGGGGTCGCGAATTCATAATACTCTCCACCTCCGCCATCATGCTCAATAGTAATTCGTCGGAAGGGTTGCCAGTTGGTGTTATTTCGGCGAAGGTTTGTTTTACTGATCGAATGCGCTCCCAACTCCCTCCCATGTGAGGTTCTGCTGGTGGAATAAAGTTCCATTTAAGTTTCATTTCAAATTCTCTGGCTACTGCATTTTTATTAAGATCGCCTATGGCCTGCTGCAACTCCTTACTTGCTCCTCGAAAATTTGTGCCATTGTCGGAAAATACTTCCCTAGGCATTCCTCTTCTTGAAACAAATCTCTTAAACCTTAAAACCTAATATACATGAATCGCTGGAGAGACTGTGAACTATTTCAATATGGATTGCCCGCACAGTCAAGCAGGTGAGCAGCATGCCCCATCTCTTATCCAAATGTCTTCTGACCTTAACATAGAGTAGCCCGAAGTAGTCCACTCCTGTGTAGGGAAATGGTCGCATGAAGGGTTGGAGCCGGGCATATGGCAGTTCTGCCATACGTGGAGGCTGTGGTACTCTTTTATTTTTGCAGAGTTGACATTTTTGATGAACTTTCTTTAAAACGCTTCTCAAGGAGGGGATGAAATAACGCTGGCGTAGCTCGTTAACTACAGTTTCGTTTAACATGTGATGAAACTTATTATGATATTCATTCTCGATCAGATGAGTGACAAGATGGTCTTTTGGAAGAATTACAGGACGTTTTGTTTCTAGAGGAATGTTTTTAACTCTATCAATACGTCCTCCGATGCGAATCACTCCATTTTCGTCTAGATAAGGTGAGAGTTTAAAAAGAGGACTGGATTAGCAGATATTAAGTGCCTGTTGGGTATTTGATGCAATTGTTAAAGCTGCATGCTCGTTTATAAAAAATTTGAAGCTGCTTCTTTGTCATCGGATGTAAGCAAAGGAGGGCAGTCTTTCTTTTTCCACTTTAGAACGAAGAGCTTGACGAATCGTAGGATGTACATAGTGGTTTTAAGAAGTCGTTTCCACCTTGAGAAACGACTGTAGTCCACTAGATGTATGTGTGTGGCTTTGGAGTGTGTAACATTCCTTAACCTCCTCGCTACCTTCATCAGAAGTTACAATTTAAGCATTATTTTTAGGAAGAGTCAGTGGGTTTTGCTATAAAAGAGCAGGCCCTGTAAACCATCTGCCAGAAGAGCTTAAATCATAATTACTTTTATATTTTGATGCATCGTCAGCAACATTTTCTTTACTAGGAACCCAATTCCAATTCCTTGCGTCTGAACTTTCAAGTATTTCGCCGATACGTACAGCTACAAGGCTTTTATATTTTTATTGCTTTTATCCAACTAAGAACCACTTGAGAATCTGTCCAAAAGTTTTATTAGCTTTGAAGGTATAGATGAACATGTCAGTAACTGGAGACCACCACATACCCAGATGTTTCTCGAACTCATTCTGAGTGTTATCAGTAAAGAGTTTACTAGATGGTGAAGTTTGTGATGGAAGGGCATTTGGAACGTTTATGGAATTTGAAATGAAATTTTGTATTTCGAAACCAGCTTGCTTGTGAATAAATGTCACATCTTTTGCTAGGTTTATAGCTTCTTCTTCTGTGTCTGTACTATCTAAAAAGTCGTCTACATAATGATTTTCCAAGATCGCCTTTGATGCTCTAGGATATTGCATCTCAAATTTTCTAGCATTTTTGTTTTTTATGAATTGGGCGCAAAAGGGTGAACAAGTTGACCCGAATGTCATAACTTGCATCTGGTACACATCAATATTTCCAGTTTCGGTATTCCGCCACAAGAATCGTTGAGCATCTTTGTCTTCGTTTAGAATTTTGACTTGGTGGAATATCTCACGTATATCTCCCGATATTGCAAACTTCCTTTCTCGAAATCGAAAGAGAACCGATGGTACGTTATCTGGTCCTGTCATTAAAAAAGAGTTGAGAGACATTCCATTGACCTTAGCCGCCGCATCCCAAACTATGCGTAGTTTATCTGGCTTATTGGGGTTTGTGACTGGAAAAACTGGTAGATACCACACTCGGGATTGGAATCTACTCACCTCACCTAAGTTAAGTTTTTTTGCACAGCCCTTTGGACATATTCTTCGATCTGGTTATTTAATTTTGATAATAACAGTGGCTGGTTAGAAAGTCGTTTTTAAAGGCAGTGCAATCTTTTCTCTGCCATGGCCCTGGTGCTTGGTAGGGAAATGTTTTGATACTTCCATAACAGGGGTACGGCATATCTGTCACCTAGGAAAATTGTTTTTTCTTCCAAAATCTGTACTGCTTTAGAATCCTCATCGGACAGTGTTCTCTTAATAGATTTAGTCCCCAAGCTCTCGAGAGTGAAGTATCGCTTCACAGTCTCATGAATGTTGAAGTCGATTTTGTTTTGGCAATTGCAAAAGTGGATATTTATATTTGCATCTAAATTGTTTGTCGTTTCAATTCCAGCTGAAACTGCACCAAAAACAGTCCATCCCAATCTAGTCTTGATGACAGACGGCTTTCTTTACCCTGTCGAGTCTTTAGTGCAGTGGCTAGTCTGCAATGCTGCAGACCTAATAAAATTTGCGGCCTAGCATTCTGGTAAGCTTTTATTGGCAGTCCTTTCAAATAACTATACTGCTGTGTAAGACTACTTAAGTCGACGGATTGTCTCGGAAGTTCTAGAGATTTAGCTGTGTGCGCGTTTGGAAGCAAGTATTTTCGTTTGGCACCTTGTGCAGATATCTCAAACGTTATTCTCATTGATGATCCTTCAAGCCGATGAGTGTTGGCCGTCCATTTTAAGCACAGGGGATCGCTGTCACCCCTAGCATCGAGGGCAATGGCCAGCTCCTCGTCAACAAGGGTAACTGACGAGCTTCATCCATGAAGGCGTAGGTATAAATAGCCTTGTTATTAAAATGCAATCTCACAGGAGCGATTTTAAATAATATAGCTGAAGCACTTGGGCGTAGAACTGTACCGCTATAATAAACATTGCTTTGGTTCCCACGGTGTGAAGACAACTGGTTTGCGTTTATATCTCCATTGTGCTTGACGTTTAACTGAGCTTCGTTGTGCATTGTGTCGGTAGGTGCATCCATTAACACCACATAATTGTGACGATAGGCAACGACGACTCCCATGACGACGCAGGCTTGTTCTACAGACGTAAAACCGCTTAACTTTTTTCCATCTATCTTGAAGAGAGAGACATTTTTGTGAATTCCTCACACAATGCAAGTGTTTTACAATCACGTTTGCAGGCGGAGCATTTGCTGTCATCTTCAGGCTTAGCTTCTTGGTGTATATTTAAAATAGCTTTTGTTTTTTTATAAGTTTTTGACTCCACAGCGGAGGGAACTGTTAACGTGACCTCTGATGCCACTTTTGCCAACTGCACAAACCAACACACAGTTGACAGTTTGCCTAAAAACACCCCAATTCAGCTTGATCTGCACGGGCAACTTATCCACTAGCTCTTGCAATAGGCAAGGATTATTAAAATGTGTTGATAGACCGGTTGCCTCCATAGTACGACACATGTTATCTACCTCAAGCGAAAAGTTTACCATTGTTTCTAATTTTTCATACTTAGGCCCCGGTTCATTTCTTATTTTATCTAAGATCGATTTAATTATTATTTCTGGTCTACCAAACAACATAGTTAGCGTTGAGATCACTTGATCGACTTGCTCTGGGTGAAGAAGTCTGAATCGCACTGCTTCCAAGGCTTTACCTTTCAGGCACCGTTGGAGACGAAGCGTATTTTCATAATTACTAAAGCCACAAGCCTGTGACGAATTTTTCCACCAACGTATAAGGAGTGGCCACTCTTCAGGCCTCCCGGAGAAATTAAGCTGATCTTTAGACATAACTTGCCTCGCTGCAATTTGAGATTTGTTTATCGATATCTCGCCTTTCGCGTCATCTTGGGTCTTATATGCATCTCTATCACGTGGTTTACTACCTAGCCATGAATCGTAGAAGTCGCACTGGGCATTTTTGTCTCCTCTGTCACGCCTCTCGACGGCGCGTCTCTCCTCTGGAAATGTTGTTTTGTCTACCCATTCTTTAACACGAAATTTGTTTGCCGACTCAAATTCGATGGAGTCTTGTTCATCGTCGCGTCGGATGTCAGCTGCTCGAGGATGGCATATTTCTTATCAATGTAATCGCGATCACGTTTTTCTTGGAGCATTCTTTCCTCTTCTAATTTTTGTAGTTGCATTTTGACTATTTTAGCACTGGATGCCGTCTTAGAGGACTTACTTCTTGGTGGTTTGCTTTTGTTTTGATCTTTTGTATGGGTCACTCGAGTGCATTGATTTGGCGAGTCGTCATGAAGTTGTATGGAAGTCGCATGGTTCGATGTTGATTCTGGAGCAGCGCCTTGAGCAGCATTTTGTTGAAATGTTGAATGTCAAGCTTCTCTTTCTTTAAGATGAAGACAGGTACTGCAGAACCAGTCTTCATTCTCCACCTCATGTGTTACGCCTACGCATGTAAAGTGGAACCAGTTTTCACAGGTACCACATTCTACCATTGGCCCCTGACTATCGGGGGCAGAGCATTTTTTACAATTCTGAGCATTAGATGACGACAGCGGGGACGCATTATGAATTCTTGACCTACGACTACGACTACGAGACTCAGATTTATCTGGCATACTGACTTACCTTGTACCAAGATCGATAGTAGCATGCAACGATAGTGAGATGATAATGAGAAGAACTGATGGTATTGAAGATGATGATGAATTGATGATAAAAAAAAGGAGTCCTGGTGATCTTGAAGATGTTGCCAGCCCACGGGTACTTTTTAGTAACGTTTCAACACGTGGTCTGATGTTTAGAGTAAGGTAATCGTATTTTAAACGAAAATTTAAGTTTATGTTGAATTCAATTCAAACATAAATTCATTTCATGAAATACTTTTACTTTTCCGAAATTTAGAGCCGCTTTGCAGCGCTTAAATTTTCCTGTTAAGAAATATTTTATTAAGTTTATAATTTTACATTTCAATAGTTTTCTATTAGCTTACGTTTAGTCTTTTTTTTTATTTTTCAATTGTTAAATTAGTATTAAGATATTTTCTTAAAGGTTTCTTTTTTGTTTTACTTTTTAAATTTTAGTTTTTTACAATTTCTTAATAATTTAGGACAACCATTTCTGATGGAGTTCAAGTTAAAAAGACAGGGCAAAAAAAAATGATTTAGGAAGAAAAGGAGGGAGTTCAGATAAAGAAGAAACGGATATATTAGTCTTTAGGTACTTCAAGTCATCTCGCTTAATTTTTCGAACTCGAGAGGGTCGGTGAAGCCAAGTTCGCTTACACTCCCCCCGGTAATTGGGTTAAAGGCACAAGTTACCATCTTCTTCGAATTTGTATACGTCCAATACTGCAAGCTTAACAGCCGGTCGGGTATATACACCAACACTTGTTTGCACGACTGCACTACGGATTGTTCCATCTCTGCCAGGCAGCACCTTAAGAATATTTCCTCTTGGCCATATTTTCCTGGGATTATCGCGGTCAACGATAATAACGATATCTCCTTCTTTCAGCTGCCTATTTGGCGTGAACCACTTGGTACGCCGAGTTAAATCCGGCAAGTATTCATGAATCCATTTTTGCCAGAAGGGTTTGGCGTACCTCTCGGCTGCCAGCCAGTTTTTTCTTATTGCACGTCCGTCATCTATAGGTTCTTCACTCAAGCATTCTTGATTAGAACAACCAATTAAAAAATGGTTTGGGGTAAGTGCTTCACTATTCTCACAATCGATTGGCACATGGGTAAGGGGTCGCGAATTCATAATACTCTCCACCTCCGCCATCATGCTCAATAGTAATTCGTCGGAAGGGTTGCCAGTTGGTGTTATTTCGGCGAAGGTTTGTTTTACTGATCGAATGCGCTCCCAACTCCCTCCCATGTGAGGTTCTGCTGGTGGAATAAAGTTCCATTTAAGTTTCATTTCAAATTCTCTGGCTACTGCATTTTTATTAAGATCGCCTATGGCCTGCTGCAACTCCTTACTTGCTCCTCGAAAATTTGTGCCATTGTCGGAAAATACTTCCCTAGGCATTCCTCTTCTTGAAACAAATCTCTTAAACCTTAAAACCTAATATACATGAATCGCTGGAGAGACTGTGAACTATTTCAATATGGATTGCCCGCACAGTCAAGCAGGTGAGCAGCATGCCCCATCTCTTATCCAAATGTCTTCTGACCTTAACATAGAGTAGCCCGAAGTAGTCCACTCCTGTGTAGGGAAATGGTCGCATGAAGGGTTGGAGCCGGGCATATGGCAGTTCTGCCATACGTGGAGGCTGTGGTACTCTTTTATTTTTGCAGAGTTGACATTTTTGATGAACTTTCTTTAAAACGCTTCTCAAGGAGGGGATGAAATAACGCTGGCGTAGCTCGTTAACTACAGTTTCGTTTAACATGTGATGAAACTTATTATGATATTCATTCTCGATCAGATGAGTGACAAGATGGTCTTTTGGAAGAATTACAGGACGTTTTGTTTCTAGAGGAATGTTTTTAACTCTATCAATACGTCCTCCGATGCGAATCACTCCATTTTCGTCTAGATAAGGTGAGAGTTTAAAAAGAGGACTGGATTAGCAGATATTAAGTGCCTGTTGGGTATTTGATGCAATTGTTAAAGCTGCATGCTCGTTTATAAAAAATTTGAAGCTGCTTCTTTGTCATCGGATGTAAGCAAAGGAGGGCAGTCTTTCTTTTTCCACTTTAGAACGAAGAGCTTGACGAATCGTAGGATGTACATAGTGGTTTTAAGAAGTCGTTTCCACCTTGAGAAACGACTGTAGTCCACTAGATGTATGTGTGTGGCTTTGGAGTGTGTAACATTCCTTAACCTCCTCGCTACCTTCATCAGAAGTTACAATTTAAGCATTATTTTTAGGAAGAGTCAGTGGGTTTTGCTATAAAAGAGCAGGCCCTGTAAACCATCTGCCAGAAGAGCTTAAATCATAATTACTTTTATATTTTGATGCATCGTCAGCAACATTTTCTTTACTAGGAACCCAATTCCAATTCCTTGCGTCTGAACTTTCAAGTATTTCGCCGATACGTACAGCTACAAGGCTTTTATATTTTTATTGCTTTTATCCAACTAAGAACCACTTGAGAATCTGTCCAAAAGTTTTATTAGCTTTGAAGGTATAGATGAACATGTCAGTAACTGGAGACCACCACATACCCAGATGTTTCTCGAACTCATTCTGAGTGTTATCAGTAAAGAGTTTACTAGATGGTGAAGTTTGTGATGGAAGGGCATTTGGAACGTTTATGGAATTTGAAATGAAATTTTGTATTTCGAAACCAGCTTGCTTGTGAATAAATGTCACATCTTTTGCTAGGTTTATAGCTTCTTCTTCTGTGTCTGTACTATCTAAAAAGTCGTCTACATAATGATTTTCCAAGATCGCCTTTGATGCTCTAGGATATTGCATCTCAAATTTTCTAGCATTTTTGTTTTTTATGAATTGGGCGCAAAAGGGTGAACAAGTTGACCCGAATGTCATAACTTGCATCTGGTACACATCAATATTTCCAGTTTCGGTATTCCGCCACAAGAATCGTTGAGCATCTTTGTCTTCGTTTAGAATTTTGACTTGGTGGAATATCTCACGTATATCTCCCGATATTGCAAACTTCCTTTCTCGAAATCGAAAGAGAACCGATGGTACGTTATCTGGTCCTGTCATTAAAAAAGAGTTGAGAGACATTCCATTGACCTTAGCCGCCGCATCCCAAACTATGCGTAGTTTATCTGGCTTATTGGGGTTTGTGACTGGAAAAACTGGTAGATACCACACTCGGGATTGGAATCTACTCACCTCACCTAAGTTAAGTTTTTTTGCACAGCCCTTTGGACATATTCTTCGATCTGGTTATTTAATTTTGATAATAACAGTGGCTGGTTAGAAAGTCGTTTTTAAAGGCAGTGCAATCTTTTCTCTGCCATGGCCCTGGTGCTTGGTAGGGAAATGTTTTGATACTTCCATAACAGGGGTACGGCATATCTGTCACCTAGGAAAATTGTTTTTTCTTCCAAAATCTGTACTGCTTTAGAATCCTCATCGGACAGTGTTCTCTTAATAGATTTAGTCCCCAAGCTCTCGAGAGTGAAGTATCGCTTCACAGTCTCATGAATGTTGAAGTCGATTTTGTTTTGGCAATTGCAAAAGTGGATATTTATATTTGCATCTAAATTGTTTGTCGTTTCAATTCCAGCTGAAACTGCACCAAAAACAGTCCATCCCAATCTAGTCTTGATGACAGACGGCTTTCTTTACCCTGTCGAGTCTTTAGTGCAGTGGCTAGTCTGCAATGCTGCAGACCTAATAAAATTTGCGGCCTAGCATTCTGGTAAGCTTTTATTGGCAGTCCTTTCAAATAACTATACTGCTGTGTAAGACTACTTAAGTCGACGGATTGTCTCGGAAGTTCTAGAGATTTAGCTGTGTGCGCGTTTGGAAGCAAGTATTTTCGTTTGGCACCTTGTGCAGATATCTCAAACGTTATTCTCATTGATGATCCTTCAAGCCGATGAGTGTTGGCCGTCCATTTTAAGCACAGGGGATCGCTGTCACCCCTAGCATCGAGGGCAATGGCCAGCTCCTCGTCAACAAGGGTAACTGACGAGCTTCATCCATGAAGGCGTAGGTATAAATAGCCTTGTTATTAAAATGCAATCTCACAGGAGCGATTTTAAATAATATAGCTGAAGCACTTGGGCGTAGAACTGTACCGCTATAATAAACATTGCTTTGGTTCCCACGGTGTGAAGACAACTGGTTTGCGTTTATATCTCCATTGTGCTTGACGTTTAACTGAGCTTCGTTGTGCATTGTGTCGGTAGGTGCATCCATTAACACCACATAATTGTGACGATAGGCAACGACGACTCCCATGACGACGCAGGCTTGTTCTACAGACGTAAAACCGCTTAACTTTTTTCCATCTATCTTGAAGAGAGAGACATTTTTGTGAATTCCTCACACAATGCAAGTGTTTTACAATCACGTTTGCAGGCGGAGCATTTGCTGTCATCTTCAGGCTTAGCTTCTTGGTGTATATTTAAAATAGCTCTTGTTTTTTTATAAGTTTTTGACTCCACAGCGGAGGGAACTGTTAACGTGACCTCTGATGCCACTTTTGCCAACTGCACAAACCAACACACAGTTGACAGTTTGCCTAAAAACACCCCAATTCAGCTTGATCTGCACGGGCAACTTATCCACTAGCTCTTGCAATAGGCAAGGATTATTAAAATGTGTTGATAGACCGGTTGCCTCCATAGTACGACACATGTTATCTACCTCAAGCGAAAAGTTTACCATTGTTTCTAATTTTTCATACTTAGGCCCCGGTTCATTTCTTATTTTATCTAAGATCGATTTAATTATTATTTCTGGTCTACCAAACAACATAGTTAGTGTTCAAGTGAAAACATAATTTAAGGACATCTCTGTTAAATTCTATTACCTTTTATATTTCTTTTCTTTCTAAAAGATGTCGCTTTTTAGTTTTAAGTATATATATTGTAAAATAAGAAACGGAACTGGCTGTAGGCATTCATTTTTGTAAAACATATTCCTTCTTCTTGAATAAACTCTCATACTGGTAAGACGTGTCTTTCAATTTTCGAAAAAGAACATTTACTGTGGCAACGAATTTGTTATCTTATTATCTATTTTTGGGCGATCTAATCTATGAATCATAGTGAACCAATTCATACTCCAACATTTGGTCACATCGAGCCGGATTGTTAATCAAAATTAAGAGCAAATCCCTATATATTTGCCTTTGAAATTGGTCATCTAACTCAACTGACAAGATCCCTATATCTTGCTCTTCCACGATCATCAAGATCAACGAGCTTTGATCGCATCAATCAATTACATCGATCGCTTCAACATCATAAGAAGACACCATTTTCCTACAAAGTGCATAAATCTCAAATTTGTGTGCATAAATGATCATTAACTAAGATCATTAAGTGCTTGCTTAGCAAAGTAAGTTCCCTACATCTTACAAACAATAAGCAACCAAGCATTGTTCATCACGCCTCGCCTCGCTTCGTTTGCCACACGTCACGTCATCCATATAACACAGTATAAGTTCCCTATAACTTGTGTTACATTTATCTACACTACGTTTTGAAGTAAAAGTTCCCTAAAACTTTGACGAAATTGACGATCATCATTAACTTCATCATAACTATCTAGGAAATCCAGTATAAGTTTCCTATAACTATACAAGTGTATGTATGTGCGTACAAAAATCCAAAAATCATACACACACACACACACACAAACTTCGTTTCGCCGATCAAGATCCTCAAATCTTGCCCCACTTCATCTACTGATCCCTCGCATACGTCATTCATCGAATTCAACACATCACACAAAAAAGACGATTTCAATCGATCACAAAAAACGATCGCTGAAACTCACACATACTTACTTCACATCACACACAAACTTCGAAGTGCAAGATCCCCACATCTTGCCCCACTTCATCTACTACTCGCATACGTCATTCATCATATTCACCACATCATACAAAAAAGACGATTCGCATCGATCATAAAAAACGATCGCATACACTCTCCAACCATCATCGCCGATCATCAATCACCAAGTTGCAGTGCACAGCGTAGCCTCCGTTATCATCAAGCTGTCCAAAAAAGCCGTTACCAGAACAACCGGTTTGGCATCAAAAACTCACCACGATCATCACAACAAGCCACAATCAGTTCCAATTGTGTAACAGGTGCGTGCGTTTACTTTTAAGATCGGTGCAATATTCTTTTTAATCTTTTCTATAGAGTACTATTATCCAAATATTCTTTTAAAAATTCTTCTTAACAAATTATCGTTTGAATTAATTTTTTTAAATTAAAATCTTTAAAATTCTCTATATATAAAAAAAAAAAAAACATTTATTAAAATATATTTATGATTATATATACATATATATAACATCGAATAGAAATAGTAATCGTATGCGTATATTTTTACGGAAATCAGTGGTTGCAAAAAAGAAAAAGTTTATTTAGTTCAAGTGAGTGTGAGGATAATTCCCTTTTCCCATTAAAAAAAAAAAAAAAAAGTTCCTGTACAAAAAGTGTCTATAAGTTCCTATACGTACCTACATATGTATATGTGCCCTAATCAGCAAAGTTTTGTAAAAGGAATATCTCAACTTTTCTAACTGTGATTTGTACTTATGTATTTTCGGGGTGAGTTTCATTCAATCTCTTAACTACTTTTCTTACATTATTTATAAAATGTCATCCCTTAATAAATTTATACTTGCTGCTGATCAGCTGGTTGCGTTTTGCACTAATTTTGAAACCATTTCTTTAGTCGATCAAACTCCTTCTAAATTAGAAGCTTCAAAGCTTGAATTAAAGGACCTTTGGTCTGATATTAAAAAATGTTACTCGATTTGTTTACTTCTCGATCCCGATGCAGATGATGCTATGTCGGATGCAGATAAAGAATCTGTTAAGGCAAAGTATCTTTTATCTGGCAATACATACATACATTGTCTTAGTGAAATCATTGAATCAATAAAGAAACTAAATTTAATTAAAGCTGATGATTTACAAATGAACGATCCTAATCAACGTTCAGCAACCGGAAATTCTCGATCTGTGCAAGATACTTCACTGCCTGTTACAGGTGAACGTCCTGGTTCTCTGCAGTGTATTAAAGTTCCTGCTTGTGATACCGACATATTTTACGGAGATTATTTAACTTGGCCAACATTTCGTGATATGTTTACGGCTGTATATATAAATCATCCTAAATTATGCTCGGTTCAAAAATTATTTCATCTTCATTCAAAAACAAAGGGTGACGCAAACAATATTGTTTCAAAATTCCCTCTTACAGCAGATAGTTTTGAATTAGCCTGGAAGGCTTTAACAGAACAATTTGAAAATAAAAGAATCCTTGTTAACAATCAATTGAAAAATCTTTTTAACTTATCAAATAATTTAATAGAATCCGGAAAGGCTGTGCGAAATTTACAACGTGAAATAAATGATAGTCTATCAATTCTTAAGGCTCATAAAATTAGTACCGATTCTTGGGATCCTATTATAGTGTATTTGTGTTCTAATAAACTCCCTGAAAAAACTTTGGCTCTGTGGGAACAGTCATTAGAAAATCCTAGAGATATTCCATCCTGGTCTGCAATGGATAATTTTCTCACTAATCGTTACAGAGTTCTAGAAACAGTATCTGATATAAAATGCACGATAAAAGTTAAAGAACCTACAAATAAAGTAAATATTTTTAAACCAAATAATGAGAAATCTAAGCACAAATCGTTTCATACCAAAACAAACAGCTTTAGTTGCAAACTTTGCAATAAGAATCATCCTCTTCGAATCTGTCCAACTTTTATTCAATTGTCTATTCCAGATAGAATTTCAAAGGTGAATTCTCTTAAATATTGTAACAATTGCTTATCATCTTCCCATTTAAAATCAAAATGTCAAAGCATTCATACATGCATGTATTGCAAGCAAAAGCATCACACGATGCTTCATATTCCTACAGGAACCGAATCTCAACTTCAATCAATTCCATCTAATCCTTCTTCTTCTGTAAATGAACCGAATCTTCAACCCCAACTTCAAAATAATTTCATACAGTCCACTGAAAACCCAAACTCAAATCCAAACTCAATTAATATTCAATCTTACTTTTCAAAAAATAATAAAACAGTTTTATTAGCAACAGCTTTAGTACACGTACATCATTTGGGAAGTACATTTACTTTACGAGCGTTTTTAGATACGGGATCAGAAGTTACTTTTATTTCTGAAGCTGCTCAAAAAAGATTGAATCTACCTGTCAAACCCATACAAGCTCATATTTCCGGCATGAGTTCTGTGATAACCTCAACCGCTTCGAAGATTTGTGGTATTCATTTAGGTTCAAAATGCAATCCCGATTTTAGTCTTTTTGCCAATGCTTTGGTTTTAAAAAATCTAACTGGCAATTTACCTTCAGCTAATATAATTCAAAGGGAAAATTTAGCTCCCTTTGAATTTGTTTTAGCAGATCCATATTACTATGAAAGTTCAAAAATAGATCTTGTTATTGGTATGGATATTTACCCCTCAATTATAAAAGATGGATTACAAACAAATGTCTTGGGTTCGCTTATGGCCCAAAATACAGTTTTTGGTTGGATCTTGTCAGGGCCTCTTCAAGAAAATGTTCGTTCATTTTCTACTTTCGTCTCATATTTTAATGAAGTTTCCTTGGATCAACAGATTGAAAAGTTCTGGGAAGTCGAAAATATTTCTGAATCCAAACCTCTCTCCGATGAAGACACTTTTTGTGAGAATCTGTATTCAACTACGACTTCTAGAGTTCCTGATGGCCGTTACACAGTTCGTCTTCCTTTTAAAGACCCAACGCCAGCATTAGGTCTTTCTCGAGATTTAGCTTTTAAACAGTTCCAACGCATGGAAAAATCTTTTGAAAAAAATCTTGATTTACATGCAAAATACAATCAGGTGTTAGAAGAATATTCTACACTTGGCCATATGGAATTCGTTCCTTCGAATGAAATCATCCATGAAAAGAAAGTGTGCTCTTTCTATCTGCCTCATCATGCGGTTATCAAATCTGATAGTATATCGACAAAAATTCGTGTAGTTTTTAACGCGTCGAGTAAATCAAGCACTGGTACTAGTTTAAACGACTTGTTACACACTGGCCCTATACTACAATCCGATTTAACAACTTTAATATTAAATTGGCGTTTTTATCGATATGTGTTCAATGCTGATATCGAAAAAATGTACCGTCAGATAAGAGTTCATTCTGATCACACTCCGTATCAACGAATTTGGTTCCGCAATCCTGCGGATGCAGATAATCAAGCAAAGACCTATGAATTGAAAACAGTAACATTTGGCGTGAACTGTGCCCCATTCTTAGCAATTCGTAGTTTACATCAGCTTTCTGCAGATGTTCAACACACTTTTCCTCTAGCTTCTGCAATTATAAAGGAAGACTTTTATGTTGATGATGTCTTGTCTGGTGCTCATGAGATTGATACTGCACTAAGAGCACAGCACGAGTTGATTGAAACTCTGAACTCTGCAGGGTTTCCGTTAAGAAAGTGGACATCAAACTGTCGTGAGCTGCTAGACACCATCCCAACATCACATCTTTTTAATGAAGATGTTTTAAATCTTGAAGACAAGAGTGTATCCAAAACATTGGGCATTCAATGGAATGCAAAACTTGATGCCTTTCAGTTTTTCTTTAAAACTATCGCATCTGATCATGATCTAACGAAAAGATCTGTACTATCTGTTATAGCCCGGTTATTTGACCCTGCTGGATGGTTAGCTCCAGTAATTATTACTGCGAAGATAATCATGCAACAAGTCTGGCGTGACGGGACGTCTTGGGACCAACCGATTGAGCCCCTAACGTGTCGCCGCTGGCAATCTTTTCTTACTTCGCTACCATTTATTCAAAAAATCCAAGTTCCTCGATGGATACAATGGCATCCATCGAATCCAATTCAAATTCATGGTTTTTGTGACGCTTCCGAGCATGCATATGCAGCTGCATTTTACTTACGCGTTCAAACAAGTGAGACCACTTGGTCTACTCACTTAATATGCTGCAAAAGCAAAGTAGCACCAGTAAACCAAATTCCTTTGCCAAGGCTTGAACTTTGTGGTGCTGTTCTTTTGACCAAACTTTATAGTAAAGTGATATCGAAATTAAAATGCCCCAGTCAAGACTTATATTGTTGGACGGATAGCTCAATAGTTTTGGCTTGGTTAGATAAACCAGCTTGTACCTGGAAAACCTTTGTGGCTAACCGTATTTCTCAAATCCAAACAGATCTCCCCTTTATAAAATGGAGACACGTTCGGTCAGCAGACAATCCTGCTGATTTAGCAACCAGAGGTATATCGCCGATGGAACTAAAACCCAACACCTTATGGTGGAATGGTCCTTCCTGGCTTGGCCAGTCCCAATCACTTTGGCCTCGGTCTCTTTTAAAAACCGCAGACGAAAATGATTTGGAGCGAAGGCCAATCAAAATTTACAACACTTTAATTTTATCAAATGTTGAAACAATAATAGGTAGATTTTCTAAGTGGTCTAAATTATTACGAGTGATGAGTTATATAATTCGCTTTTTCCATCTAACACACCCTCGTTACAGAATGTTCTTTCGTTATACCTCAACCGTCATTACTCAAAGTGAAGTGAGTCATGTAAAAAATCTTTTTATTTCTTTGACTCAAAATCTTTACTATCAACTAGATTATTTCAAACTTTTAAGAAAAGAACCCGTTTCTTCCAAAAGTCGCATTTCGAACTTGAATCCCTTTATGGACCAAAATCATATTATTCGTTCAAATGGAAGACTTTCTTGCTCCACCCTTTCTTACAATGAAAAATATCCTATCTTGCTTCCTTATGAAGCAGTAGTTTCCAGACTCTATGTTGATTTTCTGCATAATATAACAATGCATGGTGGAAACCAAGTTGTTCTCCGAATGATTCGATGTGAATTTTATATACCAGGAATCAAAAGGCTCATTAAAAAGTGCATTCACTTGTGTAAGCCTTGTAAAATATTTAAAAAACAGATGCAAAACCAAATCATGGGCGCTTTGCCCCTTGAACGAACGATTATTTCTTCTCCTTTTACTTATACAGGCCTGGATTTCGCTGGCCCATTTTTGATAAAGAGCTTTTCCGGTAGAAATTGTCGCATATCTAAAGGATATGTATGCCTTTTCGTGTGTTTTGGAACTAAAGCTATCCATTTGGAAGCCACAAGCGATTTGAGCACCGAAACCTTTTTAGGTGCGTTAAATAGATTTGTCTCTCGTCGTGGTATGCCAAAAACTTTGTTCTCCGATAATGGGACTAATTTTGTGGGCGCCAGTAAAGTTATTTCCAATGATTTCAAACAATTTTTAAAATCTGCTTCCGGTGAAGTATCTGAAAGATACAAGGATCGAAACCTCGAGTGGAAATTTATTCCACCAGGAGCTCCACACATGGGTGGTATTTGGGAGGCAGGAGTGAAGAGTTTTAAGCTCCACTTTAGAAAAGTGGCCGGGAACAACAAATTCACCTTTGAAGAGTTTTCTACTCTTCTTGCTAAAGTAGAAGCCTGTCTAAATTCCAGGCCCATTTCTCCGATGTCCGAAAACTTAACTGACATTCCGCCTTTAACTCCCGGACACTTCCTTCGTGGTGGGCCCTTGTTGGCACCTTTAGAACCTGCTATGGACGAAAACTCCCTCACTTGTATTAAGAGATGGGAACGAGTTAAGGTTTTGCACCATCAATTTTGTCGTAGGTGGAAAGATGAATATCTTAAAGAATTAAATAAAAGATACAAATGGAAATATCCAAAAAGAAACATAATGTTGAATGATTTAGTCGTTATAAGAGATGAGAATCTCCCCCCAAATGAATGGCGTCTTGGCCGCATTATTAAATTGTATTTCGGACCAGATGAAAGGGTTCGAGTCGTAGATGTAAGGACTCAAAATGGAGTCATAACCCGACCTATTACCAAGCTTTGCCTGTTAACTGAACCTGACCCTGAACCTGAGCCTGAGCCTGAACCTGAACCTTAATCTGAATCCTCAAACTGAATTAAAATTCTTTTTCTCTTGTACCTATGCATAAATTATAACTATCAAAAAAAAAATGAATTCAACGATTTACCGAAAACCAACTCAAAATTTATTCTGTTTTTATATTGCACCTATCTGGAATTTAAAGCTCGCATTTGATTTGTTTTATATAGGTATTTTAAATTATTCTAGTTTTTTAAATCTTAAAGTTGTATTTTTCAAATTATATAGGTACTATTCTATATTATATAAAAAATTATTAATTTAATGAATTATTTGATAACTTAATACTTATAACGTTTTTACAGCCAATGCTGCAAGGCGGCCGGCAATGTTCAAGTGAAAACATAATTTAAGGACATCTCTGTTAAATTCTATTACCTTTTATATTTCTTTTCTTTCTAAAAGATGTCGCTTTTTAGTTTTAAGTATATATATTGTAAAATAAGAAACGGAACTGGCTGTAGGCATTCATTTTTGTAAAACATATTCCTTCTTCTTGAATAAACTCTCATACTGGTAAGACGTGTCTTTCAATTTTCGAAAAAGAACATTTACTGTGGCAACGAATTTGTTATCTTATTATCTATTTTTGGGCGATCTAATCTATGAATCATAGTGAACCAATTCATACTCCAACAGTTAGCGTTGAGATCACTTGATCGACTTGCTCTGGGTGAAGAAGTCTGAATCGCACTGCTTCCAAGGCTTTACCTTTCAGGCACCGTTGGAGACGAAGCGTATTTTCATAATTACTAAAGCCACAAGCCTGTGACGAATTTTTCCACCAACTTATAAGGAGTGGCCACTCTTCAGGCCTCCCGGAGAAATTAAGCTGATCTTTAGACATAACTTGCCTCGCTGCAATTTGAGATTTGTTTATCGATATCTCGCCTTTCGCGTCATCTTGGGTCTTATATGCATCTCTATCACGTGGTTTACTACCTAGCCATGAATCGTAGAAGTCGCCTTGGGCATTTTTGTCTCCTCTGTCACGCCTCTCGACGGCGCGTCTCTCCTCTGGAAATGTTGTTTTGTCTACCCATTCTTTAACACGAAATTTGTTTGCCGACTCAAATTCGATGGAGTCTTGTTCATCGTCGCGTCGGATGTCAGCTGCTCGAGGATGGCATATTTCTTATCAATGTAATCGCGATCACGTTTTTCTTGGAGCATTCTTTCCTCTTCTAATTTTTGTAGTTGCATTTTGACTATTTTAGCACTGGATGCCGTCTTAGAGGACTTACTTCTTGGTGGTTTGCTTTTGTTTTGATCTTTTGTATGGGTCACTCGAGTGCATTGATTTGGCGAGTCGTCATGAAGTTGTATGGAAGTCGCATGGTTCGATGTTGATTCTGGAGCAGCGCCTTGAGCAGCATTTTGTTGAAATGTTGAATGTCGAGCTTCTCTTTCTTTAAGATGAAGACAGGTACTGCAGAACCAGTCTTCATTCTCCACCTCATGTGTTACGCCTACGCATGTAAAGTGGAACCAGTTTTCACAGGTACCACATTCTACCATTGGCCCCTGACTATCGGGGGCAGAGCATTTTTTACAATTCTGAGCATTAGATGACGACAGCGGGGACGCATTATGAATTCTTGACCTACGACTACGACTACGAGACTCATATTTATCTGGCATACTGACTTACCTTGTACCAAGATCGATAGTAGCATGCAACGATAGTGAGATGATAATGAGAAGAACTGATGGTATTGAAGATGATGATGAATTGATGATAAAAAAAAGGAGTCCTGGTGATCTTGAAGATGTTGCCAGCCCACGGGTACTTTTTAGTAACGTTTCAACACGTGGTCTGATGTTTAGAGTAAGGTAATCGTATTTTAAACGAAAATTTAAGTTTATGTTGAATTGAATTCAAACATAAATTCATTTCATGTAATACTTTTACTTTTCCGAAATTTAGAGCCGCTTTGCAGCGCTTAAATTTTATTGTTAAGAAATATTTTATTAAGTTTATAATTTAACATTTCAATAATTTTCTATTAGCTTACGTTTAGTCTTTTTTTTTATTTTTCAATTGTTAAATTAGTATTAAGATATTTTCTTAAAGGTTTCTTTTTTGTTTTACTTTTTAAATTTTAGTTTTTACAATTTCTTAATAATTTAGGGCAACCATTTCTGATGGAGTTCAACTTAAAAAGACAGGGCAAAAAAAAAAATTATTTAGGAAGAAAAGGCGGGAGTTCAGATAGAGAAGAAACGGATATATTAGTCGTTAGGTACTTCAAGTCATCTCGCTTCATTTTTCGAACTCGAGAGGGTCGGTGAAGCCAAGTTCGCTTACACCTATAAAACCGTTCTTTTAATCGTGGATGAAATAATTATTTTTTAAAAGTTGTTCGTTCAGCACACTTATGCTGCATTTAACCGAGGGACAAATTGCATTTATTTCTACCTTTTTTTAACTATTTTTTTGTCTGTTAACACGACTATGGTAAACATACTTTCTTTACTTTTGGGAAAAAGTTTGGGGATGTGCTTTTTGATGTTGTTGTTGTGATTTTAACCAGAAATGAAAAGTAAAGAGACGCATTTTTGGATGTTTCTGCTTTGTTATTTGGAAATAAGAAAAAGGCCGCTTAAAACAACGATACGTGAGGCAGTTGCACTTCGCCAAAAAAATTAAAAAGTTTTCAGTGAATGCGTCGGTAGAATGCTGGTTGTGTCGAACCCTTCTTTATCAAAGCTTTATGCTCTTCTTAAGGCCCACAAGGAAGGTAAGAAAATGTATCCGATTGTTTCTAATGTAAGTGCACCAACATATAAAATAGCAAAGTGGTTGGTAAAAGAACTAAAACAATTACCACAGTTGGCAAGATCATCAGTTAAAAACTCTTGAATTTGTGGAAAAAATACGTGGTCTAAAGCTTAATCCCGATAAAAATTAGTCAGCTTTGACGTTTGCTCCTTCTTTCCAAGTATTCCAGTCGATAAAGCATTGGAAGTATTTAAATATCATCTCGATAATATCGACTGTGAAGGTGATACAATTTTATTTGTATGAAGCAAAACTTTTTTAAGTTTAGACAAAAAATTTATAAAGTGGAACTAGGAACAAACATCGAAAGCCCGTTTAGTCCACTAATAGTTAAATTACTTATGGCTAATTTTGAAATGACATTAAAACGAAAAATCAGCTTCCACTGGGTACGTTATGTGGATGACGTTTGTGCAATTGTAAAATCGGATAAAGTGGTGAATTTGAATCCATAAAATTTGCTTGTGAACTAGAAAGTAATGGAAGATTACCATTTTTGGATCTTGAGTTGCAGCGACTAGGTAACTTAGTTGAAATAGGGGTGTACCATAAGCCTCACAATGCGTACAATCACAAACGATTCGTATTGCACAATTCAGCACAAAATGGCAGCGTATCATTCGATGGTCCACAGATTATACCGCTTACCGCTGTCAGTTGCAAATTATAAAAAAGAGTATGAGCGCTTAAAAGAAATGGCTCGAATTTATGGCTATAAAACTGAAATGGTTGATAAACTCATTAATAAGCACTCCAAAAAAGTGATAAATTGGAACTACATCACCCTTTTTTCACAGTGTGCAGTGGTTAAACAAATCGCAGCATAAAAGAACGTTTTAGTGAGCACATACAATGTATAAGCCTTAACCAACCAAGTTAGTCTGTTGTAGCTCATCATGCTATTGTGGATGGACACGAAATTGTGAGTGCGAACAAAGAGAACCTTTGGCTTTTAAAGCAGGTGAACGATGCTTGTCGACTTGATGCGTATGAAGCTTACTATATACAGAAAGACAGAGATGCACTAAATTAAGACAGCGGCAACGTTTAGCCAGTTTATATTTTATATTTCTGAGATCTCAGAGGACTCAGAGCGCTCAGAAATATAAACAGGATTCCTCTCTAAAATTCCTCACTTTTCCCCTTAAAAACTGAGACTGAAATTTTTTGAATTCGCTTGCTCAATTATTTCTTGTCGCAGTAAATTACATAAGAAGAAAAGCAAAAGAGAGTTGTTTTGACTTCTATGTGAGGAATACTGTTTATGTTTAACTCTCTGTTAAAAAATTTACGAAAAATACTGAGCGCTCTAGAAATATAAACTGGCCAACTAATTTCAATTAACTTAACCGCATACATTAGAAGTAAACGCTCTTGTTATTTATGTATGTACGTTTATTTGTTGCCAAATTTAAAATCTGTTATGACGTAACACGACTGATGTAATATACAAAATTAGTTGTAACAGCAAACCGGATGATCCTTGTGATCTTTGCTATATCGGCACCACGAAACAATTCCTTCGTCAACGCATGTCTTATCACAAATCTGACATCAAATCCAACAACCCTGGAAAGACGGCATTAGCTAGTCATACTATTGAAAGCGGCCACACCGTTGACATAATATATATGGACTGCTAATGTTATGATATTTCCATACAAAATGTGCTAGGAAACTGACCCTACTTAAAACGGTCGAGATTAGCGATAAATTCAGGCCTATCGGTGAAAATTTTAAAAATTTCTGCAGCCATCTGTTTTAGGTTGAATAAATGGTTGCATAAATGAACTTTAAATCATAAAAACTAGGGTACCTATTTGGTATTTTTCATAAAAAACCCTGCCATTTACTATTACAGAAATTCAATGCTAATTTCTCTTTTAATAATAATAATCTCTTTTCTTATTTAATGGCTTTAAAAAAGCATATTTTCGGATTTTGTATGGGTTTTTCTTAAAAAATACCCCTCAACACTGGTGTGACTCAAATGTCCGATGTTATTTTCGTTTTTTGTCGAGAGGACGGAGTTTGGCGCTAGTTTTGCCACCATAAAAAGTGGAACCATCGTATGTTGGCTACTAGCAGTCCGTATATAATATGTCAATCGGCCACACCCCCGACTTTGACGATGTCAAAATTCTTCAGACAGAGAGACATGCGTCTAAGTGATACACCCTGGAAACACTGCACATCATCAACAACAGCAACAACACGAACCGCAAACTTAACACACAAAACATATCCGCGGTATACTGCTCACTTGTCTCCGATTAAACGTAAATTATCAATTTGTTGTTTTGTTTTATTGTAAAGTAAAAAGATATAACTTCAATTCGAAGTGAATGAGTCTTATTCAATTTTATTTATAAAACATTTTAATTTTACTTATGTAAAACAATGTTTTTTTTTCATATAACGTTATTCTTGTCAAAAAGTTGTCATACAATTGTCATAATCATGCAACGTCGTAAGTTTACAAATTGTGTAAAATGATAAGTTTACGCAAAGTTTGCATGAACGACCTTTTTAAACATTTGATTAAATGCTAGGTAATTCAATCAGAATAAGAGTCACAATGACGTTTGGATAAGTTTATAATTTTAACCAGTTTGGGTAGTTTTACGCAACAAAATCCTCTAATAAGTTTAACCAAATTGTGTAAATCATTTCCCATACAAAATTTGACAATTCATTAACCAAAAAAAAACTTACCTAATTTGTAAACTTATCTAGGGTCTTACGAAGTTGTATGAACTTTTATGTTAAATAAAGTTCCCCCGTAGAAGGCAGCAATCCCTGCCGAAATGTCGGGAAAAGTAAATGTTTACTTAATTGTTTCATTCCTACATCCAGTGTGACCACAAAAGCCGAGGGAAAAACAAGATTTGATCTTATCCACTTTTTCAACTGTAATCCAAATTGGTCAATAATTTATCTTTAATAGGCCTGCTTTGTACGTTTTTTTGCAGTATGGCAGTATAAATCGAAACGACACAGGTACAAACGTCGACTGAAAGGTTCTATATGTAGAGAATATATACACCTCTGCTCATTTGCACGGATTTATACTGTAAAAAAACGTGCGGTGCATTGCCGTGTGAACAATTATTTGTTGAATGTCTTAAATCAAAATCGGCAGAGCCATTTATGAGATAAACAAATTTTTCCTTTATTATTAAAAAAACTAATTTTATCGTCAGCGTCGTCGCCATGCAAATAGAAAAACAGACAAAAAATCCTGTGATCTAGCGATCAAATCATCATAATTTCTTTTTGTAAAGTAAAGTTCTTACCGTTCCGTACAAAGCCAGGGTGGAACGCTGTATTAAATAAAAGCTGTTATTTTATTTTCTGTTCATTATTTTGCAGTCTACCTGTTACTTGCTATGCCTTAAGCTGATGTATATACCTACTGACTTTCTGAGCCCGTGCATGTATATAATCCGTTTGATTGATTTTTTTTTTCGTAAAAAGCTGACTTTATTAAGACTTAAAAAAATATTTGATCACACAAGGGGCCTCATTTAGCATTGCCGCCCCAT
Organism: Dasysyrphus albostriatus; assembly: GCA_946251815.1. Classification (NCBI taxonomy): domain Eukaryota; kingdom Metazoa; phylum Arthropoda; class Insecta; order Diptera; family Syrphidae; genus Dasysyrphus; species Dasysyrphus albostriatus. Next base: position 118,008,008 of record OX276335.1, read on the forward strand.
GCCTCTAACAAGATTAGTTCGCCACTGTAACCACTGCAATGAAATGTATTGTTTAAAAAATAACTATAATAAAGAAAAAGTACACAAATTTTCATAACAAAATTTTCTTCTACGCAAAAGATTCGCTTAGCGACACATACATTTTAAGAAAATCCTTTGATTTATAAAAAGATATTGAATGGGTTTGATTCCATTGAAATGAAAATCAGCGCGATAGACGTTAAAGCGGATCCATACCCATGAAACCGTTATTTTAGCCGTGGATGAAATAATTATTTTTTAAAAGTTGTTCGTTTAGCACACTTATGCTGCATTTAACCGAGGGACAAAATGCATTTATTTCTACCTTTTTAAACTATTTTGTTGTCATTTAACATGACTATGGTAAACATACTTTCTTTACTTTTGGGTGATTTTATCCAGAAATGAAAAGTAAAGAAACGCATTTGGGATGTTTCTGCTTTGTTATTCGGAAATAAGAAAAAGGCCACTAAAAACAATGATACGTGAGGCAGTTGCACTTCACCAAAAAAATTAAAAAGTTTTCAGTGAACGCGTCGGTACAATGCTAGTTGTGTCGAACCCTTCTTTGTCAAAGCTTTATGCTCTTCTTAAGACCCACAAGAAAATATTTCCGATTGTTTCTAATGTAAATGCACCAATATATAAAATAGCAAAGTGGTTGGTAAATGAACTAAAACAATTAGCACAGTTGGCAAGATTATTAGTTAAAAACTCTTGAATTTGTGGAAAAAATACGTGGTCTAAAGCTTAATCCCGATAAAAAATTAGTCGGCTTTGACGTTTTCTCCTTCTTTCCAAGTATTCCAGTCGATAAAGCATTGGAAGTAGCAAAGTATATTATGGTCAAACAAAACGCAGCATAAAAGAACGTTATAGTGAGCACATACAATGTATAAAACTTAACCAACCAAGTAAGTCTGCTGTAGCTCATTATGCTATTGTGGTTGGACACGAAATTGTCAGCGAGAGCAAAGAGAACATATTATTGAAAGCGGCCACTCCATTGACATAACATATATGGACTGCTAATGGTATGATATTTCCATACAAAGTGTGCTAAGAAAATGACCCTACTTAAAACGGTCGAGGTTAGCGACAAATTCAGGGCTATCGGTGAAAATTTTAAATATTTCTGCAGCCATCTGTTTTAGGTTGTATAAATGGTTGCATAAATGAACTTTAAATCATAAAAACTAGGGTACCTATTTGGTATTTTTCATAAAAAAACCCTGTTATCTATTATTACAGAAATTCAATGATAAGGGCTTCAGCGAAAAAAATCTCTTTTCTTATTTAATGGCTTTAAAAAAGCATATTTTCGGATTTTGTATGGGTTTTTCTTAAGAAATACCCCTCAACACTGGTGTGACTCAAATGTCCGATGTTATTTTCGTTTTTTGTCGAGAGGACGGAGTTTGGCGCTAGTTTTGCCACCATAAAAAGTGGAACCATCGTATGTTGGCTACTAGCAGTCCGTATATAATATGTCAATGGGCCACACCCCTGACTTTGACGATGTCAAAATTCTTCAGACAGAGAGACATGCGTCTAAGTGATACACCCTGGAAACACTGCACATCATCAACAATAGCAACAACACGAACCGCAAACTTGACACACAAAACATATCCGCGGTATACTGCTCACTTGTCTCCGATTAAACGTAAATTATCAATTTGTTGTTTTGTTTTATTGTAAAGTAAAAAGATATAACTTCAATTCGAAGTGAATGAGTCTTATTTAATTTTATTTATAAAACATTTTAATTTTACTTATGTAAAACAATGTTTTTTTTTTATATAACGTTATTCTTGTCAAAAAGTTGTCATACAATTGTAAGTTTACAAATTGTGTAAAATGATAAGTTTACGCAAAGTTTGCATGAACGACCTTTTTTAAACATTTGATTAAATGCTAGGTAATTCAATCAGAATAAGAGTCACAATGACGTTTGGATAAGTTTATAATTTTAACCAGTTTGGGTAATTTTACGCAACAAAATCCTCTAATAAGTTTAACCAAATTGTGTAAATCATTTCCCATACAAAATTTGACAGTTCATTAACCAAAAAAAAACTTATCCAATTTGTAAACTTATCTAGGGTCTTACGAAGTTGCATGAATACCCTTAATATTTGTTTTTTCTTATGTTAAATAAAGTTCCCCCGAAGAAGGCAGCAATCCCTGCCGAAATGTCGGGAAAAGTAAATGTTTACTTAATTGTTTCATTCCTACATCCAGTGTGACCACAAAAGCCGAGGGAAAAACAAGATTTGATCTTATCCACTTTTTCAACTGTAATCCAAATTGGTCAATAATTTATCTTTAATAGGCCTGCTTTGTACGTTTTTTTGCAGTATGCCACTATAAATCGAAACGACATAGGTACAAACGTCGACTGAAAGGTTCTATATGTAAAGAATATATACGCCACTGCTCATTTGCACGGATTTATACTGTGAAAAAACGTGCGGTGCATTGCCGTGTGAACAATTATTTGTTGAATGTCTTAAATCAAAATCGGCAGAGCCATTTTTGAGATAAATACATTTTTCCTTTATGATTGTATGGCTAGGACCTAAAAACTAATTTCCTCGTCGTTGCCATGCAAATAGAATGGGTTTGATTTCATTGAAATGAAAATGAGCGTGATAGACGTTAAAGCGGATCCATACCTATTGTTGAATTCAATTCAAACATAAATTCATTTCATGAAATACTTTTACTTTTCCGAAATTTAGAGCCGCTTTGCAGCGCTTAAATTTTCCTGTTAAGGAATATTTTATTAAGTTTATAATTTTACATTTCAATAGTTTTCTATTAGCTTACGTTTAGTCTTTTTTTTTATTTTTCAATTGTTAAATTAGTATTAAGATATTTTCTTAAAGGTTTCTTTTTTGTTTTACTTTTTAAATTTTTCTTTTTTACAATTTCTTAATAATTTAGGACAACCATTTCTGATGGAGTTCAAGTTAAAAAGACAGGGCAAAAAAAATGATTTAGGAAGAAAAGGAGGGAGTTCAGATAAAGAAGAAACGGATATATTAGTCTTTAGGTACTTCAAGTCATTTCGCTTCATTTTTCGAACTCGAGAGGGTCGGTGAAGCCAAGTTCGCTTACACTCCCCCCGGTAATTGGGTTAAAGGCACAAGTTACCATCTTCTTCGAATTTGTATACGTCCAATACTGCAAGCTTAACAGCTGGTCATGTATATACACCAACACTTGTTTGCACGACTGCATCTTCCTCTTGGCCATATTTTCCTGGGATTATCGCGGTCAACGATAATAACGATATCTCCTTCTTTCAGCTGCCTATTTGGCGTGAACCACTTGGTACGCCGAGTTAAATCCGGCAAGTATTCATGAATCCATTTTTGCCAGAAGGTTTTGGCGTACCTCTCGGCTGCCAGCCAGTTTTTTCTTATTGCACGTCCGTCATCTATAGGTTCTTCACTCAAGCATTCATGATTAGAACAACCAATTAATAAATGGTTTGGTCACAATCGATTGGCACATAGGTAAGGGGTCGCGAATTCATAATACTCTCCACCTCCGCCATCATGCTCAATAGTAATTCGTCGGAAGGGTTGCCAGTTGGTGTTATTTCGGCGAAGGTTTGTTTTACTGATCGAATGCCCTCCCAACTCCCTCCCATGTGGGGTGCTGCTGGTGGAATAAAGTTCCATTTAAGTTTCATTTCAAATTCTCTGGCTACTGCATTTTTATTAAGATCGCCTATGGCCTGCTGCAACTCCTTACTTGCTCCTCGAAAATTTGTGCCATTGTCGGAAAATACTTCCCTAGGCATTCCTCTTCTTGAAACAAATCTCTTAAACCTTAAAACCTAATATACATGAATCGCTGGAGAGACTGTGAACTATTTCAATATGCATTGCCCGCACAGTCAAGCAGGTGAGCAGCATGCCCCATCTCTTATTCAAATGTCTTCTGACCTAAACATAGAGTGGCCCGAAGTAGTCCACTCCTGTGTAAGGAAATGGTCGCATGAAGGGTTGGAGCCGGGCATATGGCAGTTCTGCCATACGTGGAGGCTGTGGTACTGCTCTTTTATTTTTGCAGAGTTGACATTTTTGATGAACTTTCTTTAAAACGCTTCTCAAGGAGGGGATGAAATAACGCTGGCGTAGCTCGTTAACTACAGTTTCGTTTGTCGAGAGGACGGAGTTTGGCGCTAGTTTTGCCACCATAAAAAGTGGAACCATCGTATGTTGGCTACTAGCAGTCCGTATGTAATATGTCAATGGGCCACACCCCCGACTTTGACGATGTCAAAATTCTTCAGACAGAGAGACATGCGTCTAAGTGATACACCCTGGAAACACTGCACATCATCAACAATAGCAACAACACGAACCGCAAACTTGACACACAAAACATATCCGCGGTATACTGCTCACTTGTCTCCGATTAAACGTAAATTATCAATTTGTTGTTTTGTTTTATGGTAAAGTAAAAAGATATAACTTCAATTCGAAGTGAATGAGTCTTATTTAATTTTATTTATAAAACATTTTAATTTTACTTATGTAAAACAATGTTTTTTTTATATAACGTTATTCTTGTCAAAAAGTTGTCATACAATTGTAAGTTTACAAATTGTGTAAAATGATAAGTTTACGCAAAGTTTGCATGAACGACCTTTTTTAAACATTTGATTAAATGCTAGGTAATTCAATCAGAATAAGAGTCACAATGACGTTTGGATAAGTTTATAATTTTAACCAGTTTGGGTAATTTTACGCAACAAAATCCTCTAATAAGTTTAACCAAATTGTGTAAATCATTTCCCATACAAAATTTGACAGTTCATTAACCAAAAAAAAACTTATCCAATTTGTAAACTTATCTAGGGTCTTACGAAGTTGCATGAATACCCTTAATATTTGTTTTTTCTTATGTTAAATAAAGTTCCCCCGAAGAAGGCAGCAATCCCTGCCGAAATGTCGGGAAAAGTAAATGTTTACTTAATTGTTTCATTCCTACATCCAGTGTGACCAGAAAAGCCGAGGGAAAAACAAGATTTGATCTTATCCACTTTTTCAACTGTAATCCAAATCGGTCAATAATTTATCTTTAATAGGCCTGCTTTGTACGTTTTTTTGCAGTATAGCAGTATAAATCGAAACGACACAGGTACAAACGTCGACTGAAAGGTTCTATATGTAAAGAATATATACGCCACTGCTCATTTGCACGGATTTATACTGTGAAAAAACGTGCGGTGCATTGCCGTGTGAACAATTATTTGTTGAATGTCTTAAATCAAAATCGGCAGAGCCATTTTTGAGATAAATACATTTTTCCTTTATGATTGTATGGCTAGGACCTAAAAACTAATTTCCTCGTCGTTGCCATGCAAATAGAATGGGTTTGATTTTATTGAAATGAAAATGAGCGTGATAGACGTTAAAGCGGATCCATACCTATTGTTGAATTCAATTCAAACATAAATTCATTTCATGAAATACTTTTACTTTTCCGAAATTTAGACCCGCTTTGCAGCGCTTAAATTTTCCTGTTAAGGAATATTTTATTAAGTTTATAATTTTACATTTCAATAGTTTTCTATTAGCTTACGTTTAGTCTTTTTTTTATTTTTCAATTGTTAAATTAGTATTAAGATATTTTCTTAAAGGTTTCTTTTTTGTTTTACTTTTTAAATTTTTCTTTTTTACAATTTCTTAATAATTTAGGACAACCATTTCTGATGGAGTTCAAGTTAAAAAGACAGGGCAAAAAAAAATGATTTAGGAAGAAAAGGAGGGAGTTCAGATAAAGAAGAAACGGATATATTAGTCTTTAGGTACTTCAAGTCATCTCGCTTCATTTTTCGAACTCGAGAGGGTCGGTGAAGCCAAGTTCGCTTACACTCCCCCCGGTAATTGGGTTAAAGGCACAAGTTACCATCTTCTTCGAATTTGTATACGTCCAATTCTGCAAGCTTAACAGCTGGTCGGGTATATACACCAACACTTGTTTGCACGACTGCATCTTCCTCTTGGCCATATTTTCCTGGGATTATCGCGGTCAACGATAATAACTATATCTCCTTCTTTCAGCTGCCTATTTGGCGTGAACCACTTGGTACGCCGAGTTAAATCCGGCAAGTATTCATGAATCCATTTTTGCCAGAAGGTTTTGGCGTACCTCTCGGCTGCCAGCCAGTTTTTTCTTATTGCACGTCCGTCATCTATAGGTTCTTCACTCAAGCATTCATGATTAGAACAACCAATTAATAAATGGTTTGGTGTAAGTGCTTTACTATTCTCACAATCGATTGGCAAATAGGTAAGGGGTCGCGAATTCATAATACTCTCCACCTCCGCCATCATACTCAATAGTAATTCGTCGGAAGGGTTGCCAGTTGGTGTTATTTCGGCGAAGGTTTGTTTTACTGATCGAATGCCCTCCCAACTCCCTCCCATGTGGGGTGCTGCTGGTGGAATAAAGTTCCATTTAAGTTTCATTTCAAATTCTCTGGCTACTGCATTTTTATTAAGATCGCCTATGGCCTGCTGCAACTCCTTACTTGCTCCTCGAAAATTTGTGCCATTGTCGGAAAATACTTCCCTAGGCATTCCTCTTCTTGAAACAAATCTCTTAAACCTTAAAACCTAATATACATGAATCGCTGGAGAGACTGTGAACTATTTCAATATGCATTGCCCGCACAGTCAAGCAGGTGAGCAGCATGCCCCATCTCTTATTCAAATGTCTTCTGACCTAAACATAGAGTGGCCCGAAGTAGTCCACTCCTGTGTAAGGAAATGGTCGCATGAAGGGTTGGAGCCGGGCATATGGCAGTTCTGCCATACGTGGAGGCTGTGGTACTGCTCTTTTATTTTTGCAGAGTTGACATTTTTGATGAACTTTCTTTAAAACGCTTCTCAAGGAGGGGATGAAATAACGCTGGCGTAGCTCGTTAACTACAGTTTCGTTTGTCGAGAGGACGGAGTTTGGCGCTAGTTTTGCCACCATAAAAAGTGGAACCATCGTATGTTGGCTACTAGCAGTCCGTATGTAATATGTCAATGGGCCACACCCCCGACTTTGACGATGTCAAAATTCTTCAGACAGAGAGACATGCGTCTAAGTAATACACCCTGGAAACACTGCACATCATCAACAATAGCAACAACACGAACCGCAAACTTAACACACAAAACATATCCGCGGTATACTGCTCACTTGTCTCCGATTAAACGTAAATTATCAATTTGTTGTTTTGTTTTATTGTAAAGTAAAAAGATATAACTTCAATTCGAAGTGAATGAGTCTTATTTAATTTTATTTATAAAACATTTTAATTTTACTTATGTAAAACAATGTTTTTTTTCATATAACGTTATTCTTGTCAAAAAGTTGTCATACAATTGTAAGTTTACAAATTGTGTAAAATGATAAGTTTACGCAAAGTTTGCATGAACGACCTTTTTTAAACATTTGATTAAATGCTAGGTAATTCAATCAGAATAAGAGTCACAATGACGTTTGGATAAGTTTATAATTTTAACCAGTTTGGGTAATTTTACGCAACAAAATCCTCTAATAAGTTTAACCAAATTGTGTAAATCATTTCCCATACAAAATTTGACAGTTCATTAACCAAAAAAAAACTTATCCAATTTGTAAACTTATCTAGGGTCTTACGAAGTTGCATGAATACCCTTAATATTTGTTTTTTCTTATGTTAAATAAAGTTCCCCCGAAGAAGGCAGCAATCCCTGCCGAAATGTCGGGAAAAGTAAATGTTTACTTAATTGTTTCATTCCTACATCCAGTGTGACCAGAAAAGCCGAGGGAAAAACAAGATTTGATCTTATCCACTTTTTCAACTGTAATCCAAATCGGTCAATAATTTATCTTTAATAGGCCTGCTTTGTACGTTTTTTTGCAGTATAGCAGTATAAATCGAAACGACACAGGTACAAACGTCGACTGAAAGGTTCTATATGTAAAGAATATATACGCCACTGCTCATTTGCACGGATTTATACTGTGAAAAAACGTGCGGTGCATTGCCGTGTGAACAATTATTTGTTGAATGTCTTAAATCAAAATCGGCAGAGCCATTTTTGAGATAAATACATTTTTCCTTTATGATTGTATGGCTAGGACCTAAAAACTAATTTCCTCGTCGTTGCCATGCAAATAGAATGGGTTTGATTTTATTGAAATGAAAATGAGCGTGATAGACGTTAAAGCGGATCCATACCTATTGTTGAATTCAATTCAAACATAAATTCATTTCATGAAATACTTTTACTTTTCCGAAATTTAGAGCCGCTTTGCAGCGCTTAAATTTTCCTGTTAAGGAATATTTTATTAAGTTTATAATTTTACATTTCAATAGTTTTCTATTAGCTTACGTTTAGTCTTTTTTTTATTTTTCAATTGTTAAATTAGTATTAAGATATTTTCTTAAAGGTTTCTTTTTTGTTTTACTTTTTAAATTTTTCTTTTTTACAATTTCTTAATAATTTAGGACAACCATTTCTGATGGAGTTCAAGTTAAAAAGACAGGGCAAAAAAAAATGATTTAGGAAGAAAAGGAGGGAGTTCAGATAAAGAAGAAACGGATATATTAGTCTTTAGGTACTTCAAGTCATCTCGCTTCATTTTTCGAACTCGAGAGGGTCGGTGAAGCCAAGTTCGCTTACACTCCCCCCGGTAATTGGGTTAAAGGCACAAGTTACCATCTTCTTCGAATTTGTATACGTCCAATTCTGCAAGCTTAACAGCTGGTCGGGTATATACACCAACACTTGTTTGCACGACTGCATCTTCCTCTTGGCCATATTTTCCTGGGATTATCGCGGTCAACGATAATAACGATATCTCCTTCTTTCAGCTGCCTATTTGGCGTGAACCACTTGGTACGCCGAGTTAAATCCGGCAAGTATTCATGAATCCATTTTTGCCAGAAGGTTTTGGCGTACCTCTCGGCTGCCAGCCAGTTTTTTCTTATTGCACGTCCGTCATCTATAGGTTCTTCACTCAAGCATTCATGATTAGAACAACCAATTAATAAATGGTTTGGTGTAAGTGCTTTACTATTCTCACAATCGATTGGCACATAGGTAAGGGGTCGCGAATTCATAATACTCTCCACCTCCGCCATCATGCTCAATAGTAATTCGTCGGAAGGGTTGCCAGTTGGTGTTATTTCGGCGAAGGTTTGTTTTACTGATCGAATGCCCTCCCAACTCCCTCCCATGTGGGGTGCTGCTGGTGGAATAAAGTTCCATTTAAGTTTCATTTCAAATTCTCTGGCTACTGCATTTTTATTAAGATCGCCTATGGCCTGCTGCAACTCCTTACTTGCTCCTCGAAAATTTGTGCCATTGTCGGAAAATACTTCCCTAGGCATTCCTCTTCTTGAAACAAATCTCTTAAACCTTAAAACCTAATATACATGAATCGCTGGAGAGACTGTGAACTATTTCAATATGCATTGCCCGCACAGTCAAGCAGGTGAGCAGCATGCCCCATCTCTTATTCAAATGTCTTCTGACCTAAACATAGAGTGGCCCGAAGTAGTCCACTCCTGTGTAAGGAAATGGTCGCATGAAGAGTTGGAGCCGGGCATATGGCAGTTCTGCCATACGTGGAGGCTGTGGTACTGCTCTTTTATTTTTGCAGAGTTGACATTTTTGATGAACTTTCTTTAAAACGCTTCTCAAGGAGGGGATGAAATAACGCTGGCGTAGCTCGTTAACTACAGTTTCGTTTGTCGAGAGGACGGAGTTTGGCGCTAGTTTTGCCACCATAAAAAGTGGAACCATCGTATGTTGGCTACTAGCAGTCCGTATATAATATGTCAATGGGCCACACCCCCGACTTTGACGATGTCAAAATTCTTCAGACAGAGAGACATGCGTCTAAGTAATACACCCTGGAAACACTGCTCATCATCAACAATAGCAACAACACGAACCGCAAACTTAACACACAAAACATATCCGCGGTATACTGCTCACTTGTCTCCGATTAAACGTAAATTATCAATTTGTTGTTTTGTTTTATTGTAAAGTAAAAAGATATAACTTCAATTCGAAGTGAATGAGTCTTATTTAATTTTATTTATAAAACATTTTAATTTTACTTATGTAAAACAATGTTTTTTTTCATATAACGTTATTCTTGTCAAAAAGTTGTCATACAATTGTAAGTTTACAAATTGTGTAAAATGATAAGTTTACGCAAAGTTTGGATGAACGACCTTTTTTAAACATTTGATTAAATGCTAGGTAATTCAATCAGAATAAGAGTCACAATGACGTTTGGATAAGTTTATAATTTTAACCAGTTTGGGTAATTTTACGCAACAAAATCCTCTAATAAGTTTAACCAAATTGTGTAAATCATTTCCCATACAAAATTTGACAGTTCATTAACCAAAAAAAAACTTATCCAATTTGTAAACTTATCTAGGGTCTTACGAAGTTGCATGAATACCCTTAATATTTGTTTTTTCTTATGTTAAATAAAGTTCCCCCGAAGAAGGCAGCAATCCCTGCCGAAATGTCGGGAAAAGTAAATGTTTACTTAATTGTTTCATTCCTACATCCAGTGTGACCACAAAAGCCGAGGGAAAAACAAGATTTGATCTTATCCACTTTTTCAACTGTAATCCAAATTGGTCAATAATTTATCTTTAATAGGCCTGCTTTGTACGTTTTTTTGCAGTATGGCAGTATAAATCGAAACGACACAGGTACAAACGTCAACTGAAAGGTTCTATATGTAAAGAATATATACGCCACTGCTCATTTGCACGGATTTATACTGTGAAAAAACGTGCGGTGCATTGCCGTGTGAACAATTATTTGTTGAATGTCTTAAATCAAAATCGGCAGAGCCATTTTTGAGATAAATACATTTTTCCTTTATGATTGTATGGCTAGGACCTAAAAACTAATTTCCTCGTCGTTGCCATGCAAATAGAATGGGTTTGATTTCATTGAAATGAAAATGAGCGTGATAGACGTTAAAGCGGATCCATACCTATTGTTGAATTCAATTCAAACATAAATTCATTTCATGAAATACTTTCACTCTTCCGAAATTTAGAACCGCTTTGCAGAGGTTAAATTTTCCTGTTAAGGAATATTTTATTAAGTTTATAATTTTACATTTCAATAGTTTTCTATTAGCTTACGTTTAGTCTTTTTTTTTATTTTTCAATTGTTAAATTAGTATTAAGATATTTTCTTAAAGGTTTCTTTTTTGTTTTACTTTTTAAATTTTACTTTTTTACAATTTCTTAATAATTTAGGACAACCATTTCTGATGGAGTTCAAGTTAAAAAGACAGGGCAAAAAAAATGATTTAGGAAGAAAAGGAGGGAGTTCAGATAAAGAAGAAACGGATATATTAGTCTTTAGGTACTTCAAGTCATCTCGCTTCATTTTTCGAACTCGAGAGGGTCGGTGAAGCCAAGTTCGCTTACACTCCCCCCGGTAATTGGGTTAAAGGCACAAGTTACCATCTTCTTCGAATTTGTATACGTCCAATTCTGCAAGCTTAACAGCTGGTCGGGTATATACACCAACACTTGTTTGCACGACTGCATCTTCCTCTTGGCCATATTTTCCTGGGATTATCGCGGTCAACGATAATAACGATATCTCCTTCTTTCAGCTGCCTATTTGGCGTGAACCACTTGGTACGCCGAGTTAAATCCGGCAAGTATTCATGAATCCATTTTTGCCAGAAGGTTTTGGCGTACCTCTCGGCTGCCAGCCAGTTTTTTCTTATTGCACGTCCGTCATCTATAGGTTCTTCACTCAAGCATTCATGATTAGAACAACCAATTAATACATGGTTTGGTGTAAGTGCTTTACTTTTCTCACAATCGATTGGCACATAGGTAAGGGGTCGCGAATTCATAATACTCTCCACCTCCGCCATCATGCTCAATAGTAATTCGTCGGAAGGGTTGCCAGTTGGTGTTATTTCGGCGAAGGTTTGTTTTACTGATCGAATGCCCTCCCAACTCCCACCCATGTGGGGTGCTGCTGGTGGAATAAAGTTCCATTTAAGTTTCATTTCAAATTCTCTGGCTACTGCATTTTTATTAAGATCGCCTATGGCCTGCTGCAACTCCTTACTTGCTCCTCGAAAATTTGTGCCATTGTCGGAAAATACTTCCCTAGGCATTCCTCTTCTTGAAACAAATCTCTTAAACCTTAAAACCTAATATACATGAACCGCTGGAGAGACTGTGAACTATTTCAATATGCATTGCCCGCACAGTCAAGCAGGTGAGCAGCATGCCCCATCTCTTATTCAAATGTCTTCTGACCTTAACATAGAGTGGCCCGAAGTAGTCCACTCCTGTGTAGGGAAATGGTCGCATGAAGGGTTGGAGCTGGGCATATGGCAGTTCTGCCATACGTGGAGGCTGTGGTACTGCTCTTTTATTTTTGCAGAGTTGACATTTTTGATGAACTTTCTTTAAAACGCTTCTCAAGGAGGGGATGAAATAACGCTGGCGTAGCTCGTTAACTACAGTTTCGTTTAACATGTGATGAAACTTATTATGATATTCATACTCGATCAGATGAGTGACAAGATGGTCTTTTGGAAGAATTACAAGACGTTTTGTTTCTAGAGGAACGTTTTTAATTCTATCAATACGTCCTCCGATGCGAATCACTCCATTTTCGTCTAGATAAGGTGAGAGTTTAAAAAGAGGACTGGATTTGCAGATATTAAGTGCCTGTTGGGTATTTGATGCAACTGTTTAAGCTGTATGCTCGTTTATAAAAAATTTGAAGCTGTTTCTTTGTCATCGGATATAAGCAAAGGAGGGCGGTCTTTCTTTTTCCACTTTAGAACGAAGAGCTTGACGAATCGTAGGATGTACATAGTGGTTTTAAGAAGTCGTTTCCACCTTGAGAAACGACTGTAGTCTACTAGATGTATGTGTGTGGCTTTGGAGTGTGTAACATTCCTTAACCTCCTCGCTACCTTCATCAGAAGTTACAATTTAAGCATTATTTTTAGGAAGAGTCAGTGGGTTTTGGTATAAAAGAGCAGGCCCTGTAAGCCATCTGCCAGAAGAGCTAAAATCATAATTACTTTTATATTTTGATGCATCGTCAGCAACATTTTCTTTACTAGGAACCCAATTCCAATTCCTTGCGTCTGAACTTTCAAGTATTTCGCCGATACGTACAGCTACAAGGCTTTTATATTTTTATTGCTTGATTTTATCCAACTAAGAACCACTTGAGAATCTGTCCAAAAGTTTAAACTCTCAAAGTGTATAGTGTGACCACTTTTAATAGAGTTGGAGAGTCTGATTCCAAGCACCGCCGCTTCCAATTCTAGGCGAGGTATTGAAAGGATTTTAATCGGAGCTACCTTAGTCTTTGCACTAATTAATGAATACTCAGGTATCTTCTGTTAATAGCAATATCTTTTACTTTTGGAATCAAGCCCAACCACATTTTCCATTTTTCAAATTGTCTTTCTTTGATGTTCTCGTCCCATTCCACTCCCGAACGCCAAACTTCCTGTAAAATAATCTTTAAATGAATTGTAAAGTTGGCGATCAACCCCAGAGGATCAAATATACACATGAGTGCTCTTAAAACCTCCCGTTTCGTAGGATTGCATGCACTGCTCATGACGTCTTGGTGCATTTTATTAGCATTGAAGGTATAGATGAACATGTCAGTAACTGGAGGCCACCACATACCCAGAAGTTTCTCGAACTCATTCTGAGTGTTAGCAGTAAAGAGTTTACTAGATGGTGAAGTTTGTGATGGAAGGGCATTCAGAACGTTTATGGAATTTGAGATGAAATTTTGTATTTCGAAACCAGCTTGCTTGTGAATAAATGTCACATCTTTTGCTAGGTTTATAGCTTCTTCTTCTGTGTCTGTACTATCTAAAAAGTCGTCTACATAGTGATTTTCCAAGATCACCTTTGATGCTCTAGGATATTGCATCTCAAATTTTCTAGCATTTTTGTTTTTTATGAATTGGGCGCAAAAGGGTGAACAAGTTGACCCGAATGTCATAACTTGCATCTGGTACACATCAATATTTCCAGTTTCGGTATTCCGCAACAAGAATCGTTGAGCATCTTTGTCTTCGTTTAGAATTTTGACTTGGTGGAATATCTCACGTATATCTCCCGATATTGCAAACTTCCTTTCTCGAAATCGAAAGAGAACCGATGGTAATTCCGGTACGTTATCTGGTCCTGTCATTAAAAAAGAGTTGAGAGACATTCCATTGACCTTAGCCGCCGCATCCCAAACTATGCGTAGTTTATCTGGCTTATTGGGGTTTGTGACTGGAAAAACTGGTAGATACCACACTCGGGATGGGGATCTACTCACTGTAACGGAACCTGGTGTTCGAGCAAGGACACTTGGGAAAGGATACCTATTATCCCTAAGGGGAGGTGCTATAACCCACGAAACACCATAAAAAAAGCACATAAAATCCATTTTCATTTAGTGCCCTCGCAAACCTCCACTCCCAATGCCACCATTTCGATCTATGGCGTACAGGGGTCCATAGGCCGATCCTGACAGCTGAAGTGGAGGGTGTCCTAACTACTTATGGCTCGGCATGCTTGCTTAAGCCAAGGCTACGCTCGTCGGGTTGGGTGGGATCTTGCCAAAGTAGTCAGAACGATTGTTACGTCGTATAATTCATGCCAAATACTATAATAAAAAGCTGTAGACGAAGTAATAAATAGGTTCAAGAATATTAAAAACTCTTGAGACCGAATGTCATCCTGAAAGAAAAGTTCATAAAGTATTTGAATTTTAAAACCACAAAAGATTGAGAGAGAAGCAAAAAGTTGTAGTGGCAACCCTGAAAGAGGGAAGGACACGGTGTTGTTTGCCCTTGAGGTTTATAACCCACCCACGCATCACCCTGTGATACGTCCGTGGCTACTGCGACCTCTTATATTATTTGCAATAGCCCCCTAATGTAAATTCACTGAAAATCTACCGTCCTACCATTTCGACTGACGTCACCATGTCATCTGCTTTTTAGGGGTTCTCCTAAACACCACCACATCTACCCTTCATGAAAAGATTCAGAAATTCATACTAGCTAACATTTAGCCATACATGTAAAATAAGTGAAACTACTTCCCATAATAAAATTCCAAATCTACTCGTCAAAATTCAGAACTCTTTCATTTCATATTATAATAATCATTACAAATAGTTTATTAAAGTAAAATGTATGCTAACAATAAAAAAAAATTATACTAACAAAGTTTACCCTATATCCAATCTAAAACTATATTTCCAACTCATGTACGTTGGTGTGTATGAATATAAACACTAGGAGTAGGTGTAAAATCCACAACAATGTTCACTATCAAAATTCTATTTTAATCTTTTGTAACCAAATTTCAAATAAAATTACATATACATAGGGCCATATTATATACGTTATGGTAATGGTTATCATACAGTATAAAAAAAATTGTTTAAATTAACCTAATTGTTTTTTTTTTTTTTTTTCTTCTTTTCTTTATTTTCTATTTATTTAAGTATTTTATAATTCAAATTGATCTAATTTGTTTCTCATTTAGGCATACGTATGTATGTATCATTATTAAGGTAGGTTAGTACACTCATTCATTCTACGCGCCTTGAAGTATGCTACGATATATTTGATACATTAGATATTTAGGCATACTTTTTGGTCGAAATGGTACTTAAACTAAAATTGGCGAATAAAAAAAGCTCGCAGCGAATTCATATATAAATTTGCAAATTTTAAATAGAGTAATGTAATAACAACGACTTACCGAAGCTTTTATATTAATAATTTGTTATGATTGAATAATTCATACCGGTGATAAACATGTAAATTCTGCCGAAGACCAATGATGAGGTTTTTTTTTTTTTTTTTTTTTTTTTTAATTCATTTTTATTTTCCATTTTCTTAAAACTATCTTAAAGCTAGACAAAAATTCATAAAAACTAGCTTACTTATCAATATTTTAAAACTAATTTACTGGCCCCAGTCGGGCGCTCTAAGTTAAACTATAATAACTTAATGCTAATGCCTTTCGGCCTAAGAACTATCTTAATACTAAATCCAGGTCGGTTTTATTTTTTACCGAGAAGAATTTACAAAAAACTCGGTATCTATGTCTTTATTTTTTTGGTTTTATATAAAACTTACAAGCTACATAAAACTAAATTATAGCTAATTAAAACTAATTAAAACTAACTTAAACTAATTAAAGCTACTTAAAACTATTTACAACTAATTATAAACTAATTACAACCTACTTATAAGCTACTTACAGACTACTTACAAACTAGAACAGCCACAGCAGGCATTTCCGGTTTTATGATTTTTTTTTTTTTTTTTTTTTTTTTTTTTTTTTTTTTTGGTGCCACCCTGACTGTCCCTACTTAAAACTAACTACCTAAACCTATGTAAGTCGGCCATACAAAAGAAAACAGCAAGGTCAACTATTAAATGTCTGAAGGAACTTCATCTTCGTTTTTCAACCACCAGAACTGGTTCTCCTGCTTTACCCTATCTCTTCGGTCCCGTTCGGACACAGTCCTACTGAACCGAAGGTGCTCAGCTCCGTCTTGTGCGAGGACGTCTCGACTGTAAAGGAGCCGCCGATCTACAGTTCTACGGCCGACGTGGTAGATTAGCGGAACCGCCGCTCTATCCTGGATCAGCCCTCGACTGTCTAGGTGGAGGAATGCATCGGGCGGAATAAAGCCGCTTAGACGCACACTCTCGTAGTATTCGTATTTAGGGTAATAAGCCCCGAAAATTAAGCTGTTAGTCGAGGACATCGCTCTTGCAATGTGACCTCGAATAAGCTTCAGCAAGAAATTATCTATCTAATTAATTTATGTTGGCCTCGTTGTATAGAGCCAGGTTGGAATAGTAGTGTTTGTACTCCGACTCTGGTGTTCTGTGCAATCCAAGGCAGCGTCGAAGACACTTCCTCTCAAACACCCGAATCTTTTCCATTTGAGATGGGGCAACGTTGAACCAAACCGGGCATCCATAGGCAATCATCGGCCGGATAAGGGCCATGTAGCAAATCACCTTCACCCTGCTGTCAAGCTGGCTGCTATAAAACAACCGTTTCGTCAGGGCAAAAGCTCCCCTAGCCCTGGCCAGAGCAGCATTTATATGTCTGTCGAAATACAAATACTGATCCATCCAGATGCCAAGGTACTTTACTACACTTTTACTCGCCAGTGGATGTCCATTTGGCCCTACGATCACCAGCTTGCGCCAGTTCTTTCTCGTATCCCTTGTGGCTCTGAGCAACGGAGTCCTAAACAAGATAGTTTCTGATTTCTGAAAGTTGATTTTCAACTTCCAGTCATCGCAATATCGCTGAATCTTCTCGAAATCACGCTGCAAGAGAATCCTGATGACCTCGACTTTTGGAGATGTTCTGTACGCAATTAGATCGTCGGCATACGCAATTGCCTGAGTTAGACTACTTATCAGATCGCTGGTGTAAATGCTGAATAGAATCGGCGAGTTGACCGCTCCCTGCTGAAGACCATTTTTAATATTAAAGGTTGTGGCAGAAGTTACATTGCCACTTTTGACAACAAACTTTCTGCCATTGAGCATATCATAAAGCATATAACGGGTGATTTTTTAGCTGGTTTGGTTTTGGCAACACTAGTTTTGACAGCTGACGTGTGTTTAGTACCTTGTGTCACTGTCAAACAGCTTCAGTTTGGTTTGCAATTTAACCATGGATCGTCTTTCAAATGAACAACGCTTGCAAATTATTGAATTTTACTATCACTATACTTTACGTGCTCGGTTCGAAATGTTCATCGCGCGCTGCTTGTGTTCAGCGATGAGGCTCATTTTTGGTTGAATGGGTACGTAAATAAGCATAATTGCCGCATTTGGAGTGAAGATCAGTCAGAAGCATTGCAACAGCTACCAATGCATCCCGAAAAAGCCACTGTTTGGTGCGGTTTATGGGCCGGCGGCATTATTGGGCCATATTTCTTCAAAGATGATGCGAATCACAGCGTTACTGTCAATGGTGAACGCTACCGAGCGATGATAACAAACTTTTTTTTGCCCGAAATAGAAGTTCTTGACTTGCATGATATGTGGTTTCAACAAGACGGTGCCACATGCCACACAGCACGCGAAACAATGGCGGAATTGCGAGGCGAGTTTGGTGAACAGTTAATTTCACGTTTCGGGCCGGTCAATTGGCCGCCTAGATCGTGCGATTTGACACCATTAGATTATTTTTTGTGGGGGTATGTCAAAGCTAATGTCTATAGGGACAAGCCCGCTTCGATTGACGCACTGGAAGCCAACATCCATGCATTCATTCGTGAGATACCGGCCGATATGTGTGAAAGAGGATGCCAAAATTGGACTCAGCGGATGGGCTACCTGAGACGCAGCCACGGTCAACATTTGCATGAAATTATCTTTAAACACTAAATTGCAAGAATCAAACTATCGATTCAAATAAATATTTCATTCATTTTTTCGAATTTTTTGTGTTTTTTTTTTTTTAAAGTTCTAAACCTCTTAAAAAATCACCCGTTATAATAGTGGTTTACTAATGCCAAGTCTGGTCAGCTTTAGATAAAGACCCTCTAACCATACGGTGTCGAAGGCCTTCTCCAAATCAACCAGACAGGCACCCGTACACTGCTTCTTAGATTTGTTCCATTGGACATCAGAAACGAGTTTCGACGCGGCATGAATGGTGTCATGTCCCGCCTTAAAACCGAACTGATTGTCCGGTATGATATTATTGTCCTCTGCCCACTTAGACAGAGCTCTATTGATAACTTTTTCGAATACCTTGCTGATACTCGGAAGAAGACTTATCGACCGGAGATTCGCCGGATTGGAGTTGTCCTTTCCCTTTTTCGGGAGAGGATGCACCACAGCTGTCTTCCAACGCACTGGATAATATGCATTATTCAGAGCGTTGTTAAACAGAGTGGTATAAATGTCTACTGCTTCTTGAGGTAAATGTCGAAGTACAACGTTGGATATGCCATCGACTCCTGCTGACTTCTTCTTCTTTAATGAATTGAAGATGAGCTGGAGCTCCACCTTCGTAATTAACAGGGAACTGGGCCCATTTCGCTCGGCGATTATGGCGTTTGCCAAATGATCTTCATTGAACCCGGTGAAACCAAGGTTCTCTGATCGCCATTGCGTGATGTCATTCCGAAGGTAGAAGTGATGGAGCAAGGCTCTGTTTTCCAGGTCATGATTGGGGCGAATGCACGCATTCACCTTGTACACTTGCTGGAAAGCAGCCCCCACAGCCTCCACTTTCTCCTGCGGATCTTCGACAATAAAGAGGTCATCGTCCAAGACGGCGTCCTCTGGATTAATTCCTGCTGTCAGAAGTACGTCTCTGTTGTCTGTCGTTCTCTGAAGCTTGAGACACGGAAGATCGTTCTGATCATTCCTTCTAAATATCTTGTTAATTTGAGGAAACATGCTCGGGTCGCTAGCATTAACGGCCCGAATTTTGTTATCCCAATACAAATTAATTGACAACCGATAGTTCTCTTTAATTAGTTGGTTGATGTTTTTGATCGACGACTTCAGTGTCCTAATCTCCAGATGGTGAGGGTCAGTAAACCGTCGGTACAAGAGTTTTAGTCTTGTCAGCAGTCCACTTTTTTGTCTGTGTAGTGCGTCAATGGTCACGTTCCGATACATGTCGGTTGCGTCCCGTTGTTTGTATTTCGGTATTGTTCTGTTCATTGTGCGTTTGATTGTTTCGTCCATTTTTTCTAAGTATTGGTCTATTTCGTTATTTGTCAAATTCCTGTCATTTGGTGTGGATATGTTATTCGAACTGATTTCGCTCGATAAGGCGTTGGTAAAGCGTGGCCAGCGCACCTTACTGTAATTGTAAGTATGCACAGGTACATATTCATCCAACTCAACTCCACGAGCTCGTTCGAAAGCTGTATTACGGCGGCGAGTCCGCAGTGATCACTGTCGTACTCGATCGTTCGTAAACAGTTTCTTGGTCTTTGACCCACAGTGTCAGTAATTGTCAGTCTTGCGTCTATTAGCAATAGATCCAGATAGGCACCGCTTCTTGGAAACGATGGCCGATCCGTAGCCAGCAGGTCGACACCATACTCAGTGTTGTTTCGACTCATCCAATTGAAAAGATGAATACCTCTTTGATTTTGAATTTGATTTCCCCAATCTTGGTGTTTGGCATTCAAATCACCGGCCATGAGAAAGTAATTTTCTTCCAAGCTCAAGCGTAGACACTCAAAAAGTTTTTCAAGCTCTGTCATAAAATCAGTTGGCTGAGGTGATGCCGGTGCATAAGCCGCGATCACATACATTCTCTTCCCCTGTTGGAGAGGAATGCATACGATGCACGCCTCTAACAGCCGAAATCTGCGCAGATCACTATTGTATATAACTTTATGATTAATGCCTTTTCGTATGAAGATTGCGACGCCCCCCCCTTGAGTGGAGTTGGGTCGATCTCTTCTAACGATATTGTAATTGTTGTTAGTCAACTTATGTTTCTGGCTCAGCTTAGTTTCGCTGGCCATAAACACATCTGGACTTTGGTCTTTCAACAATTGGAAAAGATTAGCTCTACGTTCGGTCCTAATTAGTGAATTTACATTCACAGCAAGGATCCTAAGAGGCCTCTCCGACAGCGCGCCTTTAACCTCTAATTTGCGTTAAGCTAGGCAAAACAGAGTAGAGATAGTCTACCCTAGTCGCCTGCTCCTTTATCTGGTTGTGAAGTCCTGTTAACTGGCCTTGAATTGCCAGCAACATGCTTCTTATTTCGGCCTGAGCGTCCGGCACCTTTGGCACTAGGGCCGGTTGGGCTGCCTTAGCTACAGGCTGTACCGTTTTTCCCCTTCCTGCCGCCATTTGGGCGTAGGAAATTTGGGGATTAACGGGCGTTGCTGTAGGAACACGCGTTGATGGGCGTATCTCTACCGCTGTCTGCTTAGCCGCTTTGTTGTTTCTTATTTGCTGAAAAGCTGAGCAACCCCGATAATTAGCAGGGTGCCCCTCTTTTCCGCAAAGTGCACATTTAAGCTGGGTCATGTCTTCGACCCGTTCTTCACCGAGCTTGCACTCCCCCTTAATGTGGTCCTCACCACACTTAACGCAGCGTGACTGCATTTCGCAGTTTGCTGCAGCGTGGCCAAACCTTTGGCAGCGCTTGCATTGAAGCATGTCACCGCCTCTCTTTAATTTATCCCAAGTTACAACCTGGTAGTTGAGAACGGAGATACTTCTCAACCTATCCAGTTTGCTGCTGGGCGATAGCTGGACTAGGAAGAACGGCAAAGACCACTTCTCTCGTCTGGCTCTGACTGTAACGAATGGCTTGACCCCGATAAAGTCGAGATCGTCGCTCGCTTTTTGACGGAGCTCATTTAAGAGCACCTGTGGTTCCGTGCAGGAATCTATGCCCTTCAAGAGGACCGTTTGGTATTTATCCACTTTGGGGGTAAAACTGAAGAACTCAGTCGTGGATTTCTTAAGTAATTCTTTTATTATTTTGTGCTGCTCCACTGTGGAGCAGTGGATAGCATGTCTATCTTTGCTTAATCTTTTAATAAAAAAGTTTTGGCCTATGGCCGACTTACACAGGTCTATGGTTTCCTGTAGCTCCATTTTATAGGTATTTATTGGTGGCACCTTTTCTTTTTTATTTTGGGGCGGCTGTGGCTGCTGCTGGTGTACTCCCTGCTGCTGCTGCTGCTGACTCCGCTCCTGTGGTTTTTGCTGCTGTTGCTGTTGTGTTTGTTTTCTCGTTCGTTGCTCCTTCGGCTGCTGCTGTTGTTGCTCTTTTGGCATTTGTTGTTGTTGCTGCTGCTCTTGAGCATTAATGTCTGACTGCTTGTTTTTAGGTGGCAGCTCTTGCTGTGGCTTTGCTTTTTGCGGCGCCTGTACCGCTTTTTTTTGCTCGCGCTCCTGTTTCTCTCTTTCACGACGAGCCTCTTGCTTGATCTTAAGAGCTTGGATCAGCGGGGTCACGATGGAATTAAGGCGTTCCATCTCCCCCCGAATTTCATCGATTTTTTTGCTGATAGCCTTTTCTTCAAGTGCGTCTTGCACCTCATTTTCCTCTTCGGAGGACGCCTCTGGTGATGTGAGGTCAACAAGCAGATTGCTGTTGCTGTCCCCCGTTGTATACAACCCCTCGCCACCCTCTGACATATATTCGATGTCATCGTCGGATGGCGAGGTATCCAGTTGCTCCTGTATTTTTGCTGCTGCTGTGGTTTTGGCTGTGCGCGCCGTCTCCTTCACCCCAGCTGGCAGCTGGGCTGAGGTGATGGTGGAGCGGCGCTTCACGAGGTTCGGCGCACAGCTAATCTTCTTCCTCCTCTTATTTTTAGTGTCGGCTGTTGTTGCCGTTGGTGGGTGTGCCGTTGTTGCTACGGCACTTGTTGATGGCGTGGCTGGTGGTGCCATCGCTTGCTTGGTTGTTGTTGTTGCTGCTACGGCTTTTGCTGGTGGTGCCATAGCTGGCTTTATTGTTGTTGCTGGGACACCTTTCGATGTCCCCGCCGTGTTGTTCGATGCCATTTGCTGTTTTTCCCACTCGATGAAGTTTTCGACTTCTCGATTATGGAAAAAAGCAGCTAAATAATTTTTCCCCGACTGGGACTCGAACCCGTGATCCTCAGGTTGTGGGTCTGCCACCTCTTCCTTTGTGCTATTGGCACTATTAAAAATAGCTTCACTGAATGTAAACTTCAACAAGTCACTACGAAATATTTAATTTAAATAAACTGGGGAAGCCGAAAACGTCTAATCACTTCCACAGTACGAGATCGACTGATGAGGTGCACTGCTTCAAATGGGTTGGCTGTTGCATGTAGTTTATTTGTTATTTGTTATTTTTCTTTTTATAATTTTTGCTGTGTCGTTCTTTTCATAGTACCTGTATGGAATATTTAAAATTTGATTTAATTTATATAGATTCGCTTTACACAATCAATATCCCTAACCAAGAAAATTAATAATCATTTATGTATACGTTATTCTTTGATATTCCTTTTTTTTTTTTTTTTTTTTTTTGGTTTCTTTTAACTTGAATGCTTTTTAATCGAGTTTAATTTTATTTTAAAATATTATTTTGGATTTTTAACTTTTACTTAAGTTTCGTTAAATTAGATAGAATAAAAAAAAAATACGTTATACAATTTACGAAAAAAATTATTAAGGAAAAAGGAAATAAGGATAGGTAGGTACTTAGCTTTTGGGCATTGGGGTGTAGATGTCGCACGTTCTCGTCGTTATTTTCTTGTTGTTGCAGTTGTGGTAGTTCTCAAAACTGGGTAATACCATAAAAAGGGTATTGGAGTAATTTGATGCTGTGGATGTTATAGGTTCTCGTAGCTATTTGTGTTGCTTGGTGTAGCTTGTTGTAATCTGATGCTGTGGATGTTGTATGTTCTTGTTGCTATTTGTGCTGCTTCGTGTAACTTGTTGTAATTTGAGCTGTGGATGTTGTATGTTCTTGTTGCTATTTGTGCTGCTTGGTGTAGCTTGTAATTTGATGCTGTGGATGTTGTATGTTCTTGTTGTCCAAATGGCTGGATTTTCAGAGCTGATAGTGCGCTCTTGTTGTCTGTTTGTGGCCTAGACGCTGTTTGTAAGTGTCGCTCTCAGGGTTATGTATTTGTTTCGTTTGCTGTGTCCTATGATATAGCTGTTGTTTATTTCGTCCGTTTTTTGTCGATGGGCTTCATCGCCAGACTTGTTGTGTTGGCCAAGTTGCTTTTAAGGACCAGCCCTGCATTGGTCGTTGGTTTTGGCTCGTTCGGCGTGCCTCAAACGTGCACCTGGATGGAGTCGTGTACGTTTCTTGTTTGCGTGCAAGTACACGCCGGCACGTAATGATTATCTCAGCGGTTTGCTATCGTGGTTTTCTACCTTTATATATATAAGATATTTAAAACAACGTGTTTTTTTAATTCACTATTCTATATATTTCTAGGTTCACGTGAAGTTCTATAAAAGTATCACGTGTACAATATAAAATCTAATCTACTCTATATTCCTGATGAGAATTTAAATTTTACTATACCTGTTGATGTTGATGTGATGTTTTTTTATTTCTTCTTGGTTGTTTTCTTGTAAACTTTTCACACTTAAACTTTCCTTTATTTTTTTATTTTTTTTTTTCACTTCATACACCACGACTTGTCACTCCCGAATTTCCAAAACCAACTGACGCATTTTTGGGCTCTGCTTCTTTTTCAGCTCGTCCTACTGCAGTGGTTTCGTCGGATTTTCTTATCATGGAAGTGTTTCCGGCCTCGTTTTTTTTACTGTTTTTGAGTGGGATTTTGACCATAAAAATCCAATTCTGGTACCACAATTCAATTTAGAATTTTTCAAAAATTAGTGTACCAAAATTGAATCCTTCTAGTCAAAATCCTTCGAAAACACTTACCACTTACGACCAGTCGATCTCGTACTGTGGAAGTGTGTAGACGTTTTCGGCTTCCCAGTTAATTTAAACTAATTATTTCGGAGTGACGTAGTCAAATTCAGTTTTAAGCAAGCAGATATTAATTGTGTTAATAGCACAGAGGAAGAGGTGGCAGACCCTCAGTCGATCTCGATCTGTGAAAGTGTGCGCACGTTATCGGCTTTCGCAGTGATATTCAATTAAAATCGGAGTGACTTCTCAAAGTACATATTATAACCAAGTTCATTTAATAGTGCAATAGCACAGAGGTAGTGGTGGCCGACCGAGAATCCAGGGGTAGTGGGTTCGAATCCCAGTCGGGCAACAATTATTATTTGGCTGCTTTTTTCCATAATAGAGAAGTCGAAAACTTTATTGAGTGGGAGGAGCAGCTAATGGCAGCTAACAACAATGCGGGGACATCGAAAGGTGTCCCAGCAACAACAATAAAGCCAGCTATGGCACCAGCAACCAAAGCTGCAGTAAATGCCGTAGCAACAGCAACAACAACAACCAAGCAAACAATGGCACCACCAGCCACGCCATCAACAAGTGCCGTAGCAACGGCGAAACCAGCAACGGCACCAACAGCCGATATCAAAAACAAAAGGAGGAAGAGGATAAGCTGTGCGCCGAACCTAGTTAAGCGCCGCTCCACCATCACCTCAGCCCAGCTGCCAGCCGGGGTGAAGGAACCGGCGCGCACAGCTAAAACTACAGCAGCAGCGAAAATCCAAGAACAACTGGATACCTCGCCATCCGACGATGACATCGAATATATGTCAGAGGGTGGCGAGGGATTATACACAACAGGGGACAGTAATAGCAACCTGATTGTGGATATAACTTCACCAGAGGCGTCCTCCGAAGAGGAAAACGAGGCGCAAGAATTGGATGAGCGGGCCATCAGCCAAAAAATAGATGTCATTCGGGGGGAGATGGAACGTCTCAATGCCATCGTGACCCCATTGATAGAAGCGCTCAAACAAAAGCAAGAAGCTCGACGCGAAAGGGAGAAACAGGAGCGCGAGCAGAAAAAAGTGGTGCAGGCGCCAAAAAAAGTAGTAGCGCCACAGCAAGAGCTGCAACCGAAAAACAAGCAGCAGGATCCTAGTCAACAACAGCAACAACAACAGCTGCCAAGTGAACAACAACAACAGCAGCCGAAGGAGCAACGGCCGAAAAAGCAAATTCAACAGCAACAACAACAGCAGCAGCAACAACAAAAACCACAGGAGCGGAGTCAGCAGCAGCAGCAGCAGGGAGTACACCAGCAACAGCCACAGCCGCCCCAAAACAAAAAAGAAAAGGTGCCACCAATAAACACCTATAAAATGGAGCTACAGGAAACCATAGACCTGTGTAAGTTGGCCATAGGCCAAAACTTTTTTATTAAAAGATTAAGTAAAGATAGACATGCTATCCACTGCTCCACAGTGGAACAGCACAAAATAATAAAAGAATTATTAAAGAAATCCACGACTGAGTTCTTCAGTTTTACCCCCAAAGTGGATAAATATCAGACGGTCCTCTTGAAGGGCATAGATTCCTGCACGGAACCACAGGTGCTCTTAAATGAGCTCCGTCAAAAAGCGAGCGACGATCTCGACTTTATCGGGGTCAAGCCGTTCGCTACAGTCAGAGCCAGACGGGAGAAGCGGTCTTTGCCGTTCTTCCTAGTCCAGCTATCGCCCAGCAGCAAACTGGATAGGTTGAGAAGTATCTCCGTTCTCAACTACCAGGTTGTAACTTGGGATAAATTAAAGAGAGGCGGCGACATGCTTCAATGCAAGCGCTGCCAAAGGTTTGGCCACGCTGCAGCAAACTGCGAAATGCAGCCACGCTGCGTTAAGTGTGGTGAGGACCACATTAAGGGGGAGTGCAAGCTCGGTGAAGAACGGGTCGAGGACATGACCCAGCTTAAATGTACACTTTGCGGAAAGGAGGGGCACCCTGCTAATTATCGGGGTTGCTCAGCTTTTCAGCAAATAAGAAACAACAAAGCGGCTAAGCAGACAGCGGTAGAGATACGCCCATCAACGCGTGCTCCTACAGCAACGCCCGTTAATCCCCAAATTTCCTACGCCCAAATGGCGGCAGGAAGGGAAAAAACGGTACAGCCTGCAGCTAAGGCAGCCCAGCCGGCCCTAGTGCCAAAGGCGCCGGACGCTCAGGCCGAAATTAGAAGTATGTTGCTGGCAATTCAAGGCCAGTTAACAGGACTTCAGACCCAGATAAAGGAGCAGGCGACTAGGGTAGACTATCTCTACTCTGTTTTGCCTAGCTTAACGCAAATTAGAGGTTAAAGCTGCGCTGTCGGAGAGGCCTCTTAGGATCCTTGCTGTGAATGTAAATTCACTGATTAGGACCGAACGTAGAGCTAATCTTTTCCAATTGTTGAAAGACCAAAGTCCAGATGTGTTTATGGCCAGCGAAACTAAGCTGAACCAGAAACATAAGTTGACTAACAACAATTACAATATCGTTAGAAGAGATCGACCCAACTCCACTCAAGGGGGGGGCGTCGCAATCTTCATACGAAAAGGCATTAATCATAAAGTTATATATAATAGCGATCTGCGCAGATTTCGGCTGTTAGAGGCGTGCATCGTATGCATTCCTCTCCAACAGGGGAAGCGAATGTATGTGATCGCGGCTTATGCACCGGAATCACCTCAGCCAACTGATTTTATGACAGAGCTTGAAAAACTTTTCGAGTGTCTACGCTTGAGCTTGGAAGAAAATTACTTTCTCATGGCCGGTGACTTGAATGCCAAACACCAAGATTGGGGAAATCAAATTCAAAATCAAAGAGGTATTCATCTTTTCAATTGGATGAGTCGATACAACACTGAGTATGGTGTCGACCTGCTGGCTACGGATCGGCCATCGTTTCCAAGAAGCGGTGCCTATCTGGATCTATTGCTAATAGACGCAAGACTGACAATTACTGACACTGTGGGTCAAAGACCAAGAAACTGCTTACGAACGATCGAGTACGACAGTGATCACTGCGGACTCGCCGCCGTAATACAGCTTCCGAACGAGCTCGTGGAGTTGGATGAGTATGTACCTGTGCATACTTACAATTACAGTAAGGTGCGCTGGCCACGCTTTACCAACGCCTTATCGAGCGAAATCAGATCGAACAACATATCCCCACCAAATGACAGGAATTTGACAAATAACGAAATAGACCACTACCTAGAACAAATGGATGAGACAATCAAACGAACAATGAACAGAACAATACCGAAATACAAGCAACGGGACGCAACCGACATGTATCGAAATGCGACCATTGACGCATTACACAGACAAAAAAGTGGACTGCTGACAAGACTAAAACTCTTGTACCGACGGCTTACTGACCCTCACCATCTGGAGATTAGGACACTGAAGTCGTCGATCAAAAACATCAACCAACTAATTAAAGAGAACTATCGGTTGTCAATTAATTTGTATTGGGACAACAAAATTCGGGCCGTTAATGCTAGCGACCCGAGCATGTTTCCGCAAATTAACAAGATATTTAGAAGGAATGATCAGAACGATCTTCCGTGTCTCAAGCTTCAGAGAACGACAGACAACAGAGAAGTACTTCTAACAGCAGGAATTAATCCAGAGGACGCCGTCTTGGACGATGACCTCTTTATTGTCGAAGATCCGCAGGAGAAAGTGGAGGCTGTGGGGGCTGCTTTCCAGCAAGTGTACAAGGTGAATGCGTGCATTCGCCCGAATCACGACCTGGAAAGCAGAGCCTTGCTCCATCACTTCTACCTTCGGAATGACATCACGCAATGGCGATCAGAGAACCTTGGTTTCACCGGGTTCAATGAAGATCATTTGGCAAACGCCATAATCGCCGAGCGAAATGGGCCCAGTTCCCTGTTAATTACGAAGGTGGAGCTCCAGCTCATCTTCGATTCATTAAAGAAGAAGAAGTCAGCAGGAGTCGATGGCATATCCAACGTTGTACTTCGACATTTACCTCAAGAAGCAGTAGACATTTATACCACTCTGTTTAACAACGCTCTGAATAATGCATATTATCCAGTGCGGTGGAAGACAGCTGTGGTGCATCCTCTCCCGAAAAAGGGAAAGGACAACTCCAATCCGGCGAATCTCCGGTCGATAAGTCTTCTTCCGAGTATCAGCAAGGTATTCGAAAAAGTTATCAATAGAGCTCTGTCTAAGTGGGCAGAGGACAATAATATTATACCGGACAATCAGTTCGGTTTTAAGGCGGGACATGACACTATTCATGCCGCATCGAAACTCGTTTCTGATGTCCAATGGAACAAATCTAAGAAGCAGTGTACGGGTGCCTGTCTGGTTGATTTGGAGAAGGCCTTCGACACCGTATGATTAGAGGGTCTTTATCTAAAGCTGACCAGACTTGGCATTAGTAAACCACTATTATATATGCTTTATGATATGCTCAATGGCAGAAAGTTTGTTGTCAAGAGTGGCAATGTAACTTCTGCCACAACCTTTAATATTAAAAATGGTCTTCAGCAGGGAGCGGTCAACTCGCCGATTCTATTCAGCATTTACACCAGCGATCTGATAAGTAGTCTAACTCAGGCAATTGCGTATGCCGACGATCTAATTGCGTACAGAACAGCTCCAAAAGTCGAGGTCATCAGGATTCTTTTGCAGCGTGACTTCGAGAAGATTCAGCGATATTGCGATGACTGGAAGTTGAAAATCAACTTTCAGAAATCAGAAACTATCTTGTTTAGGACTCCGTTGCTTAGAGCCACAAGGGATACGAGAAAGAACTGGCGCAAGCTGGTGATCGTAGGACCAAATGGACATCCACTGGCAAGTAAAAGTGTAGTAAAGTACCTTGGCATCTGGATGGATCAGTATTTGTATTTCGACAGACATATAAATGCTGCTCTGGCCAGGGCTAGGGGAGCTTTCGCCCTGACGAAACGGTTGTTTTATAGCAGCCGGCTTGACAGCAAGGTGAAGGTGATTTGCTACATGGCCCTTATCCGGCCGTTGATTGCCTATGGGTGCCCGGTTTGGTTCAACGTTGCCCCATCTCAAATGGAAAAGATTCGGGTGTTTGAGAGGCAGTGTCTTCGACGCTGCCTTGGATTGCACAGAACACCAGAGTCGGAGTACAAACACTACTATTCCAACCTGGCTCTATACAACGGGGCCAACATAAACAGGATAGATAATTTCTTGTTGAAGCTTATTCGAGGTCACATTGCAAGAGCGATGTCCTCGCCTAACAGCTTAATTTTCGGGGCTTATTACCCCAACAACGAATACTACGAGAGTGTGCGTCTAAGCGGCTTTATTCCGCCCGATGCATTCCTCCACCTAGACAGTCGAGGGCTGATCCAGGATAGAGCGGCGGTTCCGCTAATCTACCACGTTGGCCGTAGAACTGTAGATCGGCGGCTCCTTTACAGTCGAGACGTCCTCGCACAAGACGGAGCTGAGCACCTTCGGTTCAGTAGGACTGTGTCCGAACGGGACCGAAGAGATAGGGTAAAGCAGGAGAACCAGTTCTGGTGGTTGAAAAACGAAGATGAAGTTCCTTCAGACATTTAAGTTGACCTTGCTATTTTCTCTTGTATGGCCGACTTACATAGGTTTAGGTAGTTAGTTTTAAGTAGGGACAGTCAGGGTGGCACCAAAAAAAAAAAAAAAAAAAAAAAAAAAAAAAAAAAAAAAAAAATATAAAACATACAAAAACACCAAAAAAATTATAAAATCAACAAAAATACAAAAAAAATATAAAAACCGGAAAATGCTTGCTGTGGCTGTTCTAGTTTGTAAGTAGCTTATAAGTAGGTTGTAATTAGTTTAAAATTAGTTGTAAGTAGTTTTAAGTAGTTTTAATTAGCTTTAATTTAGTTTTATGTAGTTTGTAAGTTTTATATAAAACCAAAAAATAAAGACATAGATACCGAGTTTTTTTGTGAAATTCTTCTCGGTAAAAAATAAAACCGACCTGGATTTAGTATTAAGATAGTTCTTAGGCCGAAAGGCATTAGCATTAAGTTATTCTAGTTTAACTTAGAGCGCCCGACTGGGGCCAGGAAGTTAGTTTTAAGATATTGATAAGTAGGCTAGTTTTTATGAATTTTTGTCTAGCTTTAAGATAGTTCTAAGATAATTGAAAAATAAAAATGAATTTCAAAAAAAAAAAAAAAAAAAAAAAAAAAAAGGTGGCAGACCCACAACCTGAGGATCACGGGTTCGAGTCCCAGTCGGGGAAAAATTATTTAGCTGCTTTTTTCCATAATCGAGAAGTCGAAAACTTCATCGAGTGGGAAAAACAGCAAATGGCATCGAACAACACGGCGGGGACATCGAAAGGTGTCCCAGCAACAACAATAAAGCCAGCTATGGCACCACCAGCAAAAGCCGTAGCAGCAACAACAACAACCAAGCAAGCGATGGCACCACCAGCCACGCCATCAACAAGTGCCGTAGCAAGAACGGCACAACCACCAACGGCAACAACAGCCGACATTAAAAACAAGAGGAGGAAGAGGATTAGCTGTGCGCCGAACCTCGTGAAGCGCCGCTCCACCTCAGCCAGCTGCCAGCTGGGGTGAAGGAGACGGCGCGCACAGCCAAAACCACAGCAGCAGCAAAAATACAAGAACAATTGGATACCTCGCCATCCGACGATGACATCGAATATATGTCAGAGGGTGGCGAGGGATTGTATACAACGGGGGACAGCAACAGCAATCTGCTTGTTGACCTCACTTCACCAGAGGCGTCCTCCGAAGAGGAAAACGAGGCGCAAGAATTGGACGAGCAGGCCATCAGCCAAAAAATAGATGTCATTCGGGGGGAGATGGAACGTCTCAATGCCATCGTGACCCCACTGATAGAAGCGCTCAGACAAAAGCAAGAAGCTCGACGCGAAAGGGAGAAGCAGGAGCGCGAGCAGAAAAAAATATTACAGGCGCCACAAAAGACAGCGCCACAGCCTGAGCTGCCACCGAAAACCCAGCAGCCAGAGGAACAGCAACAGCAACTGCCACAGCAAAACCAAAATAAGCAGCAACAACAACAGCAGCCAACGAAACAACCACAGCAGCAGCCGAAGGAAAAACGGCAAAAAACGAAAACAACACAGCAGCAGCAGCCACAGGAGCGGAGTCAGCAGAAGCGGAACGAGCAGCAGCAAGGAGAACACCAGCAGCAGCCACAGCCGCCTCAAAATAAAAAAG
The DNA here is from genome assembly GCA_946251815.1 of Dasysyrphus albostriatus. Classification (NCBI taxonomy): domain Eukaryota; kingdom Metazoa; phylum Arthropoda; class Insecta; order Diptera; family Syrphidae; genus Dasysyrphus; species Dasysyrphus albostriatus. The sequence continues at coordinate 118,039,745 of OX276335.1, forward strand.
AAAAGGTGCCACCAATTAACACCTATAAAATGGAGCTACAGGAAACCATAGACCTGTGTAAGTCGGCCATAGGCCAAAACTTTTTTATTAAAAGATTAAGTAAAGATAGACATGCTATCCACTGCTCCACAGTGGAACAGCACAAAATAATAAAAGAATTATTAAAGAAATCCACGACTGAGTTCTTCAGTTTTACCCCCAAAGTGGATAAATATCAGACGGTCCTCTTGAAGGGCATAGATTCCTGCACGGAACCACAGGTGCTCTTAAATGAGCTCCGTCAAAAAGCGAGCGACGATCTCGACTTTATCGGGGTCAAGCCGTTCGCTACAGTCAGAGCCAGACGGGAGAAGCGGTCTTTGCCGTTCTTCCTAGTCCAGCTATCGCCCAGCAGCAAACTGGATAGGTTGAGAAGTATCTCCGTTCTCAACTACCAGGTTGTAACTTGGGATAAATTAAAGAGAGGCGGCGACATGCTTCAATGCAAGCGCTGCCAAAGGTTTGGCCACGCTGCAGCAAACTGCGAAATGCAGTCACGCTGCGTTAAGTGTGGTGAGGACCACATTAAGGGGGAGTGCAAGCTCGGTGAAGAACGGGTCGAAGACATGACCCAGCTTAAATGTGCACTTTGCGGAAAAGAGGGGCACCCTGCTAATTATCGGGGTTGCTCAGCTTTTCAGCAAATAAGAAACAACAAAGCGGCTAAGCAGACAGCGGTAGAGATACGCCCATCAACGCGTGCTCCTACAGCAACGCCCGTTAATCCCCAAATTTCCTACGCCCAAATGGTGGCAGGAAGGGGAAAAACGGTACAGCCTGCAGCTAAGGCAGCCCAACCGGCCCTAGTGCCAAAGGCGCCGGACGCTCAGGCCGAAATTAGAAGTATGTTGCTGGCAATTCAAGGCCAGTTAACAGGACTTCAGACCCAGATAAAGGAGCAGGCGACTAGAGTAGACTATCTCTACTCTGTTTTGCCTAGCCTAACGCAAATTAGAGGTTAAAGGCGCGCTGTCGGAGAGGCCTCTTAGGATCCTTGCTGTGAATGTAAATTCACTGATTAGGACCGAACGCAGAGCTAATCTTTTCCAATTGTTGAAAGACCAAAGTCCAGATGTGTTTATGGCCAGCGAAACTAAGCTGAGCCAGAAACATAAGTTGACTAACAACAATTACAATATCGTTAGAAGAGATCGACCCAACTCCACTCAAGGGGGGGGCGTTGCAATCTTCATACGAAAAGGCATTAATCATAAAGTTATATATAATAGTGATCTGCGCAGATATCGGCTGTTAGAGGCGTGCATCGTATGCATTCCTCTCCAACAGGGGAAGAGAATGTATGTGATCGCGGCTTATGCACCGGCATCACCTCAGCCAACTGATTTTATGACAGAGCTTGAAAAACTTTTTGAGTGTCTACGCTTGAGCTTGGAAGAAAATTACTTTCTCATGGCCGGTGATTTGAATGCCAAACACCAAGATTGGGGAAATCAAATTCAAAATCAAAGAGGTATTCATCTTTTCAATTGGATGAGTCGAAACAACACTGAGTATGGTGTCGACCTGCTGGCTACGGATCGGCCATCGTTTCCAAGAAGCGGTGCCTATCTGGATCTATTGCTAATAGACGCAAGACTGACAATTACTGATACTGTGGGTCAAAGACCAAGAAACTGTTTACGAACGATCGAGTACGACAGTGATCACTGCGGACTCGCCACCGTAATACAGCTTCCGAACGAGCTCGTGGAGTTGGATGAGTATGTACCTGTGCATACTTACAATTACAGTAAGGTGCGCTGGCCACGCTTTACCAACGCCTTATCGAGCGAAATCAGATCGAACAACATATCCCCACCAAATGACAGGAATTTGACAAATAACGAAATAGACCAATACTTAGAACAAATGGACGAAACAATCAAACGAACAATGAACAGAACAATACCGAAATACAAACAACGGCACGCAACCGACATGTATCGGAACGTGACCATTGACGCACTACACAGACAAAAAAGTGGACTGCTGACAAGACTAAAACTCTTGTACCGACGGTTTACTGACCCTCACCATCTGGAGATTAGGACACTGAAGTCGTCGATCAAAAACATCAACCAACTAATTAAAGAGAACTATCGGTTGTCAATTAATTTGTATTGGGACAACAAAATTCGGGCCGTTAATGCTAGCGACCCGAGCATGTTTCCGCAAATTAACAAGATATTTAGAAGGAATGATCAGAACGATCTTCCAAGTCTCAAGCTTCAGAGAACGACAGACAACAGAGACGTACTTCTGACAGCAGGAACTAATCCAGAGGACGCCGTCTTGGACGATGACCTCTTTATTGTCGAAGATCCGCAGGAGAAAGTAGAGGCTGTGGGGGCTGCTTTCCAGCAAGTGTACAAGGTGAATGCGTGCATTCGCCCCAATCATGACCTGGAAAACAGAGCCTTGCTCCATCACTTCTACCTTCGGAATGACATCACGCAATGGCGATCAGAGAACCTTGGTTTCACCGGGTTCAATGAAGATCATTTGGCAAACGCTATAATCGCTGAGCGAAATGGGCCCAGTTCCCTGTTAATTACGAAGGTGGAGCTCCAGCTCATCTTCGATTCATTAAAGAAGAAGAAGTCAGCAGGAGTCGATGGCATATCCAACGTTGTACTTCGACATTTACCTCAAGAAGCAGTAGACATTTATACCACTCTGTTTAACAACGCTCTGAATAATGCATATTATCCAGTGCGTTGGAAGACAGCTGTGGTGCATCCTCTCCCGAAAAAGGGAAAGGACAACTCCAATCCGGCGAATCTTCGGTCGATAAGTCTTCTTCCGAGTATCAGCAAGGTATTCGAAAAAGTTATCAATAAAGCTCTGTCTAAGTGGGCAGAGGACAATAATATCATACCGGACAATCAGTTCGGTTTTAAGGCGGGACATGACACTATTCATGCCGCGTCGAAACTCGTTTCTGATGTCCAATGGAACAAATCTAAGAAGCAGTGTACGGGTGCCTGTCTGGTTGATTTGGAGAAGGCCTTCGACACCGTATGGTTAGAGGGTCTTTATCTAAAGTTGACCAGACTTGGCATTAGTAAACCACTATTGTATATGCTTTATGATATGCTCAATGGCAGAAAGTTTGTTGTCAAAAGTGGCAATGTAACTTCTGCCACAACCTTTAATATTAAAAATGGTCTTCAGCAGGGAGCGGTCAACTCGCCGATTCTATTCAGCATTTACACCAGCGATCTGATAAGTAGTCTAACTCAGGCAATTGCGTATGCCGACGATCTAATTGCGTACAGAACAGCTCCAAAAGTCGAGGTCATCAGGATTCTTTTGCAGCGTGACTTCGAGAAGATTCAGCGATATTGCGATGACTGGAAGTTGAAAATCAACTTTCAGAAATCAGAAACTATCTTGTGTAGGACTCCGTTGCTTAGAACCACAAGGGATACGAGAAAGAACTGGCGCAAGCTGGTGATCGTAGGGCCAAATGGACATCCACTGGCGAGTAAAAGTGTAGTAAAGTACCTTGGCATCTGGATGGATCAGTATTTGTATTTCGACAGACATATAAATGCTGCTCTGGCCAGGGCTAGGGGAGCTTTTGCCCTGACGAAACGGTTGTTTTATAGCAGCCGGCTTGACAGCAGGGTGAAGGTGATTTGCTACATGGCCCTTATCCGGCCGATGATTGCCTATGGATGCCCGGTTTGGTTCAACGTTGCCCCATCTCAAATGGAAAAGATTCGGGTGTTTGAGAGGAAGTGTCTTCGACGCTGCCTTGGATTGCACAGAACACCAGAATCGGAGTACAAACACTACTATTCCAACCTGGCTCTATACAACGGGGCCAACATAAACAACACAACAACGAATACTACGAGAGTGTGCGTCTAAGCGGCTTTATTCCTCCCGATGCATTCCTCCACCTAGACAGTCGAGGGCTGATCCAGGATAGAGCGGCGGTTCCACTAATCTACCACGTCGGCCGTAGAACTGTAGATCGGCGGCTCCTTTACAGTCGAGACGTCCTCGCACAAGACGGAGCTGAGCACCTTCGGTTCAGTAGGACTGTGTCCGAACGGGACCGAAAAGATAGGGTAAAGCAGGAGAACCAGTTCTGGTGGTTGAAAAACGAAGATGAAGTGCCTTCAGACATTTAATAGTTGACCTTGCTATTTTCTCTTGTATGGCCGACTTACATAGGTTTAGGTAGTTAGTTTTAAGTAGGGACAGTCAGGGTGGCACAAAAAAAAAAAAAAAAAAAAAAAAAAAAAAAAAAAAAAAAAAATATAAAACATACAAAAACACCAAAAAAATTATAAAATCAACAAAAATAAAAAAAAAATTATAAAAACCGGAAAATGCTTGCTGTGGCTGTTCTAGTTTGTAAGTAGCTTATAAGTAGGTTGTAATTAGTTTAAAATTAGTTTTAAGTAGTTTTAATTAGCTTTAATTTAGTTTTATGTAGCTTGTAAGTTTTATATAAAACCAAAAAAATAAAGACATAGATACCGAGTTTTTTGTAAATTCTTCTCGGTAAAAAATAAAACCGACCTGGATTTAGTATTAAGATAGTTCTTAGGCCGAAAGGCATTAGCATTAAGTTACTCTAGTTTAACTTAGAGCGCCCGACTGGGGCCAGTAAGTTAGTTTTAAGATATTGATAAGTAGGCTAGTTTTTATGAATTTTTGTCTAGCTTTAAGATAGTTCTAAGATAATTGAAAAATAAAAATGAATTTATAAAAAAAAAAAAAAAAAGTCGATCCGTCGCTGCGTCTTGTTGTTTGCATCTCCTGGGTTCGAATCCTCATATTCGACACTATATTTTTTTGTTTTTCTAATTGTTCCTTCTTTTCGATTTTTTTTTCTCAAAACTTTATTTTTTTTTTCTTCCAGTTTATTTTTTTTTTTAATTTTAATTTTTCCAGATCAATTATTTAATCAAAAACCTGATTTTAGGGAACCTCCTGTCATTTTGCAAACAAGTATTTTTCATTATGGGTAAACTAGGCATTTCAAATCTATCGACCGTTACAAATAATTTCTCCCTAAGTTAAACCGGTTCGATTTTGGGACAGTAAAATAGCTAATGTCTAAACCTTATAATGGTGGATGGTAAGTGGACTCTATGGTGGAATTTGGATCGGAAGTCAATTCAAATTTCAACTGCCACTCGATCAATTAACTATTTTTCTCACAAACCTGGTACTTTTTTTGCATCCTATGAGAAAAAAAGGAGCAGGAAACGAATGAGAGTTCTCATGCACAGGCTGAGGTAGCCGGGCCTTAGGTAGTTTTACTTTCTTAAATCCTTGCAATGGTATACCCCGATTCTTTTGCCATCAAGGTCTTCTATCTCGTACAGATTATTGCTAATTGTGTTGCGCGCTCTCATTTTTAAAAATTTAGGGCTAAGTTTGGCACTAATTTTCTTCGAGGCGTCGCTCAAAACAAAGTTCCATCGGTATACTATGTCGCCAGGCACGAACTTTACGTCCCTACTCCTTGTATTGTAAAGATTTTCGTACTTTGTATGCGCGTTTGCCAAAGACTCTTTAATATGAGTGTGTAAGATGTTCATTTGAGATGCTTTTGACAGTACTTTCAGCTCGGTGGTTTTAAGGCAATCCAGTTCACGAAGCAATTGGTAATCGGAATCGTGTTCTACCATGGGTTGGCCAAACAGAGCCTCGTACGGTGCCATCCCAGTTGCCGAATGCACAGAAGTACGCAACGCACAAGCTATGCAAGCAAGATTAGCATCCCAATTCCTCTGGTCCGGATCTATATAAGACCGAATTGCAGCTAAAATCGAACGATTTACCCTCTCACTTGCATTCGCTTGTGGGGAGTATATCGCTGTCCTGACATGGTTAACACCGTACGAGGACATCAGCTTGCCAAACTCCTTGCTTGTGAATTGTTTGCCGTTGTCCGAAAATATCGTCTCTGGTACGCCAAATACACAAAAGATCTCCTCCTGTAGGAATTTTATTATAACGTCGCTGGTGGCTTTGCGAATCGGTTTAATAAAAACAAATTTTGTTAATTGGTCCAGGGCTATAAATATATGTATATTACCACTCTTCGAACGCGGATAAAGACCAAGGAAATCCATGTAGAGCATTTGTAATGGTCTGTCAACTTCAAATGCTTTCCCCATCGGTGGTCTTAGTGTTTGGTTAGAGGCTTTACACATTTTACAGACATCGCATTTACCTATGTACTCACGTACCTGAGCTGCCAAACTGGGCCAAAAAATTGGTTCCGCAACCGGTACAATGTCTTTGTAATCCCTCCATGCGAGGCTCGAGGTGGTTGATGAGCCAAAGCTATCAAGCTTGCGGTTAGCTCTTTGGGCACCCAAAGCTTCCAAACTAGGTCGTCCTGCAACGGATTTCCTGTGCAGCGTTTGACCTTCTTGTATACAAAATTGTTTGAAACTTGAAGGTCAGGTAGCTTATTCTTTTGATCTTCGACGGTGGCAATGAGCTTGCGGTATTCATCAGATTGAAAACTGGCATCTGCAAGATCTATATGCAACACGTCGGAGTTCCCAGTTTCCATCGATTCATTGAAGCTCAGAACTTCTACCTCGTATACACGGGATAGAGCATCTGGAACCACATTTAGTGATCCTTTCCGATGTTCGATGGTAAACTCGAACCCCTGAAGCTTTAAGCTCCATCTAGCTAACCGTCCACTCAGATCTCTTTGACTCATCAGCCACTTTAAGCTCGCGTGGTCAGTTATAATTCTAAAAGGTTGTCCCTCGACGTATGGTCTGAATTTTTTTACCCCCACTACCGCAGCTAGGCATTCTCGCTCTGTAACGCTGTAGTTTCGTTGTGCCTTGTTAAGTTTCTGTGAGTGGTAATATATAGGCTTTTCGTTCCATCTTCGTCGAGCTGACATAATACACAGCCAATGCCTGTGTTCGAAGCGTCGCAAAAAATAATAAATTCGTTTTGGAAGTCGGAATTGATTAGGATCGGAGCTGAAGTCAGGGTTTCTTTTGGCTTTAAGAAAGCGGCCATTGCGTCATCACCAAACTCAAACTTTTTACGCTTTTTTAAAGTTTCGGTTAAGGGACTAGCAATCGTCAAAAAGTCTTTGAAAAAACGCCTATACCAACCTGCTAAGCCTAAGAAACTTCTAACCTGCCTAACAGTCTTTGGGATAGGGAAGTCTACAATTGCTGAAACCTTGTCCTTGTCAGTTTTTAAACATCCGTCCCCTACCACAAATCCTAAAAACTTTAACTCCTTAAAGCAGAACTTAGATTTTTGGACATTGATGGTAAGTCCTGCTTCCCGGAGTTTGTTTGCCAGAATTCCTAACAACTCGATATGCTCCTCGAAGGTACTCGATACCACTAGCAAATCGTCAACATATGGGAATATTTTTTCTCGCAAATTCATGGGAACCACCTTGTCTATCACTTGGCACATTGTCTGTACCGCGTTTTTCAGACCAAATGGCATTACAGTGAACTGCATCAATGGTCGGCTGGGTACCGAAAAAGCTGTTTTCTCCCTTGAAGACTTCTCCAACGGTATTTGCCAAAACGCATCCTTCAGATCCACACTAGAGATATAGCGTGTATCTGAAAGACGCGATAGCAATCCCTCCATATGAGCCATTGGGTACGCATGACCTTTCGTCTTGGCGTTTACTTTCCGATAGTCCAGGCATAGACGGTTCTTTCCGGGCTTACGTACAAGTACTACAGGAGAACTCCATGCACTGGAACTTTCTTCAATAACCCCAAGCTCAATCATACGGTCCAATTCCTCATACAGAAGTTTTTGAACCGCTGGAGAAACAGGATAATGACGCTGCTTTATTCGTTCAGCGTCCCCTGTGTCTATTTTGTGTTCCAAAAGATTTATGGATTTCCTCAATGTATTCGATTGCTCATTAGTCAATTCATGCGCGTTTGGATCGGGTCCATTTTGGGTCACATTGAGTGTCAGTTCTGAAACTAAATCCGGAGCAATACCAAATTCTCTCCAAAAATCTATGCCCAAATACAAGGGCTGCTGTAAGGACGGTACGATGAATAAGTTTATATCCCTCGTATCCCCCTTATACGTAACTTTCACCAAGATTTTGCCTACGATGGCTTGGTTCTTTCCATCCGCTGTTTTAAGACCTGAGGAAAACTTGGAATAGCTAACGTTGTTTTTGGTCAATAATGGTATTCCACCCACGCCCAAGCAACTGATGCTGGCTCCACTGTCTAGTAGACCAAGCATAGGCTCACCAAAAATTTTCACGGATGCGTATGGACGCGGGTCATCGGAACTACAGATAGTTGTAGCTTCAATTGCTTTAAATATTTCCCTTTTAGCCTTAAACTTTTCGCTAAGCCTCTTCACTTTATCAGAGACAGGATGCTTTTGCAAAGGAGTTCCGAAAATTCGTTCCCTGACCCGATAATAGTTTTGGCTCCTCTCATGGAGTGTTTTCGGTTTTGGTTGGATTTTTGATGGTTGGACAGTAAGTTTTTTCACAGGATTTTGTAAGCTTAAGTTCCTATCAGGTTTTAAAATTGTCATAGCAGGTAAGTTTAAATTAGATTGTTCCATTTCCACAGACGGACAAACGGACGTTAGGTTGCTTGATGATAGATTATTTATTTGACTTCCGGATTCTGCTTTGGCGAGCAGCTCTGCCGGTTCATTGGGCTGCTCTGTGGGGCGTTTCCCGAACAGCGAGGGCACTGCGGGGAGGTGACCTTTTCCAACCCGCATTTATAGCAAAACAGGTTCCTCTGGGGATCAGAACACTCAAAAAATGAATGCCCCTTTTCCTTGCAGTTCCAACAGCTATAGATACGGGCTTCCCTTTTCACCTGGAAAGCTTCCACGTTGTGACTGACTTCACCTCCGTACGGCTCGCAGGGTTCCTCAGCTTCCAATTCTGAGACATTTCTTCGTTGAGGTGGAATAAACCGTTGCTGTCTCTGCGAATTATCATGCTCGCTGAGATACTTTTCTATATTCCTGCAGACGTATACCAATTCTGCAAGACTGTCGGTGCGATAAGTTATCAGCAGCTTTCCCATCCGTTTCTTCACGTTAAGCTTTAAGAGTTCAATTATTTCTTGAGGTTGTTTAGGTATTCTCAATCTGCTATTCAGTTGTTGGATTGCTGAAAAAAAATCATCGAAAGACTCCGAAGGAAGTTGGTGCCTATCAAACATTTTTCGTGACAACTCCGAATCGGTCTCCAAGCTACGGTATTGCTCAACTAGGGCTATTCGAAGAGTCATCCAATTCACCGTTGGGTTGGACTTCAAGTACACCGAGTACCAACTCTCTACGGCTCCGGTGACAAAGTGGTGGAAGTTTAGTACCACTTCCTCCCAACTTACTCCATAGCTTATCCTCAAACGTTCAAGCCTGAACAGGAAATCGTCAACCGTCATTTGACGATTGTCAAATTTCAAGCCCCACTTGTGAAAATGGTGATACTTGAGGTTAGATGAGTTTAAGGTATTAGGAACTGACGGAAACGTACTATTTTGGGGATCGCTCAAATTTAAATTTCGTAGTTGCCTCAAAAACTCATCAGGATTGGTTGTACGACTCTGGTTAGGTGGATGTTTAGGACATTCGTATCGAGGGTGAGTACTGGTGGGTTGAGGTTGATTTAATGTGTCTGCATTAGTGGGGGCGTCTGTCTGATCCGCGTACCTTATGGGAGTAGGCGCTGGAGTAATTGAAGCTAGAGTTTGGCGAACTATGTTGGCAACCTCCCCATGGAGATACGCTCTGCTTCTCTCTGCTTCAGCACGGATAAACTCCATATCCTGTTCGCGATTGTGCGTTATCGCAGCTTCCACTACTTCTTCAATATATTCTGTTAGTACTTCATCCTCCTCTGACTCTAAACTCGGACCTGTTCCCTCTTCCTGATTAGCCTCCACAACAATTCTTGTGCTACTTTGTGCCATGTTTTGAGTTGCTAAAGAAGCAGCTCCCAAGTCTACTATCGAGTCTGTCAACGGGTTAGGATTATTCTTCATACCCTTACGTTTGCGTACGTCCGTAATTGACAACCTTCTTTTTGGTGGCATTGTAATAACAAAAAAAAATCGCTAACCCAAAACGAAATGAAGTGCAGACTAAAATCTTTCCAATTCAAAGAAGATTTGAATGAATTTTAACCAAAGACTTTCTTTCAAATAATTATATACAAAGAATCAAGGAAAAAAAAATCAAAAAAGGAAAATAAGCCCAAAAAGACTGTTTTAGAGTCCCAAAATAGATTTCAATCAGCAAAAAAAAAAAAATACTTATAATGATCGAAAGAGATTTTGAAAGTCAAAAAAAATTTTAATAAAAATATAATTGTTTTAATTTTATATATCCAAAAAATTATACAAAATGAATACAATGATATGCAAAAATAAATTTAAAGGAATTAAACTGTATATCAAAGAATCTTAAAATACAAAATGTAATTTAAAAAAAAAATTCAAAAACCAAAACAAAAAAAAAGGTAAGATGTACTATCATAAAATTTAAGGGCAGGTGCAGTATGCTAAGAGTCCCTAACTCGTAAGCAGATGATAAGACTGGTAAGTAAACTCTCCCATACTCAATCTCTTTAACTCAAAATACAAATACTCGCCGCAAACAGAAACCTTTTACAATTTGTTCCTCAATAAATGAAGTTTTGTATAATAAATAAAAACTTTGTGTTTTCTTACTGAGTTATCCTACTCACATCCAAAGCCAGTTAAGAAACTCAGCTTTAGGTTGAGCACTTTCATCACCTCATACAAAACAAAAATTTCACTTTAGGCTCAACACAAGATTCGAATAAAATTTCAAAAAACCGGATTACACCCAAAAGTGAAATTTTCTATTCAATTCTACGAATTGCCGCAAAAACTTAAGCTCATTCGCAACAGCCTGAACAGGGACTTTATCACCCATCGCTGGACTATAAACTTAAGCTCTCTCGGATTCATTTACCACAAAAAATTCGAATAATAAAAAAACTATAAAAAGGAAACAAAGTTAAAAAAATGTCATCCTGATTGAAAAGAAAAGTTCATAAAGTATTTGAATTTTAAAACCACAAAAGATTGAGAGAGAAGCAAAAAGTTGTAGTGGCAACCCTGAAAGAGGGAAGGACACGGTGTTGTTTGCCCTTGAGGTTTATAACCCACCCACGCATCACCCAGTGATACGTCCGTGGCTACTGCGACCTCTTATATTATTTGCAATAGCCCCCTAATGTAAATTCACTGAAAATCTACCGTCCTACCATTTCGACTGACGTCACCATGTCATCTGCTTTTTAGGGGTTCTCCTAAACACCACCACATCTACCCTTCATGAAAAGATTCAGAAATTCATACTAGCTAACATTTAGCCATACATGTAAAATAAGTGAAACTACTTCCCATAATAAAATTCCAAATCTACTCGACAAAATTCAGAACTCTTTCATTTCATATTATAATAATCATTACAAATAGTTTATTAAAGTAAAATGTATGCTAACAATAAAAAAAAATTATACTAACAAAGTTTACCCTATATCCAATCTAAAAATATATTTCCAACTCATGTACGTTGGTGTGTATGAATATAAACACTAGGAGTAGGTGTAAAATCCACAACAATGTTCACTATCAAAATTCTATTTTAATCTTTTTTAACCAAATTTCAAATAAAATTACATATACATAGGGCCATATTATATACGTTATGGTAATGGTTATCATACAGTATAAAAAAATTGTTTAAATTAACCTAATTGTTTTTTTTTTTTTTTCTTCTTTTCTTTATTTTCTATTTATTTAAGTATTTTATAATTCAAATTGATCTAATTTGTTTCTCATTTAGGCATACGTATGTATGTATCATTATTAAGGTAGGTTAGTACACTCATTCATTCTACGCGCCTTGAAGTATGCTACGATATATTTGATACATTAGATATTTAGGCATACTTTTTGGTCGAAATGGTACTTAAACTAAAATTGGCGAATAAAAAAAGCTCGCAGCGAATTCATATATAAATTTGCAAATTTTAAATAGAGTAATGTAATAACAACGACTTACCGAAGCTTTTATATTAATAATTTGTTATGATTGAATAATTCATACCGGTGATAAACATGTAAATTCTGCCAAAGACCAATGATGAGGTGCACCGCTTCAAATGGGTTGGCTGTTGCATGTAGTTTATTTGTTATTTGTTATTTTTCTTTTTATAATTTTCGCTGTGTCGTTCATTTCATAGTACCTGTATGGAATATTTAAAATTTGATTTAATTTATATAGATTCACTTTACACAATCAATATCCCTAACCAAGAAAATTAATAATCATTTATGTATACGTTATTCTTTGATATTCTTTTTTTTTTTTTTTTTTTTTTTTTTTTTGGTTTCTTTTAACTTGAATGCTTTTTAATCGAGTTTAATTTTATTTTAAAATATTATTTTGGATTTTTAACTTTTACTTAAGTTTCGTTAAATTAGATAGAATAAAAAAAAAATATGTTATACAATTTACGAAAAAAATTATTAAGGAAAAAGGGAATAAGGATAGGTAGGTACTTAGCTTTTGGGCATTGGGGTGTAGATGTCGCACGTTCTCGTCGTTATTTTCTTGTTGTTGCAGTTGTGGTAGTTCTCAAAACTGGGTAATACCATAAAAAGGGTATTGGAGTAATTTGATGCTGTGGATGTTATAGGTTCTCGTAGCTATTTGTGTTGCTTGGTGTAGCTTGTTGTAATCTGATGCTGTGGATGTTGTATGTTCTTGTTGCTATTTGTGCTGCTTCGTGTAACTTGTTGTAATTTGAGCTGTGGATGTTGTATGTTCTTGTTGCTATTTGTGCTGCTTGGTGTAGCTTGTAATTTGATGCTGTGGATGTTGTATGTTCTTGTTGTCCAAATGGCTGGCTTTTCAGAGCTGATAGTGCGCTCTTGTTGTCTGTTTGTGGCCTAGACGCTGTTTGTAAGTGTCGCTCTCAGGGTTATGTACTTGTTTCGTTTGCTGTGTCCTATGATATAGCTGTTGTTTATTTCGTCCGTTTTTTGTCGATGGGCTTCATCGCCAGACTTGTTGTGTTGGCCAAGTTGCTTTTAAGGACCAGCCCTGCATTGGTCGTTGGTTTTGGCTCGTTCGGCGTGCCTCAAACGTGCACCTGGATGGAGTCGTGTACGTTTCTTGTTTGCGTGCAAGTACACGCCGGCACGTAATGATTATCTCAGCGGTTTGCTATCGTGGTTTTCTACCTTTATATATTTACAAGATATTTAAAACAACGTGTTTTTTAATTCACTATTCTATATATTTCTAGGTTCACGTGAAGTTCTATAAAAGTATCACGTGTACAATATAAAATCTAATCTACTCTATATTCCTGATGAGAATTTAAATTTTACTATACCTGTTGATGTTGATTTGATGTTTTTTTATTTCTTCTTGGTTGTTTTCTTGTAAACTTTTCACACTTAAACTTTCCTTTATTTTTTTATTTTTTTTTTTTTTCACTTCATACACCACGACTTGTCACTCCCGAATTTCCAAAACCAACTGACGCATTTTTGGGCTCTGCTTCTTTTTCAGCTCGTCCTACTGCAGTGGTTTCGTCGGATTTTCTTATCATGGAAGTGTTTCCGGCCTCGTTTTTTTACTGTTTTTGAGTGGGATTTTGACCATAAAAATCCAATTCTGGTACCACAATTCAATTAAGAATTTTTCAAAAATTAGTGTACCAAAATTGAATCCTTCTAGTCAAAATCCTTCGAAAACACTTAGTTTTCTTTCAAGGATTAACACACACTAATCTATTCGCTTGTGTTAGTTAACGAACTTTATCGATGCTTATTTTCTTACCCCCAAAACCACACTTCTTTAAACCCTCCAAATATTCATTTATTCGCAGCATCCTTCAAGCCTTACGTGGCCGTATGTTCAAGTCGATCCGTCGCTGCGTCTTGTTGTTTGCATCTCCTGGGTTCGAATCCTCATATTCGACACTATATTTTTTTGTTTTTCTAATTGTTCCTTCTTTTCGATTTTTTTTTCTCAAAACTTTATTTTTTTTTCTTCCAGTTTATTTTTTTTTTTTTAATTTTGATTTTTCCAGATCAATTATTTAATCAAAAACCTGATTTTAGGGAACCTCCTGTCATTTTGCAAACAAGTATTTTTCATTATGGGTAAACTAGGCATTTCAAATCTATCGACCGTTACAAATAATTTCTCCCTAAGTTAAACCGGTTTGATTTTGGGACAGTAAAATAGCTAATGTCTAAACCTTATAATGGTGGATGGTAAGTGGACTCTATGGTGGAATTTGGATCGGAAGTCAATTCAAATTTCAACTGCCACTCGATCAATTAACTATTTTTCTCACATCACCTCACCTAAGTTAAGTTTTTTTGCATAGCCCTTTTGGACATATTCTTCGATCTGGTTATTTAATTTTGATAATAATAGTGCCTGGTTAGAAAGTCGTTTTTAAAGGCAGTGCAGTCTTTTCTCTGCCATGGCCCTGGTGCTTGGTAGGGAAATGTTTTTATACTTCCATAACATAAGGAAAATTGTTTTTTTCTTCCAAAATCTGTACTGCTTTAGAATCCTCATCGGACAGTGTTCTCTTAATAGATTTAGTCCCCAAGCTCTCGAGAGTGAAGTATCTCTTCACAGTCTCATGAATGTTGAAGTCGATTTTGTTTTGGCAATTGCAAAAGTGGATATTTATATTTGCATCTAAATTGTTTGTCGTTTCAATTCCAGCTGAAACTGCACCACAAACAGTCCATCCCAATCTAGTCTCGATGACAGACGGCTTTTTTTACCCTGTCGAGTCTTTAGTGCAGTGGCTAGTCTGCAATGCTGCAGACCTAATAAAATTTGCGGCCTAGCATTCTGGTAAGCTTTTATTGGCAGTCCTTTCAAATAACTATACTGCTGTGTAAGACTACTTAAGTCGACGGATTGTCTCGGAAGTTCTAGGGATTTAACTGTGTGCGCGTTTGGAAACAAGTATTTTTGTTCGGCGCCTTGTGTAGATATCTCAAACGTTATTCTCATTGATGATTCTTCAAGCCGATGAGTGTTGGCCATCGATTTTAAGCACAGGGGATCGCTGTCACCCCTAGCATCGAGGGCAATGGCCAGCTCTTAGTCAACAAGGGTAACTGACGAACTTCATCCATGAAGGCGTAGGTATCAATAGCCTTGTTATTAAAGTGCAATCTCACAGGAGTGATTTTAAATAATATAGCTGAAGCACTTGGGCGTAGAACTATACCGCTATAACTGTAAAGCAATGTTTGGTTCCCACGGTGTGAAGCCAACTGGTTTGCGTTTATATCTCCATTGTGCTTGACGTTTAACTGAGCTTCGTTGTGCATTGTGTCGGTAGGTTTGAACCACGAATAACGAAAAAAAAACTTATTAGAAAATGGTTAGAATAGAATTAACGTAGTTTTAAAAAGTAAAGATGAATACACTTATTTGTTTTTTTTCAAAAAAAAAAAAGCAAACGTTTTTTTCTTTCCTTAGAGAACCAAATTATATAAACATATTAAAACAAAATTGAACAGAAAAAAAAAACAATTGTATTCGAAGACAATTTTACTTCTAAAACAAATCGCTTAAGAAACTAGAAATAAGAAAAAATGTTTTTATACATTTTTTTTTTTGAAACGATGGTTGACTAAATAATAACTTAGTTATTTTTAAATTTGGGTTTTTTCATGAGCATACGGGGTGCTTCAGGAACCAGCTGATCGGAGAATAATAATTTTGATGATATGGAAAGACTACTAGTACGAGTATATAATTTTTTGAAAACAAGACTTCAGACGGACATTAGAATGAATATCCCTTGGTGTGGTGAAATAGAAATGGGAACTACACAGTAGATAAAAACATTACAATATTATCTTCTTCAAACCCGCAATTCAAGTCTGTCTGGAGGACTTTCGTTGAAAACATGGTATTGAAGAAGAAACATACATTGAAGAGAAAAACGTGAGTTTCAAAAACCAAACTCTAGTTTGGAAAAAAAAGTACAGCGATGTTCGACGCATTGCCAAACATGGTCACTATTCCAAGTGGGAAGCTAACTATAACTGGACGAAAGGGATTAGAAAAGAAAATTTGACAGAAAAGCAAAAAAAAGATTTAAGGAAAGTATACAGAAAAAACAAAACTAGGATGGGTACAGTTCTTGCGGCAAATTTCCAATAATCCGTCGCAATTCAATCAAGTTCGACTGTGACCTTCTTGACAAAGACTTACGGATACTGAAAACCTGCAGCAAGTTCAGAAAACACACATTAACCGCAGTCACTATGAACTTCCAAGGAATCGTCGCAATACACCTAAGTGCGTCTGAGACCTTCTTGATGCAGGCTTACGATCCTTGAAAACTTATAGCGAGACTGGTTGGGCACAATCACAACAGAAAATAACAAAAACAAAGACTACAAAAACCTAAGACGTTGGGCGCCATTTTGTTGCGGGCTGAGAGGTGTGAGGATGGTCGGTTAAGGAGAGGGACCAGAAAAGGAACAGGGAACAGGGAAAGGTTCGAAAATCAAAACGGATTGTGAAGGGAATGGAGTGCCTAGTTTGGGGAACGCGGCCTGCTTGCGACGCACGGCTTAGCTCGTCGGAATGGGGGGGGGGGAATCTTGTCCACGAAACTAGACCTCACCTGCGAACAAAAAACATGAATCAGGCCGGAAAAAAAAGGAAACATAACTTACGGACATTCACCACACTAGGGCGCTGCTGGTGTCGTTGCAGCGTGGTCATAACCCACCCAACCTGTAAGTTCACTGGCCTTATTTGAACTTCCCCAAGTTGATACCAGTTCCCGGTCATACCATCTTCACCGAAATATCTTGGCTACCATCCGCACCCCTGAAAAATGTGTCTTCAAAATGCCATGTTTCGTTCAAGCGAAACAAGTAAACACAAAGATTTCATCCAAAAAGGGCGTTAAGGGAAGTTTTATTAAACAAAATAACAACAAACATTAAGGCAAGTATGAAATGATTTGATTAAAAAAAAATACACAATGGAAATTTTAACTTTGAATCAATTTTACTTAATTGTCGTTTTAATTTCGAAAATTTACAAATAGGCTAACAAAAAAATGGAAGAAAAGCTAAAACAACGTGACTCAGAGGCGTTTCTCACAGGTCTACCAAATCAACACAAAAAAAAACGACAGCAAAAGTACCAATTTTGGCACTGGGTTATAAGACCGAATTTTCGAAATCCAATGACCTACCCCTATAGAGCTCTTTGGAGGTGGAAGAAGGAGCAAACCGAAACAACAAAAAACAACTAAAAAGACAATAAATAATATCTGACAGATCCTGGAAACACTACCCTTTTTCACTTACAAAAAGATGTAATTAACCAAGAAAAAGATTAATAAATTTAATGTAAAAAAGATTTTTAAATTAGAAAAAAAACAACTTTAACGCCCGTTGACTTAATGTTTAGAACATAAATTAAAAAAAAAAAATAAGTATAAATTTATAAATCCTTTGTGATCACGAATATGTTTTCAAGGTCTTCAAATTTTGTTTCAAATTATAGTTACTCTCGTTTCTTGACGAATTATTCGTACACGAAGTAACCATATAACTACATATATTGGTTGAATATTATACCTGGACTTCGGTCTACTCTCTTTTTTTCAGAACTCACTGCGGTACAGATGGTGTGTTCAATTGCATCCACTTCTATGACAAAAGACTGCTGATCAAATCCTCTGTTGCGGAGTGTTAGAAGGATGTCTTCTTCAATCTTCAGCAACCTTTTCTTTTACGAAGGGGCGGCAGCAGTAACTCACGGTGCACAAGAAAAAAAAATGAAACTCCAGGATAAATATCTGTAGTTCGGGCTTCCCAATGAAGTCCACAAGTAATTATCTTTTGGGACCTAGATAATCTCCAAATAAAAGTCCAGAAGATTTTTGAAACGGTCTAGGAATCCACCAGACAATTTTGAAGGTTCGGTACAAGAAATAGAAATTATATAAAGGTGCGGCGGCCCTGGCCCTCCAGCAGCAACCTGGGACCGCCAGAAAAGTAAAATTGGAGATTCAACACAACCTATAGGTAGATTTTTCATTTACAACGCGATAACTTTCAATAAAACATTTTCTTTTGTAACTCACCCTATTCATATTTCTTTAAGAAACAAATATGATTTTAGCTTGCAGCACAACGTTTGTAAAATAACACATACCGGGTAAGCTAATAAGGAAAATTTTAACAGGTGACTGGAAATTTCGGTAGATGGCAAACCGTCACACTTTTAAATTCTTTTAGACGCACCGCACTGAACTTTAACAACCGGATGCTTGAAGCTGGAGTTGAAGTTTGAACATGTTCTCTCCTTCAATCGCCCTTGTCCGAGGAAAATAATGTCATAAGATTATTTGTTGAAACGGTGCACAAATCATCCCACTTTGGTTTAATATTTCCTCCTCCCACACTATTTGTATAAGTGCATATAGTTCCCCTCTCATTCTTTAACTTGGTTGACAGTTCCCAAAATTATATTTTGTTCGGCTCTACTACATCCTATTTTACCTCAATTTTTGACCACGAGATGTCACTAAGATCAGGGACCCAAAAGGCAAGGCTCAGTTTACACCCAAAATATTTGAGTCCATGCAGGGCGTCCACAACAGTACTAATAGATTAGAGTATGGTAGAAATTGTGAGATAAATGGTATATCTGAAGAATGAATATTAACTAAAGGTATAGCAAAAATAGAGTTTTGCATAGAAGACATGAAATTGGAACATACATTTAATGTAACTGATGATAGTTTAAATGTATCCACAGATGGAAATTTGGATAGAGATTTTTTATTAAAATACAATTGCAAAATTGATTCTGAGACATGTGTTCTGGTAATCTCATTAAATGGAGAAGAAATAATACTGTCAATGAATACGAACACAAGAGACATTTATAGTAATATCACGATACCACCTAGAACAGAGATAATTCAAAAAAATAATTTAGATTTAGATGAAGACAGTTTATTTTATGGAAAAGAAATTAAGAAGGGAACGTTTATAGCAAATTCATTAATACCAGCTATAGGAGTTAAACATGTCAAAATTCTTAATACAACTGAAAAAGAAGTAAAACTAGATCATATTTCTTTAGGAATAGAACCAGTTTCCAACTACGCAGTATAACAGTTTAAAAATAATTTAGTAGATGAAGACAGATTTAATAACATTCGAAATGAAATAAAGGTAGACAGTTTAGATAATGACGCAAAAACATAAATTTTAAAAATATGCAAAGAATACCAGAATATATTTCACTTAGAGGGAGAAACATTAACTAAAAATAATTTTTATGAACAAAAAATAACAACTAAAGATAAAACACCAGTGTATATAAAAAATTACAGACTGCCTCATGCGAATTTGAAAGAGATAAAAGATCAAGTTGAAAAGTTAATAGATGAAGATATAATTGGGCCATCTACTAGTCCGTACTACTCACCGTTGTTAATGGTACCAAAGAAAAGCACAAATGGAAATAAAAAATGGAGATTAGTAGTTGATTTTAGGTCTTTGAACACAAAAGTGGCTGACGATAAATTTCCATTAACTCGTTTAGAAGATGTACTAGACAAACTAGGAAAAGCTAAATATTTTTCAACATTGGATATGACAAGTTAATTTCACCAAATTCCACTGCATCCGAATCCAGACCTCTTACAGCTTTTTTAATAGATACTGGATATTTTCCATTCAAAAGATTACCTTTTGGATTGAAGATTTCAACAAATAGCTTTCAGAGAATGTTAACAATTGCACTTAGTGACTTGCAAGCATCTGCATTTTTATATGTTGATGATATAATTGTGTTTGGTTCAAATCTTAAGGAACATAATAATAACCTAATAGAAGTTTTTAAAAGGTTGCGTAAATATAATTTAAAACTAAACCCAAGTAAATGTAATTTTCTGCGCCCGGAAGTAGTATATCTTGGACATTTAATAACTGCAGAAGAGGTTACCACAGACCCATGTAAATACAATTATTAATAAACAATTATAAATGAATACCCAAAACCGGATAATGAAGATGAGGTTCGAAGATTCGTAGCTTTATGTAACTACTATAGACGTTTTATACAAAATTTTGCGGATATTGCAAAACCTTTAAATGAATTATTAAAGAAAAATAAAATTTTTAGCTGGACATAAAGTTGTCAAAGTGCCTTTGAAACCCTAAAAAACAAGCTAATGTCCCCACCAATCCTAAGCTACCCAGACTTTTCAAAACCATTTATAATAACAACAGATGCTTCAAATTACGCATTAGGAGCTATTCTTTTCCAAAGAGAGGTAGGCAATGATAAGCCCATTGCCATTGCAAGTAAAGCATTGAACAAACACGAGCTAAATAAATCAGTTATAGAGAAAGAACTACTTGATATTCATTGGGGGATTAATCATTTTAGGCCATATCTGTATGGTAGAAGATTTGTGGTATATACAGATCACAGACCATTAGTTAGTTTATTTACACATAAGAACCCTTCATCTAGCCCAAGTAACAATTTTCCTCGCATAAGAGTTTCCTACAGGCTTGTGAGACTTTATTTCGGGAGTTATATTAACTCTAGGAGAGTACTTCTACATCCTTATGAAAATCTAAGAAGCCTCAAATGGCCCACTTATAGGAGTTAATTTGCCCTTATAGAAACATTTTTATTGTTCCTATGGGATGACAAATGCTCCATTAATCTTGTTAGGAGAATGCGTCACTTCTTGTAGGAGTTGATGATGTGTCATCGTCATTGTCTCATGTTGAAAAATTAATGTGTGAATTTATATTTTCATTTCATGGCGACGTTAGTGTAATTATAGTTTGTCACATATGTGGAGTTAAATCTTAGTGCGATTGCAACTTTTTCTACTAACTTACACATTTTACTTTGAAAAATAACGAAGTGCCTCCAAAATAATTGATATTTAAATTATTTTAATTTTATTTTTAATTGGAAAAAGGGTTACCTTGATGTTTGCTTTGAACAAGAATAGTACTTTTTATGCTGACATTATCTATGGTACTTATTCATGGTATATGACGAAAAAGATGTAATAGCGGATAATATGTCGAATTGATGGTCTTATTCTTGTATGCCTGTTTTTTTGTAATCTAAGAATTTACAAGAGGTTAAGAGACGTTTTAATGAAAAAATAATAAGTTAGAATTTATATTTTTTAATATTTGTTTCACGTTTCTTATAACGAAACTGTCAATGATTACTGACTTTCAATTTTGTCACTATACAGTGCGAATTTCTGATGCTCTGTAAATAAATGTCATTATTTCAATTTGATGATGCTCCTAAGAGACAAAGAACTTAAGCACAGTATTTAAATACAAAACTTCACATTACGAATATACTTGTAAAAATACTTCTTTTGCTTTTAATGTTGAACAAAATAAACATCAATATCAACACACGTATATACATAAATATAACTTAAATAAATTCATCATAATGGAATACCAAATAAATTATTTCAAAATCTAATTTCATATCATGGTAACCCTCAAACTATACAAATTTAAATATGGCTGCTTTCGTATCGATACTTTTAACTCTTAAAAAGACATTTTTATGAGAGTGTTGTTCATTTATGTTGGTATGTAAATAAACACTTTTTTATGAGAAGTCTGATGCTTTAATACGACTTTATTTTGACATCTATCAAACGAACCAAGAACAAATCGGTGATGCGTTCCCTTTTTTCTTAAGAATGTGAATTATTGTTGATGTTTAAAAAAGATGAAATCTCAAAGATTGAAATATTAAATTTTTTGCATTACCTTTTCTGAACGATAAATCTTCATTATAACGTCATAATTTTTGAAATAAATGAACAAAGAATATCAAAAAATTAACATTCCACAACAAAACTGTAAACGTAGTAAAATTTTAAGCTTCGTAAATCTGTCTAATTTTCCATATAAATTGTGACAGACTTACGAAGTTTAAAACATTAAAAATTTTACAATGGGCTTACGCCATTGCATGAATATTTAAGTCAAATTCAAGCGTAATTTTGTCAGAAAAACCTTATATTACACCGAAATAAAAAAAAAGAAAGTCTATCACCGATAGTTCACATTCGTCACAAAATAAAATACATTTTCATGCATCAGGATCCAATGTTTCCTTCAAGTAGCCAGACCCATAGAAAACTGAACGCCTGAAAACAATGTACATACAAAACGTTAAAAAAAAGAACGACTGTTGTATGTATCAAATAAAGCTGCTGTCAGTGCTACATCTCATATGAATCCTATAGTTAGAGTTTTGTAGTTGTTACTTTATTAGCTCTTGTTAAGAGATTTTAAAGACTTAAAAATGACGTTAAAGTTTAAATTTGAAAACAAAATTATTAAAAGACTTTCAATTTACATACAGGAGTAATAATTGTTCTAGGTATAAGATTAGAGTGATTTGATGTAAGAAAATGCTTAAATCATTTAATGAAAACACTATAAGACAAATTTATGTTTCGGTATGAGAGATCCAGTCTTAAGTTAAGCAATAAGATCTAAAAAAGTACTATGGGCGTTTTTTTTGAGAAAATGGGAGCTAAGCTCTCGAGAGTATGTTAGTTGGGAGATTAACTAGAATTAGAGTAGATTTAATGAATTATGATTTTGATATAATTTTTAAAGAAGGAAAAATTAATACAAATGCTGATGCATTGTCAAGAGTAAAGTTAAGTTCAAAAGAACTAATAGAAATGATGCCAAAACAAAGTATTAATGCAATAACAAGAGCAATGAAGTTGAGAGATAAAGAAAACACTAGTGAAAAAGAAAAAAATCCGGAAATTATGCCCCCAGAGGTGACTGTACACCTCCACATATGGGAATGCATATCTATAACAGATACTAGAAATATTAAGAAGTTGCAACTTGAAAATATAAAGAATTTAATGGGGACACCTAGGGAAACAATAAAGATAGAATACATGTTGGATACAATGATAATTCTCTATCAGAGTTAAAATTGATTTTGAAGAAATTGTTATCCTATACAAAGCATGTGAAAATAGAAAAGCTAGCGCTAGCAAATAACAACGATATTATTGAAACAATATCAGTAAATAAATTTAAAGAAGTATTTAACGAGCTGCAAAAGAGTAAGAAAGAAAATTGTCTAGACATTATATTATACACCCCACCAAAAAGAATAGAGCATGTAGAAGAAATGAATAATTTAATAAAGAGGTATCCTGATGATAAATTAGGAGGACACAATGGAATAGGTTAGGTTAGGTTAGGTTAGGTGGGGTGATGATGCGGCAAGCCGCATCACCTCACTCGGATCTCAGTGGATCCATTGTGCTCCCCAGGGTGGGGGAAATGAAGGAATGGGAAGTTTAGGAGGGAAGGTTAAGTGAAGTTTTAGATTTGAGGTGCCTCCCTAAACCATCCTGATCTTTGGATGAAGTTGAGGATGTTTTTAAGCGGCAAAGACGAAATGTCGCCCAAATCGTCGAAAAAGTATTCTCCGAGGGCATTTTTCCTATTTTGAGCTAGGCTGGGGCATTCACAAAGGAAGTGAGATGAGCCCTCTTCCTCCTGTTCGTCCTGACACCCTCTGCATAAGTCAGATGTGCTGATGCCCATTCTGCTCATGTGGGTTCCCATCGAGTTGTGACCCGTAAGGATTCCAACCAGGAGGGACAGTCGAGGTCTGCTAAGCTTCAGTAAATATTCTGTTTTTTTCATTGAAGTATCTGGCCAAAGACTTCTTGAAACTCGACAGGTATCAATAGTTGACCATCTGTCATTAGCGGCTTTGAGAAACCTTTGGCGAATTCTGTACTTTTCTTCCTCCAGTGGCATTAGTACCCAGGGTACAATTTGGCTCGGTTCAAGTGATGAACCGTTTTTGGCCAGTTCATCAGCCATTTCATTCCCATAAATGTCACGGTGTCCTGGGACCCATCGAAGGGTGATAGAATTTGTTTCGCCTAGTTTGGACTTCGTGACAATTGACGAAATGGCTCTGATTGCCGCCTGGCTATCTATGAAGATGTCAATGTTTTTGTTCGTCAGTTCACACCTGGAAAGGTATTTTGCGGCTTCGCAAACTGCAAGCACTTCCGCTTGGAAAACACTGCAAAAATTTGGCAGCCTCAACGATATGTTTAGGGGTGGATTTTTTGAAAAGATGTCTGATCCTACCCCAGTGTCCGTTTCGGAACCGTCTGTAAATACCGATATATGATTTACTTTTAGGACCCGGTTTTCCTTCCATAATTCCCTTGTTGGAATATCTGTAAGTGCGACTGGGTTAAAATCTATGTGCGGTGAAATATAGTCTGTTTGAATGTCTATGTCGGTGAAGTTCATTATAGTACTGTGACCACAGTGGCCCTGTTTCCAATGTTTGCACTCTTTAAGTCGTAGAGCACTTTTGGCCGCCAATTCTTTCGTGAACAGATCGAGTGGGGCAAGTGAGAGGAAAGTTTCTAGGGCTGCGGTTGGAGTGGTTCTCATGGCACTAGTTATGCCGATACATGCCAGTCTCTGAATTTTGGTCATGGCTTTAAGATTGATTTCCTTATCCAAGGCTGGCCACCAAACCAGACAGGCGTACGTCAGGATAGGCCTTACAATGGCTGTGTACATCCAATGAATGGTCTTGGGGCTGGGACCCCATCTATTCCCAAAAATTCTACAAGTTCTATGTTATAAATGAATACCCAAAACCGGATAATGTAGATGAGGTTCGAAGATTCGTAGCTTTATGTAACTACTATAGACGTTTTATACAAAATTTTGCGGATATTGCAAAACCTTTGAATGAATTATTAAAGAAAAATAAAATTTTTAGCTGGACATAAAGTTGTCTAAGTGCCTTTGAAACCCTAAAAAACAAGCTAATGTCCCCACCAATCCTAAGCTACCCAGACTTTTCAAAACCATTTATAATAACAACAGATGCTTCAAATTACGCATTAGGAGCTATTCTTTTCCAAGGAGAGGTAGGCAATGATAAGCCCATTGCCTATGCAAGTAAAGCATTGAACAAACACGAGCTAAATAAATCAGTTATAGAGAAAGAACTACTTGATATTCATTGGGGGATTAATCATTTTAGGCCATATCTGTATGGTAGAAGATTTGTGGTATATACAGATCACAGACCATTAGTTAGTTTATTTACACATAAGAACCCTTCATCTAGCCCAAGTAACAATTTTCCTCGCATAAGAGTTTCCTACAGGCTTGTGAGACTTTATTTCGGGAGTTATATTAACTCTAGGAGAGTACTTCTACATCCTTATGAAAATCTAAGAAGCCTCAAATGGCCCACTTATAGGAGTTAATTTGCTCTTATAGAAACATTTTTATTGTTCCTATGGGATGACAAATGCTCCATTAATCTTGTTAGGAGAATGCGTCACTTCTTGTAGGAGTTGATGAAAAGAGAAGGAGTATGCGTTTAATTAAAAAAAAAAACAGATACTTATTTTTCACATTTGTATACTTCTTTCGGAAACTTGGTACGAAGTATTTATGTCTGTATGTGTCATCGTCATTGTCTCATGTTGAAAAATTAATTTGTGAATTTATATTTTCATTTCATGGCGACGTTAGTGTAATTATAGTTTGTCACATATGTGGAGTTAAATCTTAGTGCGATTGAAACTTTTTCTACTAACTTACACATTTTACTTCGAAAAATAACGAAGTGCTTTCAAAATAATTGATATTTAAATTATTTTAATTTTATTTTTAATTGGAAAAAGGGTTACCTTGATGTTTGCTTTGAACAAGAATAGTACTTTTTATGCTGACATTATCTATGGTACTTATTCATGGTATATGACGAAAAAGATGTAATAGTGGATAATATGTCGAATTGATGGTCTTATTCTTGTATGCCTGTTTTTTTGTAATCTAAGAATTTACAAGAGGTTAAGAGACGTTTTAATGAAAAATAATAAGTTAGAATTTATATTTTTTAATATTTGTTTCACGTTTCTTATAACGAAACTGTCAATGATTACTGACTTTCAATTTTGTCACTATACAGTGCGAATTTCTGATGCTCTGTAAATATATGTCATTATTTCAATTTGATGATGCTCCTAAGAGACAAAGAACTTAAGCATAGTATTTAAATACAAAACTTCACATTACGAATATACTTGTAAAAATACTTCTTTTGCATTTAATGTTGAACAAAATAAACATCAATATCAACACACGTATATACATAAATATAACTTAAATAAATTCATCATAATGGAATACCAAATAAATTATTTCAAAATTTAATTTCATATCATGGTAACCCTCAAACTATACAAATTTAAATATGGCTGCTTTCGTATCGATACTTTTAACTCTTAAAAAGACATTTTTATGAGAGTGTTGTTCATTTATGTTGGTATGTAAATAAACACTTTTTTATGAGAAGCCTGATGCTTTAATACGGCTTTATTTTGACATCTATCAAACGAACCAAGAACAAATCGGTGATGCGTTCCCTTTTTTCTTAAGAATGTGAATTATTGTTGATGTTTAAAAAAAAGATGAAATCTCAAAGATTGAAATATTAAATTTTTTGCATTACCTTTTCTGAACGATAAATCTTCATTATAACGTCATAATTTTTGAAATAAATGAACAAAGAATATCAAAAAATTAACATTCCACAACAAAACTATAAACGTAGTAAAATTTTAAGCTTCGTAAATCTGTCTAATTTTCCATATAAATTGTGACAGACTTACGAAGTTTAAAACATTAAAAATTTTACAATGGGCTTACGCCATTGCATGAATATTTAAGTCAAATTCAAGCGTAATTTTGTCAGAAAAACCTTATATTACACCGAAATAAAAAAAAAAGAAAGTCTATCACCGATAGTTCATATTCGTCACAAAATAAAATACATTTTCATGCATCAGGATCCAATGTTTCCTTCAAGTAGCCAGACCCATAGAAAACTGAACGCCTGAAAACAATGTACATACAAAACGTTAAAAAAAAGAACGACTGTTGTATGTATCAAATAAAGCTGCTGTCAGTGCTACATCTCATATGAATCCTATAGTTAGAGTTTTGTAGTTGTTACTTTATTAGCTCTTGTTAAGAGATTTTAAAGACTTAAAAATGACGTTAAAGTTTAAATTTGAAAACAAAATTATTAAAAGACTTTCAATTTACATACAGGAGTAATAATTGTTCTAGGTATAAGATTAGAGTGATTTGATGTAAGAAAATGCTTAAATCATTTAATGAAAACACTATAAGACAAATTTATGTTTCGGTATGAGAGATCCAGTCTTAAGTTAAGCAATAAGATCTAAAAAAGTACTATGGGCGTTTTTTTTGAGAAAATGGGAGCTAAGCTCTCGAGAGTATGTTAGTTGGGAGATTAACTAGAATTAGAGTAGATTTAATGAATTATGATTTTGATATAATTTTTAAAGAAGGAAAAATTAATACAAATGCTGATGCATTGTCAAGAGTAAAGTTAAGTTCAAAAGAACTAATAGAAATGATGCCAAAACAAAGTATTAATGCAATAACAAGAGCAATGAAGTTGAGAGATAAAGAAAACACTAGTGAAAAAGAAAAAAATCCGGAAATTATGCCCCCAGAGGTGACTGTACACCTCCACATATGGGAATGCATATCTATAACAGATACTAGAAATATTAAGAAGTTGCAACTTGAAAATATAAAGAATTTAATGGGGACCCCTAGGGAAACAATAAAGATAGAATACATGTTGGATACAATGATAATTCTCTATCAGAGTTAAAATTGATTTTGAAGAAATTGTTATCCTATACAAAGCATGTGAAAATAGAAAAGCTAGCGCTAGCAAATAACAACGATATTATTGAAACAATATCAGTAAATAAATTTAAAGAAGTATTTAACGAGCTGCAAAAGAGTAAGAAAGAAAATTGTCTAGACATTATATTATACACCCCACCAAAAAGAATAGAGCATGTAGAAGAAATGAATAATTTAATAAAGAGGTATCCTGATGATAAATTAGGAGGACACAATGGAATAGGTTAGGTTAGGTTAGGTTAGGTGGGGTGATGATGCGGCAAGCCGCATCACCTCACTCGGATCTCAGTGGATCCATTGTGCTCCCCAGGGTGGGGGAAATGAAGGAATGGGAAGTTTAGGAGGGAAGGTTAAGTGAAGTTTTAGATTTGAGGTGCCTCCCTAAACCATCCTGATCTTTGGATGAAGTTGAGGATGTTTTTAAGCGGCAAAGACGAAATGTCGCCCAAATCGTCGAAAAAGTATTCTCCGAGGGCATTTTTCCTATTTTGAGCTAGGCTGGGGCATTCACAAAGGAAGTGAGATGGGCCCTCTTCCTCCTGTTCGTCCTGACACCCTCTGCATAAGTCAGATGTGCTGATGCCCATTCTGCTCATGTGGGTTCCCATCGAGTTGTGACCCGTAAGGACTAAAATCGATTGGAGAACTAAGATAATACTCAACAGTAGGGAAATAAACACTACAGGCATTTTAAAAATTCGAAGCCTTTAAATTTTCTTTATAAATACGGCTGTTAGTCACTTATTAGACAGATCCCCCCACCAGTGGTAAGGGATCTGATGGTATATTAAATAAATAAAAATTAATATTTTATTTAAATGTGTGTTTTATGTAAGTCTTTTTTAAAATAGATCCCGGAGGATCATATACAAAATTGGTGCAGTCGCAGTCGGTAGGATCTCACTAAGATGTTAAACGCAAATTAATGAATAGATGAGATTCAGTGATCGAACCGAAAAAAAAAAAATTATTATTAAATTTTTTAACCGGTGGAATATTTGTGCGGAGTAAAGTACAACATACATAATCTCAAAACTCAACGATCGCAGGTAAATTGTGTTTTGTGAAAATTAATAACACCGAAGTGTTTTAGTGGACAAAAAAATTCTCTTTTTCACTGAAGTGATAAAAAAGAAACAATAAAAAATCGTAAAAGCACCGAAGTGATTTTTCGAGTTTGTGTTTACTAAAGTGTTCATAAAAAGTTTTTATACACGAATTCTCGTAGAGAGATTAGTAAAAAGAAATAAGAAAAAGTGTCTACGAAAAAGACAAAGCGTCTATTTAAAAGACAAGGAAAGTGAAAGAATAGCTTAAATAAAAAAGGCTCCAAATTTAAATAAATTAAAAAAAAAAAAAAATTAATAATAAATACAAATATGGCTCAACCAGCACCAGACCAGAATGTTCCATTATTGAGATTGGAAAAACTCCCAACATTCTTGGGACGTTCAGATGAAGACGTCATTTCATTTATTGAATACATAGATTATGTATATACATATATGAATGTGGAACAGCAGCCGATAGCTACATTAATAATTCGGAATAAAATACAAGGAGCAACAATAAACACAATACGGAGAATTTTAATGCCGACTTTGCCAACTATAAAAGAAGCATTGATCCAAGATTTCGGAGTTCGAGAAACATACGAACAAATTCTTCAAGACCTTTACATGATCAACACGAGCGATCTTCAACAACTCTTCAACCAGACTGAGGAAATCTTTTTTAAACTTAATAAAAAAAGTAAGTTAGAACAAAGTGTTATATATAACCCTTTAAACAATGAAAGCATTGTTATGAATAAATTCTTAAATAATTTAAATGCAAATCAGGCATCTGTCATTATCGCACAAAATATTCAAATATAAGAGAGCCTTATATAGGGTGATTTTTTAAGAGGTTTAGAACTTTAAAAAAAAAAAAACAAAAAATTCGAAAAAATTAATGAAATATTTATTTGAATCGATAGTTTGAACCTTGCAATTTAATGTTTAAAGATAATTTCATGCAAATGTTGACCGCGGCTGCGTCTCAGGTAGCCCATCCGCTGAGTCCAATTTTGGCATACTCTTTCACACATATCGGCCGGTATCTCACGAATGAATGCATGGATGTTGGCTTCCAGTGCGTCAATCGAAGCGGGCTTGTCCCTATAGACATTAGCCTTGACATACCCCCACAAAAAATAATCTAGTGGTGTCAAATCGCACGATCTAGGCGGCCAATTGACCGGCCCGAAACGTGAAATTAACTGTTCACCAAACTCGCCTCGCAATTGCGCCATTGTTTCGCGTGCTGTGTGGCATGTGGCACCGTCTTGTTGAAACCACATATCATGCAAGTCAAGAACTTCCATTTCCGGCAAAAAAAAGTTTGTTATCATCGCTCGGTAGCGTTCACCATTGACAGTAACGCTGCGATTCGCATCATCTTTGAAGAAATATGGCCCAATAATGCCACCGGCCCATAAACCGCACCAAACAATGGCTTTTTCGGGATGCATTGGTAGCTGTTGCAATGCTTCTGGCTGATCTTCACTCCAAATGCGGCAATTATGCTTATTTACGTACCCATTCAACCAAAAATGAGCCTCATCGCTGAACACAATTTTTCGCGCGATGAACATTTCGAACCGAGCACGAATTTTGATAGTAAAATTCAATAATTTGCAAGCGTTGTTCATTTGTAAGACGATCCATGGTTAAATTGCAAACCAAACTGAAGCTGTTTGACAGTGACACAAGGTACTAAACACACGTCAGCTGTCAAAACCAGTGTTGCCAAAACCAAACCAGCTAAAAAATCACCCGTTACTTTGCTAATGCGCCATAGGAATTCAAATAGAGAATATAAGCAGGGAAATTCAAATAATTTTAAAATAAAACGGGCACAACAAAACATTAACAATTACAGCAAAAATGATAAAGGAAATAATTATATTGCTAGACCACCATTATAGAATAACTTTAGAAATAATTATAATAATCAAAGACCATAGAATTCAGGACAGTTTAGAAATTATAATAACTTCAATAATAATACTCAAGGTCATTTTAGAGATTTCGATAATAATCAAAGACCACATAATTCAGGACAGTATAGGAATAATAATAATTATAATAATAATAATTATAAATGGAATCCTAGGGCAGAACCTATGGATGTAAATAATACCGAAATCAAACACGAAGAGGTAAATTTTAACATAGCCCGGAAGAAGAATTACTTCCCATTATAAAAGTTATAATTAATAAAAAACAATTTAATATTCTCATAGACACTGGCTCAACAACAAGTATACATGATGAGTCACAACTATTAGAAATTCCGAGAACTTTAATGAAAGTTTCAATCAAAGTTAAATCATTAAATCATGAGAATATAATTAAATTTGAAATCAGAACTGAAGTACCAGTAAAATTCAATGAAGATGAAGATACAATGGCATGGAAGTTAATGAGAATTCAAAATAATAAATTTGTAGGAATTATAGGTCAAAATTTACTAAAACCTATAGGAGCTGAATTAAATTTGAAAGAAGGGTATATAGAAATAAATAAAAGAAAAACATATTTTAAAAAATAACGATAAAGAAAGAACAGCAACGGCATGTTTATATGAATATGAAGAAATTCACAATCTAGAATATTGCAACTCAACGCATATGAGCCAATTAATAGATGAGAATTTAAATTTTGAAGAAAAACAAGAGTTAAGAAAATTTATTAATGAAAATAAATATATTTCTTATAAAGAAGGTGATAAACTTACTTCAACAACACAAACAATGCATGGTATAAGGACGGAGCATGATAGTCCCATATTTAGTAAAATATATAGATACCCTAAAATCCATGAAAAAGAAATTGAACGCCAAGTTAAAGATTTATTACAACAAGGTATAATAAGAAAAAGTGTTTCCCCTTATAATGCACCTATTTGGGTAGCCCCAAAGAAAGTAGATAATTCAGGTGAACAAAAATGGCGAATGGTAGTTGATTATAGAAAATTAAATGAAAAAACATTTCAATTTAAACATCCTATACCTAATATAGACGAGATATTAGATAAATTAGGAAGAGCTCAATACTTTTCAACCCTTGACCTTGCTAAAGGTTTCCATCAGATAAAAATGAATACCACAGATTCTGAGAAAACAGCTTTCTTAACTCCATATGGACATTACGAATGGCTACGAGTGCCATTTGGTTTAAAAAATGCACCAAAGAATGATGAACGAGGTTTTAGAAGGATTAATTAATAAAATATGTGTAGTATATTTTGATGATATATTGATTTTTAGTACTTCATTACAAGAACACATGGTTAATCTTCGATTAGTATTTCAACGATTAAAAAAATATAATCTTAAAGTTCAGGTAGATAAATGTTATTTTCAAAAAAGAGAAACTATGTTTTTAGGGCACACAATTACAGACAAGGGTGTGAAACCGAATATGGATAAAATAGAAGCAATTGAAAAAATTCAACTTCATAGTACAACTAAAGAGATTATATCATTCCTGGATATAACAGGGTATTACAGGAAATTTATTAAAGATTTTGCAAAAATTGCACAACCCATTACCAAGTATTTAAAGAAAGATAAGAAAATTGATAGAAACGATATAAATTATATCAAAGCACATCAAGAATTAAAAAATGCGCTTCAAACGGAACCAGTACTTGCATATCCTGATTTTAATGAAAAACTCGTCTTAACGACGAATTATGCCATTGGAGCAGTGCTATCACAAAATGGGCATCCAATTACGTTTATAAGTACAACTCTCAACGAACATGAAAGGAACTACAGTAACAGAAAAAGAACTATTAGCTATAGTTTGGTCAGTAAAATATTTACGACCATATTTATATGGTGGACAATTTGATCTTAAAACTGATCACCAGCCTTTAAAATGGCTCCAGACAAAAAACTTAGGAAGAGATATTTCACCCCGATTACAAAGATGGATACTCCAGTTAGGAGAATATGATGTGCAAATTGAGTATTTAAAAGGTACAAGCAATACTGTAGCAGATTTTTTAAGTAGAGAAATTAAAGATAAACAAGAAATAAGCTTTAAGAGCAAGATTCAGTTAGAGCTACAATACATTCACAACATGAGGAAATGAATGATCGCTTTCCAATTAAAGAGAGTGCAGTAAACATATTTAAACAACAAATAATATTACAAACAGAAAATGGACTTAAGAAAAATTCAAAATATAAAAGAATACATATAGGATTAAATGAAATACATAAAGACAATTTTAATGATTTAATAATACCATTAGTAGAAAAAGTTAACACAGGAATTTATACTGAATTAGAAGACAGCGAGTATAATTTACAGCAACAAAAACTAATAGAAGTATTTAGAACAAGAATAAAGTTTTATAAATGTGTATACTTTGCTAAGGACTTAGAAATAGAAGCAGAAACTATAAAACAAATAAAATTATGTCATGAAAAAGAAACAGGGCATTCAGGAATTGAAGAAAATTATAGAGGGCTTAGAACAAAAATCTATTTTAAGAAACTAAAAGAATTAATTAATGACGTGATCAATAGTTGCCACATATGCAAACAATCTAAATATGATAGAAGACCAGTTCATTTAACAGAAACCCGAAAAGATATTAATGAGATAGTTCATTTAGATATCTATTGTATTTATAAAACAAAGTACTTAGCTTCAATTGATAAATTTAGTAAGCTAACTACAGCTACATATGTTCCCAATGTGTCCAATGAAACTTTAGAAGAAACTATCTTACAATTGTTAGCAACGAATGGTAAATCTAAAAGATTTGTTTTGGACAGTGAGTTTAACTTTCCTACAATTATAAAAGTACTAGAAGAACTTGAAATAGAAATTCTTTTCACTAGACCTAACAGTCATACAGGAAATTTAGATATTGAAGTTTTCCATAGAACATTAGCTGAAAAAGTAAGAGCACTCCTAAACGGAAAAACGAACCCTAGTATACATGAAATTCGAGTAGCTGTTCACAAAGCTAATCTCTTTTATAATAACGATGTACACAAAGGAAACGTAGACAAAAATAAACTTCATGATCTTATGATCAAAAACAGAGAACAAATATTGGCGGCCATCTGCATCTGCTACCATAAGTAAGACAATAGAAAAAAAACCTTTATAGTTGATGAAGGCAGACCCAGACCGTGGTGGTGCTTTTATTCGAATGTTTACCAGCCACACTGCCCAAAGAGTTTGGAAGATTCCATAGTTCATAGAAGCGGTGCGCTATTTCTCTCCAGTTCACTGTAGAAGGTTTTGGCATGTAAAACGGTCGTAACTTTGTCCATATAACCTGGGCAGTTTGATGTAGGATTTGTTGAATAATAGAGTGACCTTTCAAAAAGTACAATGATAGCGCTTTGAATGAACACTCTGTCGCAAAGTATCTGTAAATGAAAACAAGGAAAACAACATCAATTTAGATTTTTTGTGTGTAACAAACTTTAATAGCATGGATTATATTCATTGTCATAACTTAAATTTAAATTATTTAGATTTAGATTTTTGTTTATTTTAGTAATTGAATGCAAGGAACGGTGGAAAAATATAAGAGGGAGCTATTCAACATACAAGTTTCCGAGATAACATCAGTTGAAGACGAGGTAGAAATGACTGATTATGAAGACTACAATGATGAGGTACTGACTCCTGATGTTATTGTCCGATCCTATAGTCCTTCATCTGAAAGGCCATCAAGCACGCCAGTGCACAAAATTGAACCAATAAGCTTAATGACTGCAGCTGCATCAAAGACATCTTGTTTTAGAAGGAAAAAAAATTCATCAAACACCACTTCTATCAACGATGTCAACCGACAGACTTTTAAATATTTCGAAAAAAACAGTAAATACTTGAAATGCGAAACACCACAAATACAATTGACGCTCCTGAGTCTGATCTGGCTTTTTTGCAAAGTATTTTCCCTGATATGAAAAACATGAATGGTAGCCAAAAACGACGATTCAAAATGGGTATTTTGAATTTGACAGAAAGCATTTTACGTAACACTGCTCCAGTTCCTGAATTCAATGATATAATCCAATGTGACCCTTAAAGGAAATTTATATAACTTTGTATAGATACTTTTTTTTTTTTCATAATAAATTTATTTTCTAAAATATAAAAATACAACTTACCGAAGTGTTATTAAAAGTCTTTCTTCTGGGCTGATGGATTCTCTCCAATTTGTCGATTTCTTTTGAAGGTCAGCTTTTAATATAGTGAGTATCTTATGAAAACATTCTATAGACATGCGATACAAACTTTGAAAGCGTTCTGGATACATATTTAGCTCTCTCATTACATTGAATGCACCACTGCTTTTCCCTTTTTGCAGTCACAAGGGATGTACCCAGTATCGCCTTGCCTTTGTATCTGAGCGAGATACATAAGATCAAAAAGATCATGTTCGTCTTCATCGTCCGAAAGCATTTTTTTGTGTAAAAATTAGGACTAGACAAAAAGAAAACTGTCAAAAGAGAGCTGTCAAAAACAGAAGTGTCAGCTAATCATTCTATGTCGCTAAACGCACCTTCTCCACGCCTGCAGCAGACTAGAACCACACCAGCACCATACGCCACTTCTCTGTGAATTGGGCCTAAGGCCTAAGGCCAAATTCACAGAACTGGCTTGAGGTTTGGTGTGGTTCTGGCGTGGTGCATACATATGCCACGTTGTGAAATTTACATGTTTTCTTATGGGGTAATATACTCATAGGTGGCGTGGTAAGGGTATGGTGTCAACTGCCATCGCCACGCCATATTGAAAACTCCAGTGGCCTACGTAAACCCCACAACAATTCGTATTAAAATAATAGATATAAATAATAGAAATAAAGTAGTGGCATTTAATATTTTAAGAATAAAAACGTGCCAAATGCCACTTCAAGTTAAACAAATAAATCAAATAATAATAATTTGGGTGGAGTGACCCTTAGTCAAGAATATATGTACACTTTAAAATGAAAAAAAGAAATATTAACAATTCAAATCAATTATACAAACCAAGATAAATTATATTAATTTGCTTACAAAAGTTATAAAGAACAGAGAACAACTGTCTTTGATAAACACCAGAAATATCTAAGTAAGTGTTTTATATAACAGGAGACAACATTCTTTTTAACTGATCGAAGTGAAAAGTAAGCAACCAGTCCTTTACAAGTTTCTCAAAACGATTTGGTAATATAAGTGATCTTATCGTAGTCGGAAGTTTATAAAATAATCGAGAGGACATAACAGAATAGAAATTACGGAAGGCCGTAGTGCGGAAATTATGAAGAGGTACCATACATTGGATGTTACCACGGAGGTTATGGTTGTCCAAAATGCTGAAATTTAAATTTCCTGAGCGCTTGAAAAAAGTTTTGAGGACCTTATAGCAGTATAACTGGAAGAATCTTCAACCCTGTGAATAATGAAAAACTATGATGCAATCTATGTTTTCTGCTTATTTTTCTAATAACATATTTTTGGAGTTCCAAAATCGGTTTTATTTTTTTAAATACATTCAACCCCAACATGCTACACCATATTGCAATTTAGATTGAAAATTCCAAAATAAATTTTTTTAAGCAGATCCGTTGAGCCTACTTTTTGGAGGTAGAAAAAATGTCGAAGTGTGGAACGGAAATATTTTTTTAAATTCTCAGATTGATTAATAAAAGACATCTTAGAGTCAATTTAGAGACCTAGATATTGAAATACATCAACTTTCTCAATTTTGAAACTGCAATTGAAGTTGTGACAATATGTAATCGAGGTGGGATAATATATACAATGGCAACCTTGCAATTTGAATCTTAGGCATTCAGGCTCATGGAAGGAAATATCCGGTTCCAAGGAGTTCTGTTGGGAAAGGCTAAAGAACATAATTTTCATTTTAGAACTTATGACAAGCTTATGTTCAGCGAACCATGATCTAAGCATATGTAGATCCCATTTAATTTCACAGACGAGATCCAGGAGGCTTTCGGCACCAAATGCACAACCAACGTCATCAGCAAAAGCAGTAACATTCGATTTGAATTTTAAGCTGAATAGAGAATTAATATATATTAAGAACAATATTGGTCCCAGTACTGAGCCTTGTGGAACCCCTATGTTAGTAAATTTAAAACCACTCCTAACATTGCCAATTTTAACTCTCAGTGGTCTATTACTAAGATAGGATCTGAACCAGTCCCTCATAAAACTTGTTAAACCCAAATTTTCTAGTTTAGTAACCATTATATCATGGTTACCATATCAAACGCTTTAGTGATATCAACGTAGAGTCCAGCAGTGAACTTTTTGTTATCTAGGTTACTGAAGATATCAGAGCAAAATTTCAGAAGAGCATCTTCCGTTGATTTATTTTTTTGAAAACCAAATTGCAGGGAATTTAAAAATTGTTTTTTATTTAAAAAATCAATGTCTTTTTTTAATCCTTTTTTCAAAAATTTTACTAATTGTAGAAAGAATTGAAATGGGTCTGTAATCGCTTTGGGTCAAAGGAATGAATGAATGAATGAATGAATGTACTTTATTTAGCTTTAAAGCCATTTAGATTACAATTTTACAATTTCATCTTAATTTAAAAATATATTAAATTTATAATCTAACATTTTAAGAATTAATTTTTATAATCATGACATATGATATCTTATAAATTATTATTTGATTGAACATATTCAATGATTTTTCTTTTGAATTCATTGATGTTGTTTATGTTTTTAATTTCTCTCGGAAGATTGTTGAATCCATTGAAACCCAGGTAAAATATAGTTCTTTGACCTCTCGTGGTCCTCGCTCTTTCTATTCTTAGGTCATCATTGTTTCGTAGGTTATATTCTAACAAAGCATTAGTGCGTACATTTTCGCATAAATATCCTGGATACATATTGTTTTTAATTTTAAATACAAATATCATACATAACATAAAAAGACGTTGATATATATTTAACCATTGTAGCGCACTTAGCATATTTCTAATTGGTGTATATCTACTACATTTTAATATAATTCGCATTACTTTGTTTTGCTGTAATTGCAGTCCATCTTTGTGACTCTGTGGACACATATACAATAAACTGGAACAATAGTCAAAATGAGGTTTAATTAAAACATTACATAAATTCACAGCGGTACTCATAGATATATTATTTCTTATTTTTCTTAATACTCCAACTTTTTTTGATATTTTCTTGCAAATATAATTTATATGTTCATTAAAGTTAAGTTGTTCGTCTAACATTACACCAAGATACTCTAATTGTTTAACTTGTTCAACTTGCTCATTGTTTATAGATACAGGTTATATCAGAGCCAGCTTGTGCGCCCCCACGACTTGACTTTAAATTCAATAAATTGTAAACAAATATGATGCGATGTATACAAATACCTTAAAATTGCATGTCAGCACCTCTTTGCCTTCAGCAACTTGTGCAAGAGATTTATTTCACAATAAGAATTATGATATCATCGCATCATCCGCAGTCAAACCAAGATTTGCTGCATAGACATTTAAATATTATAAAAAGGGATCATTCGATCCCATACAGTTCAGTTCATAACTCAGTTCTAAAGTATCATCTTCGTATAGCCTAAGATTTCCCCCCACCAGTGGTAAGGAATCTGAAGCTTTAATTAATCAATAAAGTATTCTTTATTCAATAATAAGAAAGTGTTTTATTTTTTGTTGAAGTTCTCTGACGAGAACAGTAAAGTCTATTTTTTTGATTGAAGGTAAACTCTTTAATAAAAATGGCGCAGTCGGTAGGATACCAGTCAGAAATATAAGTGAAAATTATAAGAGACATGGTAATCCAGTGATCGAATCTCGTTTTTCGCGAAACATCATAACAACTCGTAACTCGTGATTGTGTGAAAAAATTTATATTTGTGAAAATCAATACTTAGCTCAAAAGTTTGATGGACAAAATAAAGACAAACAAAAAATAAATAATTTTAAGCAACTCGTAACTCGTGATTGTGGACAATTTTTTTTTTTTGTGTGAAAAGCGAAAAATTTAAGATCGATTTAAACGAAGGAATTCAAACGAATATTGAATCTCTTTCGAAAGAATTATTTTAGTAGCTCAGGTCAGTAAATATGCCCTATACTACGAAATCCATAGAGGAAAAATAATTCGAAAAAAAAAATTAATTTAAACGTAGAAAATTTAAATTAAAATTCAAGAAGGGAAAACAAAAATTAAATAAAAAAAAAATAAAAATAATAATAATAAAAAAAAGTGAAGTGAAAAACAAAATCAAAGAAAAAATATATATAAAGAAATAAAATAAACCTGAAGGAAGAACATCTTTACGAGGCAAATATTATCCATGTCGAAAGCCCCAACGTGTTCTGAATGAAGGAAGTTTTTAATCAATCGAAACTTAGAAGACATAAAATCTACAACCAACAAAGAAACATCAACATGGAGCCCGCAGCAACAGCACAACAGCAACAACAACAACATCAACAACAACAACAACAACAACATCAACAACAACAACAAGCAGGTAATAGAGTTTTAGAAATAAACCCTATTAATTACATAGAAAAATTACAAAATTTTGATGGAAGAACAGAAGATCTTCCGATTTTTATTCAAAATGTAGATGATATAATACCTACATTGCAAACATATAATGATCAGGGCCAAAGAATGTGTGTAAATTTATTAAAAAGTAAATTTATAGGTAGAGCAAGACAGGCTATAGAGATACACACTCATCTCTCACACTGGACAGAAATTAAAGAAATGCTTATAGAAAATTTTGGGGGATTTAAAAATGCAGGTCAATTATATCAAGAATTACGCAGTGCTCAGTTTAGAGGAGATGTTATAAAATTTTATAATTATATCCAAAAATCATTGTCTTTATTGAACCAAAGGTGTGTTCAAGAAAATAATTTTATAGATATACCTAGAAATACCATAACCGCTTTACAAAATTTTCAAAGAAAAACTTCCCGTTCACATGAGAACAATTCTTTATGCTTTAAAACCTACCAAAATGGAACAAGCTCTCCATGAACTTAGTAGCGCAGGATTTCTTACTTTCCAATCAGGAAATACTGATGGAAAAATAAAAGAAAAATATAAACACAATGTTCAAAAAGAACGTTATAATCCACATAATCCTTTTAGGGAAAATCAGGGAAACTGGCAACCAAAATCATATTTTCCAAAGCCAAATTTTGGCAATAATAAGTATAATAATTATCAACAAAATAACAGAAATTATAATCAAAATAATAATCAAAACTATAATAAAAATCATAATCCAAATCAAAATCAAAATTATAATAGAAACTATAATCCGAATAATTATCGACAACTATATCAAAGATTTGAACCTATGGAAGAAGATCCTAGATCATCTCAAATTAAAAGACTAGCAAAAACTACAAACTATGTAGAAGAAGCGGATAACAAAAATGTAAATTTTCGTGTCTCAGCCTCGGATCAAAAACAGGATTACCCTTTATTAAATTAAGTAAAGGTCAAACAACAATTCGTTTACTTATTGATACTGGAGCTACAAATAGCCTTCTCAGAGAAGAAGATGCTCCCAAAGACTTTATTAAATTTAGAAAAACCCCTTTAAATATAAAAACCGTCGGAAATAACATTATAATAAATTTTTTTTTTTTTTTTTTTTTTTTTGAAATTCAATTTTATTTTGCATTTTCTTAAAACTATCTTAAAGCTAGACAAAAATTCATAAAAACTAGCCTACTTATCAATATCTTAAGACTAACTTACTGGCCCCAGTCGGGCGCTCTAAGTTAAACTATAATAACTTACTTTCGGCCTGAGAACTATCTTAATACTAAATCCAGATCGGTTTTATTTTTTACCGAGAAGAATTTCACAAAAAAACTCGGTATCTATGTCTTTTTTTTTTTTGTATATATATAAAACTTACAAACTACATAAAACTAAATTAAAGCTAATTAAAACTAATTAAAACTACTTAAAGCTACTTAAAACTACTTATAACTAATTTTAAACTAATTACAACCTACTTAGAAGCTACTTACAAACTAGAACAGCCACAGCAAGCATTTTCTGGTTTTATAATTTTTTTTTTTGCATTTTTGTTGATTTTATAATTTTTTTTTTTTTTTTTTTTGTTTTTTTTTTTTTTGGTGCCACCCTGACTGTCCCTCTTAAAACTAACTACCTAAACCTATGTAAGTCGGCCATACAAGAGAAAAACCAAGGACAACTTTTAGATATCTGAAGGAACTTCATTCTTCATATTTTAACCACCAGAACTGGTTCTCCTGCCTTACCCTATCCCTTCGGTCCCGTTCGGACACAGTCCTACTGAACCGAAGGTGTTCAGCTCCGTCTTGTGCGAGGACGTCTCGACTGTAAAGGAGCCGCCGATCTACAGTTCTACGGCCGACGTGGTAGATTAGCGGAACCGCCGCTCTATCCTGGATCAGCCCTCGACTGTCTAGGTGGAGGAATGCATCGGGCGGAATAAAGCCGCTTAGACGCACACTCTCGTAGTATTCGTAATTTGGGTAGTAAGCCCCCAAAATTAAGCTGTTAGACGAGGACATCGCCCTTGCAATGTGACCCCGAATAACTTCAGCAAGAAATTATCTATCCTGTTTATGTTGGCCCTGTTGTATAGAACCAGGTTGGAATAGTAATGTTTGTACTCCGACTCTGGTGTTCTGTGCAATCCAAGACAGCGTCGAAGACACTGCCTCTCAAACACCCGAATCTTTTCCATCTGAGATGGGGCAACGTTGAACCAAACCGGGCATCCATAGGCAATAATCGGCCAGATAAGGGCCATGCAAATCACCTTCACCCTACTGTCAAGCCGGCTGCTATAAAACAACCGTTTCGTCAGGGCAAAGGCTCCCCTAGCCCTGGCCAGAGCAGCATTTATATGTCTGTCGAAATACAAATACTGATCCATCCAGATGCCAAGGTACTTTACTACACTTTTACTCGCCAGTGGATGTCCATTTGGCCCTACGATCACCAGCTTGCGCCAGTTCTTTCTCGTATCCCTTGTGGCTCTAAGCAACGGAGTCCTAAACAAGATAGTTTCTGATTTCTAAAAGTTGATTTTCAACTTCCAGTCATCACAATATCGTTGAATCTCATCGAAGTCACTCTGCAAAAGAATCCTGATGTCCTCGACTTTTGCAGCTGTTCTGTACGCAATTAGATCGTCGGCATACGCAATTACCTGAGTTAGACTACTTATCAGATCGCTGGTGTAAATGCTGAATAGAATCGGCGAGTTGACCGCTCCCTGCTGAAGACCATTTTTAATATTAAAGGTTGTGGCAGAAGTTATATTGACACTTTTGACAACAAACTTTCTGCCATTGAGCATATTATAAAGCATATATAATAGTGGTTTACTAATGCCAAGTCTTGTCAGCTTTAGATAAAGACCCTCTAACCATACGGTGTCGAAGGCCTTCTCCAAATCAACCAGACAGGCACCCGTACACTGCTTCTTAGATTTGTTCCATTGGACATCAGACACGAGTTTTGACGCGGCATGAATGGTGTCATGTCCCGCCTTAAAACCGAACTGATTGTCCGGTATGATATTATTGTCCTCTGCCCACTTAGACAGAGCTTTATTGATAACTTTTTCGAATACCTTGCTGATACTCGGAAGAAGACTTATCGACCGTAGATTCGCCGGATTGGAGTTGTCCTTTCCCTTTTTCGGGAGAGGATGCACCACAGCTGTCTTCCAACGCACTGGATAATATGCATTATTCAGAGCGTTGTTAAACAGAGTGGTATAAATGTCTACTGCTTCTTGAGGTAAATGTCGAAGTACAACGTTGGATATGAAATCGACTCCTGCTGACTTCTTCTTCTTTAATGAATCGAAGATGAGCTGGAGCTCCACATTCGTAATTAACAGGGAACTGGACCCATTTCGTTCGGCGATTATGGCGTTTGCCAAATGATCTTCATTGAACCCGGTGAAACCAAGGTTCTCTTTTTTTTTTTTTTTTTTGTAAATTCATTTTTATTTTTCAATTATCTTAGAACTATCTTAAAGCTAGACAAAAATTCATAAAAACTAGCCTACTTATCAATATCTTAAAAGTAACTTACTGGCCCCAGTCGGGCGCTCTAAGTTAAACTAGAATAACTTAATGCTAATGCCTTTCGGCCTAAGAACTATCTTAATACTAAATCCAGGTCGGTTTTATTTTTTACCGAGAAGAATTTCGCAAAAAAAACTCGGTATCTATGTCTTTATTTTTTGGTTTTATATAAAACTTACAAACTACATAAAACTAAATTAAAGCTAATTAAAACTACTTAAAACTACTTTCAACTAATTTTAAACTAATTACAACCTACTTATAAGCTACTTACAAACTAGAACAGCCACAGCAAGCATTTTCCGGTTTTTATAATTTTTTTTTGTATTTTTGTTGATTTTATAATTTTTTTGGTGTTTTTGTATGTTTTATATATATTTTTTTTTTTTTTTTTGGTGCCACCCTGACTGTCCTTACTTAAAACTAACTACCTAAACCTATGTAAGTCGGCCATACAAGAGAAAATAGCAAGGTCAACTATTAAATGTCTGAAGGAACTTCATCTTCGTTTTTCAACCACCAGAACTGGTTCTCCTGCTTTACCCTATCTCTTCGGTCCCGTTCGGACACAGTCCTACTGAACCGAAGGTGCTCAGCTCCGTCTTGTGCGAGGACGTCTCGACTGTAAAGGAGCCGCCGATCTACAGTTCTACGGCCGACGTGGTAGATTAGCGGAACCGCCGCTCTATCCTGGATCAGCCCTCGACTGTCTAGGTGGAGGAATGCATCGGGCGGAATAAAGCCGCTTAGACGCACACTCTCGTAGTATTCGTTGTTGGGGTAATAAGCCCCGAAAATTAAGCTGTTAGACGAGGACATCGCTCTTGCAATGTGACCTCGAATAAGCTTCAGCAAGAAATTATCTATCCTGTTTATGTTG
Source organism: Dasysyrphus albostriatus (assembly GCA_946251815.1). Classification (NCBI taxonomy): domain Eukaryota; kingdom Metazoa; phylum Arthropoda; class Insecta; order Diptera; family Syrphidae; genus Dasysyrphus; species Dasysyrphus albostriatus. The sequence goes on from OX276335.1 coordinate 118,083,706, forward strand.
GCCCCGTTGTATAGAGCCAGGTTGGAATAGTAGTGTTTGTACTCCGACTCTGGTGTTCTGTGCAATCCAAGGCAGCGTCGAAGACACTGCCTCTCAAACACCCGAATCTTTTCCATTTGAGATGGGGCAACGTTGAACCAAACCGGGCATCCATAGGCAATCATCGGCCGGATAAGGGCCATGTAGCAAATCACCTTCACCCTGCTATCAAGCCGGCTGCTATAAAACAACCGTTTCGTCAGGGCAAAGGCTCCCCTAGCCCTGGCCAGAGCAGCATTTATATGTCTGTCGAAATACAAATACTGATCCATCCAGATGCCAAGGTACTTTACTACACTTTTACTCGCCAGTGGATGTCCATTTGGCCCTACGATCACCAGCTTGCGCCAGTTCTTTCTCGTATCCCTTGTGGCTCCACGCAACGGAGTCCTAAACAAGATAGTTTCTGATTTCTGAAAGTTGATTTTCAACTTCCAGTCATCACAATATCGTTGAATCTCATCGAAGTCACGCTGCAAAAGAATCCTGATGTCCTCGACTTTTGCAGCTGTTCTGTACGCAATTAGATCGTCGGCATACGCTATTGCCTGAGTTAGACTACCTATCAGATCGCTGGTGTAAATGCTGAATAGAATCGGCGAGTTGACCGCTCCCTGCTGAAGACCATTTTTAATATTAAAGGTTGTGGCAGAAGTTACATTGCCACTTTTGACAACAAACTTTCTGCCATTGAGCATATCATAAAGCATATACAATAGTGGTTTACTAATGCCAAGTCTGGTCAGCTTTAGATAAAGACCCTCTAACCATACGGTGTCGAAGTCGGTGTCTGTTAAACAGAGTGGTATAAATGTCTACTGCTTCTTGAGGTAAATGTCGAAGTACAACGTTGGATATGCCATCGACTCCTGCTGACTTCTTCTTCTTTAATGAATCGAAGATGAGCTGGAGCTCCACCTTCGTAATTAACAGGGAACTGGGCCCATTTCGCTCGGCGATTATGGCGTTTGCCAAATGATCTTCATTGAACCCGGTGAAACCAAGGTTCTCTGATCGCCATTGCGTGATGTCATTCCGAAGGTAGAAGTGATGGAGCAAGGCTCTGTTTTCCAGGTCGTGATTGGGGCGAATGCACGCATTCACCTTGTACACTTGCTGGAAAGCAGCCCCCACAGCCTCCACTTTCTCCTGCGGATCTTCGACAATAAAGAGGTCATCGTCCAAGACGGCGTCCTCTGGATTAATTCCTGCTGTCAGAAGTACGTCTCTGTTGTCTGTCGTTCTTTGAAGCTTGAGACACGGAAGATCGTTCTGATCATTCCTTCTAAATATCTTGTTAATTTGGGGAAACATGCTCGGGTCGCTAGCATTAACGGCCCGAATTTTGTTGTCCCAATACAAATTGATTGACAACCGATAGTTCTCTTTAATTAGTTGGTTGATGTTTTTGATCGACGACTTCAGTGTCCTAATCTCCAGATCGTGAGGGTCAGTAAACCGTCGGTACAAGAGTTTTAGTCTTGTCAGCAGTCCACTTTTTTGTCTGTGTAGTGCGTCAATGGTTGCGTTTCGATACATGTCGGTTGCGTCCCGTTGCTTGTATTTCGGTATTGTTCTGTTCATTATTCGTTTGATTGTCTCATCCATTTGTTCTAGGTAGTGGTCTATTTCGTTATTTGTCAAATTCCTGTCATTTGGTGGGGATATGTTGTTCGATCTAATTTCGCTCGTTACGGCGTTGGTAAAGCGTGGCCAGCGCACCTTACTGTAATTGTAAGTATGCACAGGTACATACTCATCCAACTCCACGAGCTCGTTCGGAAGCTGTACTACGGCAGCAAGTCCGCAGTGGTCACTATCGTACTCGATCGTTCGTAAACAGTTCCTTGGTCTTTGACCCACAGTGTCAGTAATTGTCAGTCTTGCGTCAAATAGCAATAAATCCAGATAGGCACCGCTTCTTGGAAACGATGGCCGATCCGTAGCCAGCAGTTCTATACGAAATTCAGCGTTATACTGACTCATCCAATTAAAAAGATGAATACCTCTCGGATTCTGTACTTGATTTCCCCAATCTAAGTGTTTGGCATTCAAATCACCGGCCATGAGAAAGTAATTTTCGTCCAAGCTCAAGTGTAGATCTTCGAAAAGTTTTTCAAGCTCTGTCAAAAAATCAGTTGGCTGAGGTGATTCCGGTGCATAAGTCGCGATCACATACATTCGCTTCATGTCTTCGACCCGTTCTTCACCGAGCTTACACTCCCCTTTATTGTGCTTCTCACCACACTTAACGCAGCGTGACTGCATTTCGCAGTTTGCTGCAGCGTGGCCGAACCTTTGACAGCGCATACATTGAAGCATGTCACCGCGTCTCTTTAATTTATCCCAAGTTACAACCTGGTAGTTGAGGACGGAGATATTCCTCAGACTATCTAGTTTGCTGCTGGGCGAAAGTTGAACTAGGAAAAACGGCAAAGACCGCTTCTCCCGTCGGGCCTTGACTGTAGTGAACGGCTTGACCCCTATAAAGACGAGATCGTCACTCGCTTTCTTACGGAGCTCATCTAAGAGCACCTCCGGTTCCGTGCAGGAATCTATGCCCTTCAGGAGGACCGTTTGATATTTATCCACTTTGGGGGTAAAACTGAAGAACTCAGTCGTGGATTCTTTTAATAAATTTTTAATAATTTTATGGTCGGCCACTGTGAAGTAGTGAATAGCATGCCTATCTTTACTTAGTCTTTTATAGTAAAATTTTGGCCTATGGCCGACTTACATAATTCAATGGTATCCTGTAACTCCATCTTGTACGTATTGATGGGTGGCACCTTTTCTTTCTTGTTTCCCGTAGGCTGTGGCTGCTTCTGGTGTTCATTTTGCTGCTTCCTCTTCTGTTGTTATTGTTGTTGTGTCTGCTGCTGTTGGTTCTGCTGTTGCAGCTTATTTTGTTGTTCTTGACTTTCTTGTTGATGGTTTTGTTGTTGTTGCTTTTGTTTTGGTTGTTGCTGTGGCTGTTCTGTTTGAAGCTTTTGTTGTGGCTGCTTCTCTTGTGGCAGCTGTTCTTGTTGCTGCTGTGCTACAGTGTTTTGTATTTGTTGCTGTTGTGCTGGTTGCAGCACTTGATTTTTTGCCCCTTTCAGTGGCGCCTGTCGTGCGTTTTCTTTCTGCTCACGCTCCATTTGTTCTTTTTTGCGGCGAGCTTCTTGTTTCCGCTTCAGGTTTAAGATAAGGGGCGTAAGGATGGCATTCAGGCGTTCCATCTCCCCTTGAATGGTACCGATCTTCTTGCTGATGGCTTGCTCTTCGTCATCGTTCTCAATTTGCGCCTCGCAATCTTCTTCTGCGGACGCCTCTGGTGTTGAGAGATCGAGGATATTACTATCACCCGTGGTATACAGTCCCTCTCCCCCTTTGGACATGTATTCTATCTCTTCGTCAGAGCGCGAAGAGTTTAGTTGCAGATCTATGTTAGCTGCTGCTGTTGCCTTGGCTGATGTTGACTCCCCTCCCGCCCCAGCTGACAGATCTGCTGGATTGGTGGTAGAGCGCCGCTTTAAGTTCGGTACACATCTTAATTTCTTTCTTCTCTTTACGGTGATCTCGGATGATGTTGCCGTTGCTGATGATGTCGTGGTTGCTGGTGCCATTGCTGTGACATCTTTCGATGTACCCGCTACTGGTACCGCTGGACCTTTAGATCTGGTTGCTGGGCCACCTTTCGGTGCCCCCGCACTTTTCTCCATCTCGATCAATTGGTTCTCCCAATCAATAAAATTTTCCACTTCCCTGTTGTGAAAAAAAGCTTGCAGATTTTTTATGCCCGGCTGGGACTCGAACCCCAGACCTTTAGATTGACGGTCTGCCACCTCTTCTTATGTGCTATTGCACTATTGAAGTTAGCTACGTTATACTTTTATTTGACTAGGTCACTCCGATTTATTTAATTTTAATGAGCTGAGGAAGCCGAAAACGTCTAAGCACCTCAGCAGTACGAGATCGACTGACATTATAATTAATAAAGATGTCATCATACCTAAAGATAAATTTATTTTTCCTGTAATTGAAGACTGTGAATTTCAGGTATATAACTTTAACGAAGAATATAACGGAATAATAGGAAATAATATACTTATTCCCAATAATGGAGAAATATATTATGCGAATAGGATACTTAAGTTAAATGGAACACATATACCTCTGTTTCTCAACGCAAATGAGGAACCTGAGTATGAAGAATCTATTAACTGTTTTACTAAAATTATTCCACAAATTTCAATTCTGGATTCAATAATTGAAAAAGACTTAAGGACTACTCATTTAAATAAGGAAGAAATAATTAAATTGTTTAAAATAATAAAGGATTATAAAAACACTTTTTATAAAAAAGGAGATGAATTGACGTTCACAAATCATGTTAAACATAAAATTCTCACAGAAGATAACTCTCCAATTTATACAAGAATCTATCGTTACCCAGAAGTACATAAGTCTGAGGTTAATAGACAGATCAAAGAAATGTTAGAATCCAAAGTGATTCAACATTCCACATCGCCATACAATGCACCGATCTGGGTGGTGCCGAAAAAGGAAGACAATACGGGTAACAAAGAATGGCGTATTGTAATTGATTACAGAAAACTTAATTTGAAAACAAAAGAGGATAAATACCCTATACCAAACATAGAGTCAATTCTAGATAAACTAGGGCATTGTAACTACTTTACAACTCTAGATTTAACCAAAGGTTTTCATCAAATCGAAGTTGATGAAAATGATAGAGAGAAAACCGCATTTTCTACTCTTTCAGGACATTACGAGTTCATTCGAATGCCCTTCGGGTTGAAAAACGCCCCATCAACGTTTCAGCGTTTGATGAATGAAGTTTTAAAAGAATATATAGACAAAATCTGTCACGTTTATCTTGACGACATAATAATTTTTAGTACTTCTCTCGAAGAACATGTCTGTTCAATTAGGAAAATTTTAGGAGCTTTACGAAACGCAAATTTGAAAGTCTCACTGAATAAATCAGAATTTATGAGAAAGGAAACGGAATTTTTAGGTCATGTAATAACGCCTGAAGGGGTTAAACCAAACCCGAAAAAGATCGAAGCTATTCAAAAATTTTCCATTCCTAGCACAGTAAAGGAAATTCAATCCTTTCTAGGACTTACCGGTTACTACCGCAAATTTATTTATGACTATGCTGGAATAATAAAACCCATGACATTATGTTTAAAAAAGGACGTAAAAATTAATATCAAAGATGAAAATTATATAGAATCATTTAAAAAACTTAAAAATTTAATGGCAAATGATTTAATAAATAGGCATCCTGATTTCCAAAAAGATTTCATACTTACTACCGATGCTTCAAACTTCGCAACTGGAGCAGTATTGAGTCAATCTCATGGTCCACTTTGTTTTGCTTCACGCACTTTAAACAAACATGAATGTCATTATAGTACTATAGAAAAAGAGTTATTGGCTATCGTATGGGCTACAGCTCAATTTCGACACTATTTGTACGGTAGAAAGTTCGTCATTAAGACTGACCACAGGCCATTAGTATGGCTTAGCAATTTAAAAGAACCAAACAGCAAATTACAACGCTGGAAAATTAAACTTGAAGAATACGATTTCGAGATACAATATATTCAAGGAAAAGAGAATAAAGTGGCTGACGCCTTATCTCGAGTTAAATAAATATGCTACAACAGGATGACTTAGCAACCATCCATAGTGCTGAATCAGATAATTCAAAACTTATTCCTATTAGTGAAAAACCGGTTAATTTATTTAATCGACAAATAATACTTGAAGTCAATGAAAATGATCATCAAGAAATTTTGTACCCACATGTTGGAAAAAGAAGAATAATATTCAGTAGAAGAGAATACAAAGAAGATGATTTTATAAATATAATTAAAGAAGTAGATACTACAATGCTTAATTGCATATACATCAAAGAAGATGAAATATTTAAAAAATTCCAAGATATATGGAAAAAAGAAAATTCATTAAGTAATAAAATTTTACAAAGAAGCATGATTTTATTAAAAGATATAAAAGAATTAGAAGCAAGAGAAATAATATTGATATATCATAAGAATCATAATCATACTGGTATTGAAAAAGTGTACTTAGAAATAAAACGTGAATATTATATACCTAACCTCAAAAATTTAATTAATAAAATAATAAACAATTGCTCAACATGCATGGCATAATATTTATCATGTATTGACAAATTTTCCAAATTTGCAGCAATTGAACCGATAAAATCAAAAACTTATATAGACGTAATAAACGCTCTTACTAAAATATTCTCATACATGAAAAAACCAAATAAAATAACTCTTGACAACGAAAACGCATTCATTTCAGAAACACTAAGGAACTTTTTAGAAAATAACAAAATAACCACACATTATTGTACAGCAAATAGACACACCGGAAACTCCGATGTAGAAAGACTTCATGGTAGTTTAAATGAACATATGAGAATCTTACAACAACTGCAAATATCCAATGAAGAAGATTTACCAATCAAACATGCTACTAAAGCCGTTGAATCATATAATAACGTGATTCATCTTACTACTAAAGAAAAACCAATTGATGTGCATTTCAATAAAATAGACAACAAAATAATATACGAAAGAATAGAAAAAATTAAAATACAAAATCTAAATAAAATAAATATAGGTCGAAAGGACAAAGAAATAGATGAAAATTATATCAAAATAACTCAGCCTGAGCAAATCAAAAATAAGGTTGCACCTAAACATAAAAAGGTAAAAGTAAGTAATAAAAATAATAAGAAATACAAGTTAGACATAGGTAATAAATTTAAAAAGATAAAAAATAAGATAGCTCATAAAGATCAATTTCCCGTAAGAAAGAAATTTACACAAAATATCATTGATTATAGATCCAATGAAAATAATGACATCAAGGCTAGTAATACTAAGTAGAGACATTTTAACTACAGATGAAATAAATAAATTTGGCATTAATATAAATAACTTAGAAGATCTAAATCTCAGTTTAGCGCTATACAAAACCAATATTATATTTATTATTAAAGTCCCCAAATTTACGGACGAATTATATAAGAAAATATACGTCCAACCCATTCCTAACAAAGAGGAAGGATTACAATTAAAAATTGATAAAAATTTATATATTTAATGAAAGACAAGGAAATTTTCAATTATACTAAACATACAAAATATTTAAATAAGATCGAAGATGAATGTGTAGAAAACCTCTTCAAGGAAAAAATGCAATGTAAATTAACAAAAAATTTAAATGAAGAAGTAGTTGAAATAGGAAATAATAATGTAATCCTAATAAACGTAAAACTACAAAATTTGAAACAAAATTGTAACAAACAAAACATTGCAATAAAAGGAAACTATATAATAAAATTTGAAAATTGTAAAATTGAAGTTGATCAAAAAACATATTCAAGAAATCAATATTTGCATGAAATAATTTTGACAAATACTATTATGAATATTAATTACACAAAAATTGAAAATCTAACCTTCACTGACTTGCATTATCAAAATATAATAAATTTGAAAGAAATACAAGAATTAAAGTAAAATCATAAAAATACCAAATTAACTATGTAACTATGTAACTATTATAATCATTGTAATGTTTATAGCTATTTTAGTTTATGTAATTCTGAAATATAAAAACAGAAAAATGGAAGTCATAAATTGCCTTCAGCAACTTGTGCAAGAGATTTATTTCACAATAAGAATTATGACATTAAATTATATATTATATTATATTATAGACATTTAAATATTATAAAAAGGGATCATTCGATCCCATACAGTTCAGTTCATAGCTCAGTTCTAAAGTATCATCTTCGTATAGCCTAAGATTTCCCCCCACCAGTGGTAAAGAATCTGAAGCTTTAATTAATCAATAAAGTATTCTTTATTCAATAATAAAAAAGTGTTTTATTTTTTTGTTGAAGTTCTCTGACGAGAACAGTAAAGTCTATTTTTTTGATTGAAGGTGAACTCTTTAATAAAAATTACATTTATATTGACATTTAAAGACGAACTTACAGAATTACATTTGAATACCATACATTTTGTTTTTGTAACATTAAGCACTAGTCTGTTCATTTTCATCCATGTATTTATTCTTTCAAGGTCTTGATTTATTTCTTGAAAGCACTCCGCAGCATTCTTTCCAGTGGTGTAGAGTAAACCATCATCAGCAAATAGAATAAGTTTTGATGATTGAATTACCTTGCTCATATCATTTTTAAACATAAGGAACAAACACACTCCCAGTATTGTGCCTTGTGGAATTCCTACATTTACGGCGATTGGTGACGATATTTTGCCGTTTATGGAAGTGCGTTGTGTTCTTCCTGTTAGAAACGATTTAAACCACTTAAACTCAACAGATTTAATACCATAGTACTTCAGCTTTTTTAATAAAATTTCATGATTAACTGTTTCGAAGTGCCGTTTCAAGTCCAAGAAGACAGCAACCACAACATTTGTTGCATCTATTTCTTTCCTCCAATCGCTTATCACAAAGTTCAAACATGTTTCACAGGAATGGTTTACACGAAACCCCGACTGATAACTATCCAGTAGTCCCTGGTTTTCTAGGTGTTCTTGGAGTTGCATCACTACACATTTTTCTATTATTTTTTCATACAAAGGCATCATATTGATTGGTCGAAAGTCGCTTAAAGATTTTGCATTTGGTATCTTTTTTATCGGAACTATAAGTGATTCTTTCCAAGATTGTGGAAAAACACCTGCACTTAGGGATATATTTATTATTCTTTCAATCAATGGACCAACGAAACACAGAGAGTCTTTTATCATTTTTACAGTCATAAAATTAAAATCACTTTTCTTATTAAGCATATCTATTGCACATCTTATATTATCTATGTTGACTAGATTGAACTTAAAATCTATATTGCACGGTTCAAGTAAATTTGTATAATCACAGTATATCACAGATTGGGTAATTTCATGTACGGACTGAACGAAAAAACTGTTGAACTTATAACTTATTATTGCACTATCATTTATCACAGATCCATCTTCTATTTCTACCTCCAATATTGTTTCTTTACTTTTTTTAAGGACGTACTTTTTTAATTTTTGCCACATATCTTTTTGGGTGCTTGCAGTCTCAATTTGGTTTTCTATGAAACGGGATTTTGTTAATCTTATATTCGTTTTGTACTGATTTCTACATTGATGGTACAAACGCCAATCATTATCGTCGTTGCTGAGTACGGCCTGCCTATAAAGATTTGTTTTTGTCAACTTTGCCATTCTCAGATCGTTATTAAACCACTCCGCATTATTGTATGGAACTAGCTTTTCTTTTACCATGGAGTCTACTACATTTTTAAGACTATTCACAAATTGATCACAAAGTACGTTCAAATTAAAAGGCTGTTCACCACTCATATTAAAAAACAAAGGGACTTCAGACATTTTTGTTAAAAAAAGAGTTTGATTATATACACAGTATCTAATTTTTTTTTGTATGTTCCGTTGTATGTTGTTTTTAATTGTAATATCGATGGATTCATGGTCACTTATTTTTAGATTTTTATTAACACTCGCGCTTATTACGTTAGTGCAATTTGTTATTACATAATCAATCAAAGTTCTAGAGTGATTTGTTATTCTTGTAGGTTCATTAATAATCATATGTAAGCCATTATCGTTCAAAATATTGGATATTCGTCTCGTATATGTGTCCGTTACATCAAACCAGTCTATATTTACGTCACCAAGAATAATGAAATTACCGCATTGCGATAGATATTCTATCCAGATATCAAGCTCATTTCTAAAAACACTTTTTGATGACAAGCGACTGGGTGATCTGTATATTGCACATAAATATATCACAGGATAGTTTTCATATTGCACTTTTAACATTAAACACCAATATTGCATACTAACTTGACATTTTTTTAGAAGACTACATTTAAAGTTATTTCTGACATAAACAACAACACCACCAGTATGACTAGATTCACTTTCACAACTAAAAGGAGTATAGAAACCTTCCAGCTGGACTTAATTTAAGTCGTTTGGGTCGGTAACATGGGTTTCTGTTATCACTAAAATGTCCACACTTTCATTTTGCACTAGGCTTTCTAATTCATCAAAATTATTTGATAGTCCTTGGACATTTAAATTTATTTATTTATTTAACATCAATTAGAGATCATTACATCTTCAATTAGACTAGCGAAATATAAACATAGTTAATAAATAAATAGTTGGTTACATATATTTATATAAAGATAAATATAATTATAATAAAATATGATATGATGCAATAAAATATAATATACATTTATAAGAAAAGCTAGTTTAAAAAGTACAACAGTAAGTTATTTTTTAAAGTTATTCTGCTTGTGTGAAAATTGAAATCAATATATATAGAAATAAGGTTAGTTTCTCTAATACAGCGGGTTATAGGTTCGTTGAGTGCATAATTCGTCCGATGTTCATTTTCTCGTAGCAGAATGTGTTCTCTTAGATGTCGAGATGGTGCATAAATGTCAATCAACGATAACAAAAAAGGGCATTTAATATGATTGTTTAAAATATCACTTATGAACATGATTGAAAAGACTTTTCGTCTATTTGCAAGCGACTGAAGGCCAAGAAGCTTGCACCTAGTTGGGTAGGAGGGAGTTTCGATGTTCCAATCTAATTTCCATAACACAAATCGAGTAAACTTTTTTTGAATGTTTTCAATTCTATGGGAGTGAATGTTATAGTATGGATTCCATATCACACAACAGTATTCTAAAATTGACCGAATATAAGAAGTATATAAGGATTTGAGAGTATAAGGATCCTTAAAGTCCTTAGAATTACGTTTTATAAAACCTAACATGGAGTTAGCTTTGGCTACTATGTATTCCACATGTTTGACAAAGTTTAGTTTTGAGTCAAAAACCACACCAAGATCTTTTTTTTCCGATACTCTATTAAGAACATAGTTCTCAATTTTATATTCAAAGAAAACTGGTGAAAAATTGCGACAAAAAGAAAAGCAATGGCATTTAGAGACATTTAAAAATAATTGGTTCATTTTACACCATTCTGTTAGCTTTAGGAGGTCATCCTGTAAAAGAAGACAATCTTCGATGGATTTTATGCATCGGAAGAATTTCAAATCGTCAGCAAAAAGAAGTCGAACTGAATTTAAAAAGATGTCAGGCATATCATTAATAAATATAAGGAATAGAAGTGGACCCAGGTGGCTTCCTTGGGGTACTCCTGATGTAACTTTTATAGGGTTAGAGAGAATTTGGTCAATGGATACTAATTGTATACGACCTTTTAGGTAAGAAATTAGCCATTTCAACATACTTGAGTGCAAACCCAATCTCTCAATCTTCTCAATCAAAATAAAGTGACTGACTCTAACGAAAGCCTTTGCAAAATCGGTGTAAATCACATCGATTTGATGTCCTTCTTCGAGTTTATTCAAAATAAAATTGGAAAAAATTGAAAGATTGGTGGTTGTTGATCGGCCTGCAACAAAGCCATGTTGAAATGGTGAAATATATTCTTTTAGTAAAAAAGCTAATTTAACGTAAACAATTTTTTCAAAAAGTTTTGGAATGGTTGACAGTTTACAGATTGGACGATAGTTAGATATTTCTTGTTTAGGGCCACTTTTGTGAATAGGAATGATAAAGGATTTTTTCCACTCCGAGAGAAATTCACCGCTCGCAAGAGATGTATTAAACATATGAAAAAGAGGTACAGAAAGAGCAGCTGCACACTTCTTCAGAACGATTGGAGGGACTCCATCAGGACCTGGATTGTTATCACAGTCCAAATTTAGAAGACCGTCTTCGATTTCGTATATATTCACCTCTAACTGACCAATGTCAACCATATTGTAAGTACAGTATTCATTACTTCGAGCATTTATTTCATTTGAAGTTGTATAGTTGGATTTAAAATATTCACCAAATAAATTACATATAGTTGGTAGATCAGAATAAGTTGAACCCATATATTGCATAGAGCTGGGAATACCATTTGATTTCTTTTTATTATTAATGAAGGACCAAAAAAATTTACTATTCCTCTTCAAATTTGATTCCATTGACAAAATGTAATTTTTATAAAGAAATTTGTTAAGAACATCGAATTCTCGCGCCAATCTGATATAGTTACTCTTAAATGCAGTATTGTTTGGAAAACTACGAGCTAGTTTGTAAGTCTTATTTTTTTTATTACTTAAATTACGAAGTCTTTTACTAAACCACGGAGGCTTTGAATTATTGTTAATTTTTACTTTAGGTACAAATATATTAATTGCCTCTTTCAGATTATCCATGAATAAATTATAAGATTGTAATAAATTTAACGAACTAAAATTTAAATACCACGGAATTTCCGACATATAACTCGCTATACCTTCAAAATTAGCCTTTGCGTAGTTATATTTAAAATTATTATGGTTAACTGATTTAAAATAATCATAGAACAAAAATTGCACAGATAATGCATTATGATGAACAGAGTTGGGAAAAATTGGATACAATAATTCATTAACTGATAAACTTAATTCTCTGTCCGCAAAAACAAGATCGAGTACACGATTTAAAACATTCTTACAACAATTAAATTGAACTAAATCATAACTGGAAAAAGAATCAATAAGTTCGATTTCATAATCATTATTCACATTGAATGATAAAAGTTGAAGCTCTTCGGGATCATAAACCCAGTCGATATTTGTTAAATTAAAATCTCCAAGTATAATAATATGTTCATTTTCTTTAAGCTTCGATAAATAAAATTGGCAGTTGTTTACATGAATTTTATAAAGATCTATTGTGCTTCTTGGTGGAATATAACTTACGATAATAAATAAAACACAGCGGCTTGCAATGATGACTTTGACTATAATTTGATCGATGTCATACGAATGGGAGTAGGCAGAAGAAGGCAAAAACATTTCAATACATGAGAAAGTGGAGCGAACTGCAAGCATTACACCTCCCCCTCTTTCTAATCCAGTTGTAATGGAACAGCGATCTTTTCGGAAAACTGAATAATCATTGTTATTAAATATTTCGGCATTGTGGTGATTGCTTGTCAACCAGGTCTCGGTGAGCGCAATGAAATCATATTGATTGGAGGACGAAGATAGAAAAAGAGTTTGTAATTTTGTGCGCATGCCTCCTATGTTTTGGTAATAACCTAAGAGATCATTGCGAGAACAATGCTTGGTGGGTGAAGAAGAAGAACGAAGAGAAGGTGAAGTTGGTTGTCACTGAGATGGAAGCTGATCGGTGGGTGTAGTTGTTGGTGGTGGGGGTGGTGGCGGCGGTTGGTTTGTTGATGTTGAAGGTAGTGATTCCTGCTGAGGTGCGAGTGCTGGAATAATGTCGTGAGGTGAATAATCTTTATAATTATTATTTTCTCGCGAGACGAATTTTTTTATTTGGATAAAGCATGGCCATAAAGAAGAATCCATCAGAGAGGACACTTTAGAAGATGGAACACTCAGTTTAAATGTTACAAACTTAAGTTTTGTTAAATCGGCATCCTTTTTAACTAACATATAGCATTTGAACAGATTCGATGGAATGTTTGTTTTTTTCGATATGTGGTTAATGATGTCATCAGGTTTTGTTTCGATGTTAAATCTTGATAGGTGAAGCCACTTGTAATCCGGTAGGGCACATAGAGTAGATGAGGAGTCAGTGCCGATTACTTTTCTTGCACTTGAAGATTTTTTATTGGGACGAGCTGATTTCCAATCGGAGTTATTCTGAATTGTAGGTATCGAAGAATTGATAATAGCTGGTTGTGGTGAGTCGGGATTCATTTGAAGAGATGATAATGAAATTTAAGTAGATACACCTAATGTCATCTAATTGCTAATAATCTATTAGTTCTTCCGCAATGTTCAGTTTTTTTTGGAAAACTGGACAATTTACATCATTCGCTTTATGATTATCGTTTATATCCATTTTTAAATTTATTTTGGCATTAAAACAATTTATGCATTTATTTTCAACGTTAGTACACATTTTTAAATCATGTTCCTCAGCACAGTTAACACAAGCTTTTTTGCCTGTACAACTTTTTGCTGTGTGATTATAACCACAGCAATTAAAGCACCTTTGTACATTTGTATGTTTATACACTCGGCATCTATCCCACCCAATACTAACTTTAGTACTCTCCATAACTTTACTATAGGCAACACTGTCCATCTCCACAATTGCATTAAAGCTCTCAATTTAATGTAAACACTTAATTTCGTATTCATTTAGCTCATTTTGTCTTTTAAGCGCTTTTACTAGTTCTTCCTCGCATACTTTCTCTTTCATGCCTACTATAAGAACTCGTGGTTTTCTTTTCGCCGGCACCTTAACGTTGTAATTGTCACTTTGTTTTTCTTTAAATTCATTTTCAATTTTCTTTACGGACATTTCATCTCCTTTAATTAATACCGCACCATTTTGAATATTTTTCACATTACTAATTTTTAATTGTAGGTTTGTTGGATCGATAGTGTTTTTAATCACCTCGCGAGTTTTATTATTATTTTGATTTTCTTTCGGTTTTATTATAATAACACTATTTTTTTTTCTTTAATTTTATCTGCGTTGTTGGCAGTTTTACTTGCGTTTGTGTTGGTGTTGTTTTGTTTTTTTCACTCACAACTGATTCCTTGATATGTTTTAATTCTTTTGTTTCCTTAAGACTTTGCATGGAATTTTTATTTTTACTTTCTATTACTTTTACATCCGCACTAATTTGTTCACTTTGCGATTTAAAGCATTCACTGTATTTACTGATTTTTTCCATTTCTTTTACACTTTTCTCACATACATCTTGGGCAATTTTCATCTCATTTAATCTGTCAGTGTATCTCGCTTCAATCGCCTGTAATAAATCTTTAATTTCCAATTAATTTTTTTTTTTTCAAAGAGTCTTCAAATTCATTTTTACATTCTTTTAAATAGTCTCCATTTTTCTTAGCAGTTTCCTGCATTTCTCTGACCGCTAAATCAACATTGTGTATGTACATCACACAATCATCACACATGAATCTTAACATTGGATTTGTGTCTAATACACCACTGCTATACCGGTCAAGACCACTACATGCAATCTTCGGGTGGAATATTTTACCGCAAATGCCGGCACATTGTATTCCTGATTCCCCACTAATCGCACTTTTGCATTTAAAACACTCCATAATTTACTAATTTACTTCAGAGTTTCAAACTCCCGCGCAATTTAAGTCATTTGCTTTTATGCACTGGTGAAAAACTGAATAGATTTATAACGAAATTACTATTGTTTTTAAACTTTAAAACTGGGATCGATCTAACACACGTCTATCTTCTTCGAAAGTCACTCAATCATGATCACCACAAATAATTGCAGATCTGCAAGAAGTACAGTTAGAAGAAAAAGAAGACTGCAAGGAGTTTGTTGCATTGACAAAGTAATCAATAAAGGTACTGGCAATAATTTTTTTATTAGATACCAAATTTTCGCCAACTTTAATGCTAATATCCTTTTTGGAAGATGTGGACTTGTTGAGCATATTACTTACCAATTTCCATTCATTTTTAATATTGCCTTTAGCCCGATCAAATTGGTTGCTGTAATAGCGGTCTCTACAAAGCGGAACATCTTTTCTAAGTTTTGAACACATCTTTTTATATCGTCTTTTTAAATTCGAGTTAAGTGGATGCTTCGCACATTTGGTTCTTAGCATATTTTTCAGATTAATTTTCCTTAAAATATAGTTGTTTATCCACGGTTTCAATTTTTGTTGCTTACATCTTTTATTTATAGTATAACTACATTGAATAATATATTTTTTTAAAGTTTCAATAAAGATATCATAGGCTTTCGAAATATTATCCTCCAAGTAAACTAACTGCCAATATTCATGAGAAAGTTTTGTTTTCAATAAGGAAAAATCGATTTCAGTTTTTTCAACACTTAAAACAGGAGATGAATTTTCGGGTTTACTAGGGCAGCTCACTAAAATACCTGTCATGGCATGGTCAGTAATGCCTAGATCAAAAATACATTTTTCAACTGTGCTTAACGAGCAGTTGGAAAAACGACCATAAATATGATCTAAACATTTCCCAGACGCAGGTCTTGTTTGTTCGTTGATAAAGGAGGCTAAGCCATGAGATGCAAGAACTGACAAATAAGCAGAAACGGCATCAGAATTCTCCAAAATGTCGATATTAATGTCTCGAAAAATTATTAAATTCTTTGAATCTTCTCTATCCAAAAGATTAAAAAAATCTTCCATAAACAGCAACGCACTATATTTATAAAGTCTATAAATGCAAAGAATAACAATTTCTTCTCGATCTTGTTTAAAAGACAGTTTTGAAATGTCGGCACTCAAAAAATCTATTTCCGTTGGAACACATTCATAACCATCCCTAACAAAACAACCCACACAATCAGTCAATCGCGATCTGTGGAAGCGTGCGCACGTTATCGGCTTTCACAGTTTTCTTTAACTAAAATCGGAGTGACTTTTCAAAGTTTTAATTAACCCAGCTACCTTGGCATCTGGATGGATCAGTATTTGTATTTCGACAGACATATAAATGCTGCTCTGGCCAGGGCTAGGGGAGCTTTTGCCCTGACGAAACGGTTGTTTTATAGCAGCTGGCTTGACAGCAGGGTGATGGTGATTTGCTACATGGCCCTTATCCGGCCGATGATTGCCTATGTCTTCGACGATTGCACAGAACACCAGAGTCGGAGTACAAACACTACTATTCCAACCTGGCTTTATACAACGGGGCCAACATAAACAGGATAGATAATTTCTTGCTGAAGCTTATTCGAGGTCACATTGCAAGAGCGATGTCCTCGTCTAACAGCTTAATTTTCGGGGCTTATTACCCCAACAACGAATACTACGAGAGTGTGCGTCTAAGCGGCTTTATTCCGCCCGATGCATTCCTCCACCTAGACAGTCGAGGGCTGATCCAGGATAGAGCGGCGGTTCCGCTAATCTACCACGTCGGCCGTAGAACTGTAGATCGGCGGCTCCTTTACAGTCGAGACGTCCTCGCACAAGACGGAGCTGAGCACCTTCGGTTCAGTAGGACTGTGTCCGAACGGGACCGAAGAGATAGGGTAAAGCAGGAGAACCAGTTCTGGTGGTTGAAAAACGAAGATGAAGTTCCTTCAGACATTTGATAGTTGACCTTGCTATTTTCTCTTGTATGGCCGACTTACATAGGTTTAGGTAGTTAGTTTTAAGTAGGGACAGTCAGGGTGGCACCAAAAAAAAAAAAAAAAAAAATTATAAAATCAACAAAAATACAAAAAAAAGTTTGTAAGTAGCTTATAAGTAGGTTGTAATTAGTTTAAAATTAGTTGTAAGTATTTTAAGTAGTTTTAATTAGCTTTAATTTAGTCTTATGTAGTTTGTAAGTTTTATATAAAACCAAAAAATAAAGACATAGATACCGAGTTTTTTTGTGAAATTCTTCTCGGTAAAAAATAAAACCGACCTGGATTTAGTATTAAGATAGTTCTTAGGCCGAAAGGCATCAGCATTAAGTTATTCTAGTTTAACTTCGAGTGCCCGACTGGGGCTAGTTAGTTTTAAGATATTGATAAGTAGGCTAGTTTTTTATGAATTTTTGTCTAGCTTTAAGATAGTTCTAAGATAATTGAAAAATAAAAATGAATTTACAAAAAAAAAAAAAAAAAAAGGTGGCCGATCGAGAATCCAGGGGTAGTGGGTTCGAGTCCCAGTCGGGTTACGATTATTATTTGGCTGCTTTTTTCCACAATCGCGAAGTCGAAAACTTCATTGAGTGGGAGGAGCAGCAAATGTCATCCAATAACATAGCGGGGACATCGAAAGGTGTCCCAGCAACAACAACAAAGCCAGCTATGGCACCACCAAGCAAAGCCACGTTTAGTGCAATAGCATCAACAACAACAACAACCAAGCAAGCGATGGCACCAGTCATACCATCAACATGCGCCGTAGCACCTCAGCCCAGCTGCCAGCCGGGGTGAAGGAGACGGCGCGTACAGCAAAGACATCAGCAGCAGCAAAAATCCAACAACAATTGGATACCTCTCCATCCGATGACGACATCGAGTACATGTCCAAAGGCGGTGAGGGTTTATATACAACGGGGGACTCCAACAGCAATCTGCTTGTGGACTTATCCTCGCCAGAGGCGTCCTCCGAAGAGGAAAATGAGGGGCAAGTCACGCTTGATGAGAAAGCCATCAGCGAAAAAATTGATGCTATCCGGGGAGAGATGGAAAGGCTTAACTCTATAGTTACCCCTCTAATTCAAGCCCTAAAAGCCAAGCAAGAAGCTTGACGAGAACGTGAGAGGCAGGAGTGCGAGAAGAAAAAAGCACTTAAGGCGCCATTAAAAGCACCGCCACAAGAGCTGGCACAGCCAGAGCAAAGGCTAGCACAGCAGCAACAACAGCAACTGCCACAGTAGAGCCAACAAGAGCAGCAACAACAACAGCATTCAACCGAACAACCACAGCAGCAACCGAAGGTGCAACGCACAAAAAAACAACAGCAGCAGCAACAACAAAAACCACAGGAGCAGAGTCAGCAGCAGCGGAACGAGCAGCAGCAGGGAGTACACCAGCAGCAGCAACAGCCGCCCCAAAATAAAAAAGAAAAGGTGCCACCAATAAACACCTTTAAAATAGAGCTACAGGAAACCATAGACCTGTGTAAGTCGGCCATAGGCCAAAACTTTTTTATTAAACGCTTAAGCAAAGATAGACATGCTATCCACTGCTCAACAGTGGCGCAGCATAAAATAATTAAAGAGTTGTTAAAGAAATCCACGACTAAATTCTTCAGTTTTACCCCAAAAGTGGATAAATATCAAACGGTCCTCTTGAAGAGCATAGATTCCTGCACGGAACCACAGGTGCTCTTAATGAGCTCCGTCAAAAAGCGAGCGACGATCTCGACTTTATCGGGGTCAAACCGTTCGCTACAGTCAGAGCCAGACGGGAGAAGCGGTCTTTGCCGTTCTTCCTGGTACAGCTATCGCCCAGCAGCAAACTGGATAGTTTGAGGAGGATCTCCATCCTCAACTACCAGGTTGTAACTTGGAATAAATTAAAGAGACGCGGTGACATGCTTCAATGCTTGCGCTGCCAAAGGTTTGGCCACGCTGCAGCAAACTGCGAAATGCAGTCACGCTGCGTTAAGTGTGGTGAGGACCACATTAAGGGGGAGTGTAGGCCCGGTGAAGACCGGGTCGAAGACATGACCCAGCTTAAATGTGCGCTCTGCGGAAAGGAGGGGTACCCTGCTAATTATCGGGGTTGCTCAGCTTTTCAGCAGATAAGAATTAATAAAGCGGCTAAGCAGACAGCTGTAGAGATACGCCCATCAACGCGTGCTCCTACAACACCGCCCGTCAATCCCCAAATTTCCTACGCCCAAATGGCGGCAGGAAAGGGAAAAACGGTACAGCCTGCAGCTAAGGTAGCTCAACCGGCCCTCGCCAAAAGCTCCGGACGCTCAGGCCGAAATAAGAAGCATGTTGCTGGCAATTCAAGGCCAGCTGACAGGCCTTCACAATCAGATAAAGGAGAGGCAACTAGGGTAGACTATCTCTACTCTGTTTTGCCTAGCCTAACGCAAATTAGAGGTTAAAGGCGCGCTGTCGGAGAGGCCTCTTAGGATCCTTGCTGTGAATGTAAATTCACTGATTAGGACCGAACGTAGAGCTAATCTTTTCCAATTGTTGAAAGACCAAAGTCCAGACGTGTTTATGGCCAGCGAAACTAAGCTGAACCAGAAACATAAATTGACTAACAACAATTACAATATCGTTAGAAGAGATCGACCCAACTCCACTCAAGGGGGGGGGGGGGCGTCGCAATTTTCATACGAAAAGGCATAAATCATAAAGTTATATATAATAGTGATCTACGTGGATTTCGGCTGTTAGAGGCGTGTGTCGTATGCATTCCTCTCCAACAGGGGAAGCGAATGTATGTGATCGCGGCTTATGCACCGGAATCACCTCAGCCAACTGATTTTTTGACAGAGCTTGAAAAACTTTTCGAAGGTCTACACTTGAGCTTGGACGAAAATTACTTTCTCATGGCCGGTGATTTGAATGCCAAACACTTAGATTGGGGAAATCAAGTACAGAATCCGAGAGGTATTCATCTTTTTAATTGGATGAGTCAGTATAACGCTGAATATCGTATAGAACTGCTGGCTACGGATCGGCCATCTTTTCCAAGAAGCGGTGCCTATCTGGATTTATTGCTATTTGACGCAAGACTGACAATTACTGACACTGTGGGTCAAAGACCAAGGAACTGTTTACGAACGATCGAGTACGATAGTGACCACTGCGGACTCGCTGCCGTAGTACAGCTTCCGAACGAGCTCGTGGAGTTGGATGAGTATGTACCTGTGCATACTTACAATTACAGTAAGGTGCGCTGGCCACGCTTTACCAATGCCTTAACGAGCGAAATTAGATCGAACAACATATCCCCACCAAATGACAGAAATTTGACAAATAACGAAATAGACCAATACTTAGACCAAATGGACGAGACAATCAAACGAACAATGAATAGAACAATACCGAAATACAAACAACGGGACGCAACCGACATGTACCGGAACGCGACCATTGACGCATTACACAGACAAAAAAGTGGACTGCTGACAAGACTCAAACTCTTGTACCGACGGTTTACTGACCCTCACGACTTGGAGATTAGGACACTGAAGTCGTCGATCAAGAACATCAACCAACTAATTAAAGAAAACTATCGGTTGTCAATTAATTTGTATTGGGATAACAAAATTCGGGCCGTTAACTCTAGTGACCCGAGCATGTTTCCCCAAATTAACAAGATATTTAGAAGGAATGATCAGAACGATCTTCCGTGTCTTAAGCTTCACAGAACGACGGACAACAGAGACGTACTTCTGACAGCTGGAATTGATCCAGAGGACGCCGTCTTGGACGATGACCTCTTTATTATCGAAGATCCGCAGGAGAAAGTAGAGGCTGTGGGGGCTGCTTTCCAGCAAGTGTACAAGGTGAATGCGTGCATTCGCCCGAATCAGGAACTGGAAAACAGAGCCATGCTCCATCACTTCTACATTCGGAATGACATAACGCAATGGCGATCAGAGAAACTTGGTTTCACCGGGTTCAATGAAGATCATTTGGCAAACGCCATAATCGCCGAGCGAAATGGGCCCAGTTCCCTGTTAATTACGAAGGTGGAGCTCCAGCTCATCTTCGATTCATTAAAGAAGATGAAGTCAGCAGGAGTCGATGGCATATCCAACGTTGTACTTCGACATTAACCTCAAGAAGCAGTAGACATTTATACTACTCTGCTTAACAACGCTCTGAATAATGCATATTTATCCAGTGCGTTGGAAGGCAGATGTGGTGCATCCTCTCCCGAAAAAGGGAAAGGACAACTCCAATCCGGCGAATCTTCGGTCGATAAGTCTTCTTCCGAGTATCAGCAAGGTATTCGAAAAAGTTATCAATAAAGCTCTGTCTAAGTGGGCAGAGGACAATAATATCATACCGGACAATCAGTTCGGTTTTAAGGCGGGACATGACACCATTCATGCCGCGTCGAAACTCGTTTCTGATGTCCAATGGAACAAATCTAAGAAGCAGTGTACGGGTGCCTGTCTGGTTGATTTGGAGAAGGCCTTCGACACCGTATGGTTAGAGGGTCTTTATCTAAAGCTGACAAGACTTGGCATTAGTAAACCACTATTATATATGCTTTATGATATGCTCAATGGCAGAAAGTTTGTTGTCAAAAGTGTCAATGTAACTTCTGCCACAACCTTTAATATTAAAAATGGTCTTCAGCAGGGAGCGGTCAACTCGCCGATTCTATTCAGCATTTACACCAGCGATCTGATAAGTAGTCTAACTCAGGTAATTGCGTATGCCGACGATCTAATTGCGTACAGAACAGCTCCAAAAGTCGAGGTCATCAGGGTTCTGTTGCAGCGTGACTTCGAGCAGATTCAGCGATATTGCGATAACTGGAAGTTGAAAATCAACTTTCAAAAATCAGAAACTATCTTGTTTAGGACTCCGTTGCGTGGAGCCACAAGGGATACAAGAAAGAACTGGCGCAAGCTGGTGATCGTAGGGCCAAATGGACATCCACTGGCGAGTAAAAGTGTAGTAAAGTACCTTGGCATCTGGATGGATCAGTATTTGTATTTCGACAGCAGCAACAGCCGCCCCAAAATAAAAAAGAAAAGGTGCCACCAATAAACACCTATAAAATAGAGATACAGGAAACCATAGACCTGTGTAAGTCGGCCATAGGCCAAAACTTTTTTATTAAACGCTTAAGCAAAGATAGACATGCTATCCACTGCTCAACAGTGGCGCAGCATAAAATAATTAAAGAGTTGTTAAAGAAATCCACGACTAAATTCTTCAGTTTTACCCCAAAAGTGGATAAATATCAAACGGTCCTCTTGAAGGGCATAGATTCCTGCACGGAACCACAGGTGAGGTGCTCTTAATGAGCTCCGTCAAAAAGCGAGCGACGATCTCGACTTTATCGGGGTCAAACCGTTCGCTACAGTCAGAGCCAGACGGGAGAAGCGGTCTTTGCCGTTCTTCCTGGTACAGCTATCGCCCAGCAGCAAACTGGATAGTTTGAGGAGGATCTCCGTCCTCAACTACCAGGTTGTAACTTGGGATAAATTAAAGAGACGCGGTGACATGCTTCAATGCTTGCGCTGCCAAAGGTTTGGCCACGCTGCAGCAAACTGCGAAATGCAGTCACGCTGCGTTAAGTGTGGTGAGGACCACATTAAGGGGGAGTGTAGGCTCGGTGAAGACCGGGTCGAAGACATGACCCAGCTTAAATGTGCGTTCTGCGGAAAGGAGGGGCACCCTGCTAATTATCGGGGTTGCTCAGCTTTTCAGCAGATAAGAATTAATAAAGCGGCTAAGCAGACAGCTGTAGAGATACGCCCATCAACGCGTGCTCCTACAACAACGCCCGTCAATCCCCAAATTTCCTACGCCCAAATGGCGGCAGGAAAGGGAAAAACGGTACAGCCTGCAGCTAAGGTAGCTCAACCGGCCCTCGTGCCAAAAGCTCCGGACGCTCAGGCCGAAATAAGAAGCATGTTGCTGGCCTTGAATTGCCAGCTGACAGGCCTTCACAATCAGATAAAGGAGAGGCGACTAGGGTAGACTATCTCTACTCTGTTTTGCCTAGCCTAACGCAAATTAGAGGTTAAAGGCGCGCTGTCGGAGAGGCCTCTTAGGATCCTTGCTGTGAATGTAAATTCACTGATTAGGACCGAACGTAGAGCTAATCTTTTCCAATTGTTGAAAGACCAAAGTCCAGACGTGTTTATGGCCAGCGAAACTAAGCTGAACCAGAAACATAAATTGACTAACAACAATTACAATATCGTTAGAAGAGATCGACCCAACTCCACTCAAGGGGGGGGGGGGGCGTCGCAATTTTCATACGAAAAGGCATAAATCATAAAGTTATATATAATAGTGATCTACGTGGATTTCGGCTGTTAGAGGCGTGTGTCGTATGCATTCCTCTCCAACAGGGGAAGCGAATGTATGTGATCGCGGCTTATGCACCGGAATCACCTCAGCCAACTGATTTTTTGACAGAGCTTGAAAAACTTTTCGAAGGTCTACACTTGAGCTTGGACGAAAATTACTTTCTCATGGCCGGTGATTTGAATGCCAAACACTTAGATTGGGGAAATCAAGTACAGAATCCGAGAGGTATTCATCTTTTTAATTGGATGAGTCAGTATAACGCTGAATATCGTATAGAACTGCTGGCTACGGATCGGCCATCTTTTCCAAGAAGCGGTGCCTATCTGGATTTATTGCTATTTGACGCAAGACTGACAATTACTGACACTGTGGGTCAAAGACCAAGGAACTGTTTACGAACGATCGAGTACGATAGTGACCACTGCGGACTCGCTGCCGTAGTACAGCTTCCGAACGAGCTCGTGGAGTTGGATGAGTATGTACCTGTGCATACTTACAATTACAGTAAGGTGCGCTGGCCACGCTTTACCAATGCCTTAACGAGCGAAATTAGATCGAACAACATATCCCCACCAAATGACAGAAATTTGACAAATAACGAAATAGACCAATACTTAGACCAAATGGACGAGACAATCAAACGAACAATGAATAGAACAATACCGAAATACAAACAACGGGACGCAACCGACATGTACCGGAACGCGACCATTGACGCATTACACAGACAAAAAAGTGGACTGCTGACAAGACTCAAACTCTTGTACCGACGGTTTACTGACCCTCACGACTTGGAGATTAGGACACTGAAGTCGTCGATCAAGAACATCAACCAACTAATTAAAGAAAACTATCGGTTGTCAATTAATTTGTATTGGGATAACAAAATTCGGGCCGTTAACTCTAGTGACGCGAGCATGTTTCCCCAAATTAACAAGATATTTAGAAGGAATGATCAGAACGATCTTCCGTGTCTTAAGCTTCACAGAACGACGGACAACAGAGACGTACTTCTGACAGCTGGAATTGATCCAGAGGACGCCGTCTTGGACGATGACCTCTTTATTATCGAAGATCCGCAGGAGAAAGTAGAGGCTGTGGGGGCTGCTTTCCAGCAAGTGTACAAGGTGAATGCGTGCATTCGCCCGAATCAGGAACTGGAAAACAGAGCCATGCTCCATCACTTCTACATTCGGAATGACATAACGCAATGGCGATCAGAGAAACTTGGTTTCACCGGGTTCAATGAAGATCATTTGGCAAACGCCATAATCGCCGAGCGAAATGGGCCCAGTTCCCTGTTAATTACGAAGGTGGAGCTCCAGCTCATCTTCGATTCATTAAAGAAGATGAAGTCAGCAGGAGTCGATGGCATATCCAACGTTGTACTTCGACATTAACCTCAAGAAGCAGTAGACATTTATACTACTCTGCTTAACAACGCTCTGAATAATGCATATTTATCCAGTGCGTTGGAAGGCAGATGTGGTGCATCCTCTCCCGAAAAAGGGAAAGGACAACTCCAATCCGGCGAATCTTCGGTCGATAAGTCTTCTTCCGAGTATCAGCAAGGTATTCGAAAAAGTTATCAATAAAGCTCTGTCTAAGTGGGCAGAGGACAATAATATCATACCGGACAATCAGTTCGGTTTTAAGGCGGGACATGACACCATTCATGCCGCGTCGAAACTCGTTTCTGATGTCCAATGGAACAAATCTAAGAAGCAGTGTACGGGTGCCTGTCTGGTTGATTTGGAGAAGGCCTTCGACACCGTATGGTTAGAGGGTCTTTATCTAAAGCTGACAAGACTTGGCATTAGTAAACCACTATTATATATGCTTTATGATATGCTCAATGGCAGAAAGTTTGTTGTCAAAAGTGTCAATGTAACTTCTGCCACAACCTTTAATATTAAAAATGGTCTTCAGCAGGGAGCGGTCAACTCGCCGATTCTATTCAGCATTTACACCAGCGATCTGATAAGTAGTCTAACTCAGGTAATTGCGTATGCCGACGATCTAATTGCGTACAGAACAGCTCCAAAAGTCGAGGTCATCAGGGTTCTGTTGCAGCGTGACTTCGAGCAGATTCAGCGATATTGCGATAACTGGAAGTTGAAAATCAACTTTCAAAAATCAGAAACTATCTTGTTTAGGACTCCGTTGCGTGGAGCCACAAGGGATACGAGAAAGAACTGGCGCAAGCTGGTGATCGTAGGGCCAAATGGACATCCACTGGCGAATAAAAGTGTAGTAAAGTACCTTGGCATCTGGATGGATCAGTATTTGTATTTCGACTGCAGCACCATCCGCCCCAAAATAAAAAAGAAAAGGTGCCACCAATAAACACCTATAAAATAGAGCTACAGGAAACCATAGACCTGTGTAAGTCGGCCATAGGCCAAAACTTTTTTATTAAACGCTTAAGCAAAGATAGACATGCTATCCACTGCTCAACAGTGGCGCAGCATAAAATAATTAAAGAGTTGTTAAAGAAATCCACGACTGAGTTCTTCAGTTTTACCCCAAAAGTGGATAAATATCAAACGGTCCTCTTGAAGGGCATAGATTCCTGCACGGAACCACAGGTGCTCTTAATGAGCTCCGTCAAAAAGCGAGCGACGATCTCGACTTTATCGGGGTCAAGCCGTTCGCTACAGTCAGAGCCAGACGGGAGAAGCGGTCTTTGCCGTTCTTCCTGGTACAGCTATCGCCCAGCAGCAAACTGGATAGTTTGAGGAGGATCTCCGTCCTCAACTACCAGGTTGTAACTTGGGATAAATTAAAGAGACGCGGTGACATGCTTCAATGCTTGCGCTGCCAAAGGTTTGGCCACGCTGCAGCAAACTGCGAAATGCAGTCACGCTGCGTTAAGTGTGGTGAGGACCACATTAAGGGGGAGTGTAGGCTCGGTGAAGACCGGGTCGAAGACATGACCCAGCTTAAATGTGCGCTCTGCGGAAAGGAGGGGCACCCTGCTAATTATCGGGGTTGCTCAGCTTTTCAGCAGATAAGAATTAATAAAGCGGCTAAGCAGACAGCTGTAGAGATACGCCCATCAACGCGTGCTCCTACAACACCGCCCGTCAATCCCCAAATTTCCTACGCCCAAATGGCGGCAGGAAAGGGAAAAACGGTACAGCCTGCAGCTAAGGTAGCTCAACCGGCCCTCGTGCCAAAAGCTCCGGACGCTCAGGCCGAAATAAGAAGCATGTTGCTGGCAATTCAAGGCTAGCTGACAGGCCTTCACAATCAGATAAAGGAGAGGCGACTAGGGTAGACTATCTCTACTCTGTTTTGCCTAGCCTAACGCAAATTAGAGGTTAAAGGCGCGCTGTCGGAGAGGCCTCTTAGGATCCTTGCTGTGAATGTAAATTCACTGATTAGGACCGAACGTAGAGCTAATCTTTTCCAATTGTTGAAAGACCAAAGTCCAGACGTGTTTATGGCCAGCGAAACTAAGCTGAACCAGAAACATAAATTGACTAACAACAATTACAATATCGTTAGAAGAGATCGACCCAACTCCACTCAAGGGGGGGGGGGGCGTCGCAATTTTCATACGAAAAGGCATAAATCATAAAGTTATATATAATAGTGATCTACGTAGATTTCGGCTGTTAGAGGCGTGTGTCGTATGCATTCCTCTCCAACAGGGGAAGCGAATGTATGTGATCGCGGCTTATGCACCGGAATCACCTCAGCCAACTGATTTTTTGACAGAGCTTGAAAAACTTTTCGAAGGTCTACACTTGAGCTTGGACGAAAATTACTTTCTCATGGCCGGTGATTTGAATGCCAAACACTTAGATTGGGGAAATCAAGTACAGAATCCGAGAGGTATTCATCTTTTTAATTGGATGAGTCAGTATAACGCTGAATATCGTATAGAACTGCTGGCTACGGATCGGCCATCTTTTCCAAGAAGCGGTGCCTATCTGGATTTATTGCTATTTGACGCAAGACTGACAATTACTGACACTGTGGGTCAAAGACCAAGGAACTGTTTACGAACGATCGAGTACGATAGTGACCACTGCGGACTCGCTGCCGTAGTACAGCTTCCGAACGAGCTCGTGGAGTTGGATGAGTATGTACCTGTGCATACTTACAATTACAGTAAGGTGCGCTGGCCACGCTTTACCAATGCCTTAACGAGCGAAATTAGATCGAACAACATATCCCCACCAAATGACAGAAATTTGACAAATAACGAAATAGACCAATACTTAGACCAAATGGACGAGACAATCAAACGAACAATGAATAGAACAATACCGAAATACAAACAACGGGACGCAACCGACATGTACCGGAACGCGACCATTGACGCATTACACAGACAAAAAAGTGGACTGCTGACAAGACTCAAACTCTTGTACCGACGGTTTACTGACCCTCACGACTTGGAGATTAGGACACTGAAGTCGTCGATCAAGAACATCAACCAACTAATTAAAGAAAACTATCGGTTGTCAATTAATTTGTATTGGGATAACAAAATTCGGGCCGTTAACTCTAGTGACCCGAGCATGTTTCCCCAAATTAACAAGATATTTAGAAGGAATGATCAGAACGATCTTCCGTGTCTTAAGCTTCACAGAACGACGGACAACAGAGACGTACTTCTGACAGCTGGAATTGATCCAGAGGACGCCGTCTTGGACGATGACCTCTTTATTATCGAAGATCCGCAGGAGAAAGTAGAGGCTGTGGGGGCTGCTTT
Organism: Dasysyrphus albostriatus; assembly: GCA_946251815.1. Lineage (NCBI taxonomy): Eukaryota > Metazoa > Arthropoda > Insecta > Diptera > Syrphidae > Dasysyrphus > Dasysyrphus albostriatus. The sequence goes on from OX276335.1 coordinate 118,112,067, forward strand.
CCAGCAAGTGTACAAGGTGAATGCGTGCATTCGCCCGAATCAGGAACTGGAAAACAGAGCCATGCTCCATCACTTCTACATTCGGAATGACATAACGCAATGGCGATCAGAGAAACTTGGTTTCACCGGGTTCAATGAAGATCATTTGGCAAACGCCATAATCGCCGAGCGAAATGGGCCCAGTTCCCTGTTAATTACGAAGGTGGAGCTCCAGCTCATCTTCGATTCATTAAAGAAGATGAAGTCAGCAGGAGTCGATGGCATATCCAACGTTGTACTTCGACATTAACCTCAAGAAGCAGTAGACATTTATACTACTCTGCTTAACAACGCTCTGAATAATGCATATTTATCCAGTGCGTTGGAAGGCAGATGTGGTGCATCCTCTCCCGAAAAAGGGAAAGGACAACTCCAATCCGGCGAATCTTCGGTCGATAAGTCTTCTTCCGAGTATCAGCAAGGTATTCGAAAAAGTTATCAATAAAGCTCTGTCTAAGTGGGCAGAGGACAATAATATCATACCGGACAATCAGTTCGGTTTTAAGGCGGGACATGACACCATTCATGCCGCGTCGAAACTCGTTTCTGATGTCCAATGGAACAAATCTAAGAAGCAGTGTACGGGTGCCTGTCTGGTTGATTTGGAGAAGGCCTTCGACACCGTATGGTTAGAGGGTCTTTATCTAAAGCTGACAAGACTTGGCATTAGTAAACCACTATTATATATGCTTTATGATATGCTCAATGGCAGAAAGTTTGTTGTCAAAAGTGTCAATGTAACTTCTGCCACAACCTTTAATATTAAAAATGGTCTTCAGCAGGGAGCGGTCAACTCGCCGATTCTATTCAGCATTTACACCAGCGATCTGATAAGTAGTCTAACTCAGGTAATTGCGTATGCCGACGATCTAATTGCGTACAGAACAGCTCCAAAAGTCGAGGTCATCAGGGTTCTGTTGCAGCGTGACTTCGAGCAGATTCAGCGATATTGCGATAACTGGAAGTTGAAAATCAACTTTCAAAAATCAGAAACTATCTTGTTTAGGACTCCGTTGCGTGGAGCCACAAGGGATACGAGAAAGAACTGGCGCAAGCTGGTGATCGTAGGGCCAAATGGACATCCACTGGCGAATAAAAGTGTAGTAAAGTACCTTGGCATCTGGATGGATCAGTATTTGTATTTCGACTGCAGCACCATCCGCCCCAAAATAAAAAAGAAAAGGTGCCACCAATAAACACCTATAAAATAGAGCTACAGGAAACCATAGACCTGTGTAAGTCGGCCATAGGCCAAAACTTTTTTATTAAACGCTTAAGCAAAGATAGACATGCTATCCACTGCTCAACAGTGGCGCAGCATAAAATAATTAAAGAGTTGTTAAAGAAATCCACGACTGAGTTCTTCAGTTTTACCCCAAAAGTGGATAAATATCAAACGGTCCTCTTGAAGGGCATAGATTCCTGCACGGAACCACAGGTGCTCTTAATGAGCTCCGTCAAAAAGCGAGCGACGATCTCGACTTTATCGGGGTCAAGCCGTTCGCTACAGTCAGAGCCAGACGGGAGAAGCGGTCTTTGCCGTTCTTCCTGGTACAGCTATCGCCCAGCAGCAAACTGGATAGTTTGAGGAGGATCTCCGTCCTCAACTACCAGGTTGTAACTTGGGATAAATTAAAGAGACGCGGTGACATGCTTCAATGCTTGCGCTGCCAAAGGTTTGGCCACGCTGCAGCAAACTGCGAAATGCAGTCTCGCTGCGTTAAGTGTGGTGAGGACCACATTAAGGGGGAGTGTAGGCTCGGTGAAGACCGGGTCGAAGACATGACCCAGCTTAAATGTGCGCTCTGCGGAAAGGAGGGGCACCCTGCTAATTATCGGGGTTGCTCAGCTTTTCAGCAGATAAGAATTAATAAAGCGGCTAAGCAGACAGCTGTAGAGATACGCCCATCAACGCGTGCTCCTACAACACCGCCCGTCAATCCCCAAATTTCCTACGCCCAAATGGCGGCAGGAAAGGGAAAAACGGTACAGCCTGCAGCTAAGGTAGCTCAACCGGCCCTCGTGCCAAAAGCTCCGGACGCTCAGGCCGAAATAAGAAGCATGTTGCTGGCAATTCAAGGCTAGCTGACAGGCCTTCACAATCAGATAAAGGAGAGGCGACTAGGGTAGACTATCTCTACTCTGTTTTGCCTAGCCTAACGCAAATTAGAGGTTAAAGGCGCGCTGTCGGAGAGGCCTCTTAGGATCCTTGCTGTGAATGTAAATTCACTGATTAGGACCGAACGTAGAGCTAATCTTTTCCAATTGTTGAAAGACCAAAGTCCAGACGTGTTTATGGCCAGCGAAACTAAGCTGAACCAGAAACATAAATTGACTAACAACAATTACAATATCGTTAGAAGAGATCGACCCAACTCCACTCAAGGGGGGGGGGGGCGTCGCAATTTTCATACGAAAAGGCATAAATCATAAAGTTATATATAATAGTGATCTACGTAGATTTCGGCTGTTAGAGGCGTGTGTCGTATGCATTCCTCTCCAACAGGGGAAGCGAATGTATGTGATCGCGGCTTATGCACCGGAATCACCTCAGCCAACTGATTTTTTGACAGAGCTTGAAAAACTTTTCGAAGGTCTACACTTGAGCTTGGACGAAAATTACTTTCTCATGGCCGGTGATTTGAATGCCAAACACTTAGATTGGGGAAATCAAGTACAGAATCCGAGAGGTATTCATCTTTTTAATTGGATGAGTCAGTATAACGCTGAATATCGTATAGAACTGCTGGCTACGGATCGGCCATCTTTTCCAAGAAGCGGTGCCTATCTGGATTTATTGCTATTTGACGCAAGACTGACAATTACTGACACTGTGGGTCAAAGACCAAGGAACTGTTTACGAACGATCGAGTACGATAGTGACCACTGCGGACTCGCTGCCGTAGTACAGCTTCCGAACGAGCTCGTGGAGTTGGATGAGTATGTACCTGTGCATACTTACAATTACAGTAAGGTGCGCTGGCCACGCTTTACCAATGCCTTAACGAGCGAAATTAGATCGAACAACATATCCCCACCAAATGACAGAAATTTGACAAATAACGAAATAGACCAATACTTAGACCAAATGGACGAGACAATCAAACGAACAATGAATAGAACAATACCGAAATACAAACAACGGGACGCAACCGACATGTACCGGAACGCGACCATTGACGCATTACACAGACAAAAAAGTGGACTGCTGACAAGACTCAAACTCTTGTACCGACGGTTTACTGACCCTCACGACTTGGAGATTAGGACACTGAAGTCGTCGATCAAGAACATCAACCAACTAATTAAAGAAAACTATCGGTTGTCAATTAATTTGTATTGGGATAACAAAATTCGGGCCGTTAACTCTAGTGACCCGAGCATGTTTCCCCAAATTAACAAGATATTTAGAAGGAATGATCAGAACGATCTTCCGTGTCTTAAGCTTCACAGAACGACGGACAACAGAGACGTACTTCTGACAGCTGGAATTGATCCAGAGGACGCCGTCTTGGACGATGACCTCTTTATTATCGAAGATCCGCAGGAGAAAGTAGAGGCTGTGGGGGCTGCTTTCCAGCAAGTGTACAAGGTGAATGCGTGCATTCGCCCGAATCAGGAACTGGAAAACAGAGCCATGCTCCATCACTTCTACATTCGGAATGACATAACGCAATGGCGATAAGAGAAACTTGGTTTCACCGGGTTCAATGAAGATCATTTGGCAAACGCCATAATCGCCGAGCGAAATGGGCCCAGTTCCCTGTTAATTACGAAGGTGGAGCTACAGCTCGTCCTCGATTCATTAAAGAAGAAGAAGTCAGCAGGAGTCGATGGCATATCCAACGTTGTACTTCGACATTAACCTCAAGAAGCAGTAGACATTTATACTACTCTGCTTAACAACGCTCTGAATAATGCATATTTATCCAGTGCGTTGGAAGGCAGATGTGGTGCATCCTCTCCCGAAAAAGGGAAAGGACAAATCCAATCCGGCGAATCTCCGGTCGATAAGTCTTCTTCCGAGTATCAGCAAGGTATTCGAAAAAGTTATCAATAAAGTTATCTAAGTGGGCAGAGGACAATAATATCATACCGGACAATCAATTCGGTTTTAAGGCGGGACATGACACCATTCATGCCGCGTCGAAACTCGTTTCTGATGTCCAATGGAACAAATCTAAGAAGCAGTGTACGGGTGCCTGTCTGGTTGATTTGGAGAAGGCCTTCGACACCGTATGGTTAGAGGGTCTTTATCTAAAGCTGACAAGACTTGGCATTAGTAAACCACTATTATATATGCTCAATGGCAGAAAGTTTGTTGTCAAAAGTGTCAATGTAACTTCTGCCACAACCTTTAATATTAAAAATGGTCTTCAGCAGGGAGCGGTCAACTCGCCGATTCTATTCAGCATTTACACCAGCGATCTGATAAGTAGTCTAACTCAGGTAATTGCGTATGCCGACGATCTAATTGCGTACAGAACAGCTCCAAAAGTCGAGGTCATCAGGGTTCTGTTGCAGCGTGACTTCGAGCAGATTCAGCGATATTGCGATAACTGGAAGTTGAAAATCAACTTTCAAAAATCAGAAACTATCTTGTTTAGGACTCCGTTGCGTGGAGCCACAAGGGATACAAGAAAGAACTGGCGCAAGCTGGTGATCGTAGGGCCAAATGGACATCCACTGGCGAATAAAAGTGTAGTAAAGTACCTTGGCATCTGGATGGATCAGTATTTGTATTTCGACAGCAGCAACAGCCGCCCCAAAATAAAAAAGAAAAGGTGCCACCAATAAACACCTATAAAATAGAGATACAGGAAACCATAGACCTGTGTAAGTCGGCCATAGGCCAAAACTTTTTTATTAAACGCTTAAGCAAAGATAGACATGCTATCCACTGCTCAACAGTGGCGCAGCATAAAATAATTAAAGAGTTGTTAAAGAAATCCACGACTAAATTCTTCAGTTTTACCCCAAAAGTGGATAAATATCAAACGGTCCTCTTGAAGGGCATAGATTCCTGCACGGAACCACAGGTGCTCTTAATGAGCTCCGTCTAAAAGCGAGCGACGATCTCGACTTTATCGGGGTCAAACCGTTCGCTACAGTCAGAGCCAGACGGGAGAAGCGGTCTTTGCCGTTCTTCCTGGTACAGCTATCGCCCAGCAGCAAACTGGATAGTTTGAGGAGGATCTCCGTCCTCAACTACCAGGTTGTAACTTGGGATAAATTAAAGAGACGCGGTGACATGCTTCAATGCTTGCGCTGCCAAAGGTTTGGCCACGCTGCAGCAAACTGCGAAATGCAGTCACGCTGCGTTAAGTGTGGTGAGGACCACATTAAGGGGGAGTGTAGGCTCGGTGAAGACCGGGTCGAAGACATGACCCAGCTTAAATGTGCGTTCTGCGGAAAGGAGGGGCACCCTGCTAATTATCGGGGTTGCTCAGCTTTTCAGCAGATAAGAATTAATAAAGCGGCTAAGCAGACAGCTGTAGAGATACGCCCATCAACGCGTGCTCCTACAACAACGCCCGTCAATCCCCAAATTTCCTACGCCCAAATGGCGGCAGGAAAGGGAAAAACGGTACAGCCTGCAGCTAAGGTAGCTCAACCGGCCCTCGTGCCAAAAGCTCCGGACGCTCAGGCCGAAATAAGAAGCATGTTGCTGGCCTTGAATTGCCAGCTGACAGGCCTTCACAATCAGATAAAGGAGAGGCGACTAGGGTAGACTATCTCTACTCTGTTTTGCCTAGCCTAACGCAAATTAGAGGTTAAAGGCGCGCTGTCGGAGAGGCCTCTTAGGATCCTTGCTGTGAATGTAAATTCACTGATTAGGACCGAACGTAGAGCTAATCTTTTCCAATTGTTGAAAGACCAAAGTCCAGACGTGTTTATGGCCAGCGAAACTAAGCTGAACCAGAAACATAAATTGACTAACAACAATTACAATATCGTTAGAAGAGATCGACCCAACTCCACTCAAGGGGGGGGGGGGCGTCGCAATTTTCATACGAAAAGGCATAAATCATAAAGTTATATATAATAGTGATCTACGTGGATTTCGGCTGTTAGAGGCGTGTGTCGTATGCATTCCTCTCCAACAGGGGAAGCGAATGTATGTGATCGCGGCTTATGCACCGGAATCACCTCAGCCAACTGATTTTTTGACAGAGCTTGAAAAACTTTTCGAAGGTCTACACTTGAGCTTGGACGAAAATTACTTTCTCATGGCCGGTGATTTGAATGCCAAACACTTAGATTGGGGAAATCAAGTACAGAATCCGAGAGGTATTCATCTTTTTAATTGGATGAGTCAGTATAACGCTGAATATCGTATAGAACTGCTGGCTACGGATCGGCCATCTTTTCCAAGGAGCGGTGCCTATCTGGATTTATTGCTATTTGACGCAAGACTGACAATTACTGACACTGTGGGTCAAAGACCAAGGAACTGTTTACGAACGATCGAGTACGATAGTGACCACTGCGGACTCGCTGCCGTAGTACAGCTTCCGAACGAGCTCGTGGAGTTGGATGAGTATGTACCTGTGCATACTTACAATTACAGTAAGGTGCGCTGGCCACGCTTTACCAATGCCTTAACGAGCGAAATTAGATCGAACAACATATCCCCACCAAATGACAGAAATTTGACAAATAACGAAATAGACCAATACTTAGACCAAATGGACGAGACAATCAAACGAACAATGAATAGAACAATACCGAAATACAAACAACGGGACGCAACCGAAATGTACCGGAACGCGACCATTGACGTATTACACAGACAAAAAAGTGGACTGCTGACAAGACTCAAACTCTTGTACCGACGGTTTACTGACCCTCACGACTTGGAGACTAGGACACTGAAGTCGTCGATCAAGAACATCAACCAACTAATTAAAGAAAACTATCGGTTGTCAATTAATTTGTATTGGGATAACAAAATTCGGGCCGTTAACTCTAGTGACCCGAACATGTTTCCCCAAATTAACAAGATATTTAGAAGGAATGATCAGAACTATCTTCCGTGTCTTAAGCTTCATAGAACGACGGACAACAGAGACGTACTTCTGACAGCTAGAATTGATCCAGAGGATGCCTTCTTGGACGATGACCTCTTTATTATCGAAGATCCGCAGGAGAAAGTAGAGGCTGTGGGGGCTGCTTTCCAGCAAGTGTACAAGGTGAATGCGTGCATTCGCCCGAATCAGGAACTGGAAAACAGAGCCATGCTCCATCACTTCTACATTCGGAATGACATAACGCAATGGCGATAAGAGAAACTTGGTTTCACCGGGTTCAATGAAGATCATTTGGCAAACGCCATAATCGCCGAGCGAAATGGGCCCAGTTCCCTGTTAATTACGAAGGTGGAGCTACAGCTCGTCTTCGATTCATTAAAGAAGAAGAAGTCAGCAGGAGTCGATGGCATATCCAACGTTGTACTTCGACATTAACCTCAAGAAGCAGTAGACATTTATACTACTCTGCTTAACAACGCTCTGAATAATGCATATTTATCCAGTGCGTTGGAAGGCAGATGTGGTGCATCCTCTCCCGAAAAAGGGAAAGGACAAATCCAATCCGGCGAATCTCCGGTCGATAAGTCTTCTTCCGAGTATCAGCAAGGTATTCGAAAAAGTTATCAATAAAGTTATCTAAGTGGGCAGAGGACAATAATATCATACCGGACAATCAATTCGGTTTTAAGGCGGGACATGACACCATTCATGCCGCGTCGAAACTCGTTTCTGATGTCCAATGGAACAAATCTAAGAAGCAGTGTACGGGTGCCTGTCTGGTTGATTTGGAGAAGGCCTTCGACACCGTATGGTTAGAGGGTCTTTATCTAAAGCTGACAAGACTTGGCATTAGTAAACCACTATTATATATGCTTTATGATATGCTCAATGGCAGAAAGTTTGTTGTCAAAAGTGTCAATGTAACTTCTGCCACAACCTTTAATATTAAAAATGGTCTTCAGCAGGGAGCGGTCAACTCGCCGATTCTATTCAGCATTTACACCAGCGATCTGATAAGTAGTCTAACTCAGGTAATTGCGTATGCCGACGATCTAATTGCGTACAGAACAGCTCCAAAAGTCGAGGTCATCAGGGTTCTGTTGCAGCGTGACTTCGAGCAGATTCAGCGATATTGCGATAACTGGAAGTTGAAAATCAACTTTCAAAAATCAGAAACTATCTTGTTTAGGACTCCGTTGCGTGGAGCCACAAGGGATACAAGAAAGAACTGGCGCAAGCTGGTGATCGTAGGGCCAAATGGACATCCACTGGCGAATAAAAGTGTAGTAAAGTACCTTGGCATCTGGATGGATCAGCATTTGTATTTCGACAGCAGCAACAGCCGCCCCAAAATAAAAAAGAAAAGGTGCCACCAATAAACACCTATAAAATAGAGATACAGGAAACCATAGACCTGTGTAAGTCGGCCATAGGCCAAAACTTTTTTATTAAACGCTTAAGCAAAGATAGACATGCTATCCACTGCTCAACAGTGGCGCAGCATAAAATAATTAAAGAGTTGTTAAAGAAATGCACGACTAAATTCTTCAGTTTTACCCCAAAAGTGGATAAATATCAAACGGTCCTCTTGAAGGGCATAGATTCCTGCACGGAACCACAGGTGCTCTTAATGAGCTCCGTCAAAAAGCGAGCGACGATCTCGACTTTATCGGGGTCAAACCGTTCGCTACAGTCAGAGCCAGACGGGAGAAGCGGTCTTTGCCGTTCTTCCTGGTACAGCTATCGCCCAGCAGCAAACTGGATAGTTTGAGGAGGATCTCCGTCCTCAACTACCAGGTTGTAACTTGGGATAAATTAAAGAGACGCGGTGACATGCTTCAATGCTTGCGCTGCCAAAGGTTTGGCCACGCTGCAGCAAACTGCGAAATGCAGTCACGCTGCGTTAAGTGTGGTGAGGACCACATTAAGGGGGAGTGTAGGCTCGGTGAAGACCGGGTCGAAGACATGACCCAGCTTAAATGTGCGTTCTGCGGAAAGGAGGGGCACCCTGCTAATTATCGGGGTTGCTCAGCTTTTCAGCAGATAAGAATTAATAAAGCGGCTAAGCAGACAGCTGTAGAGATACGCCCATCAACGCGTGCTCCTACAACAACGCCCGTCAATCCCCAAATTTCCTACGCCCAAATGGCGGCAGGAAAGGGAAAAACGGTACAGCCTGCAGCTAAGGTAGCTCAACCGGCCCTCGTGCCAAAAGCTCCGGACGCTCAGGCCGAAATAAGAAGCATGTTGCTGGCAATTCAAGGCTAGCTGACAGGCCTTCACAATCAGATAAAGGAGAGGCGACTAGGGTAGACTATCTCTACTCTGTTTTGCCTAGCCTAACGCAAATTAGAGGTTAAAGGCGCGCTGTCGGAGAGGCCTCTTAGGATCCTTGCTGTGAATGTAAATTCACTGATTAGGACCGAACGTAGAGCTAATCTTTTCCAATTGTTGAAAGACCAAAGTCCAGACGTGTTTATGGCCAGCGAAACTAAGCTGAACCAGAAACATAAATTGACTAACAACAATTACAATATCGTTAGAAGAGATCGACCCAACTCCACTCAAGGGGGGGGGGGGCGTCGCAATTTTCATACGAAAAGGCATAAATCATAAAGTTATATATAATAGTGATCTACGTGGATTTCGGCTGTTAGAGGCGTGTGTCGTATGCATTCCTCTCCAACAGGGGAAGCGAATGTATGTGATCGCGGCTTATGCACCGGAATCACCTCAGCCAACTGATTTTTTGACAGAGCTTGAAAAACTTTTCGAAGGTCTACACTTGAGCTTGGACGAAAATTACTTTCTCATGGCCGGTGATTTGAATGCCAAACACTTAGATTGGGGAAATCAAGTACAGAATCCGAGAGGTATTCATCTTTTTAATTGGATGAGTCAGTATAACGCTGAATATCGTATAGAACTGCTGGCTACGGATCGGCCATCTTTTCCAAGAAGCGGTGCCTATCTGGATTTATTGCTATTTGACGCAAGACTGACAATTACTGACACTGTGGGTCAAAGACCAAGGAACTGTTTACGAACGATCGAGTACGATAGTGACCACTGCGGACTTGCTGCCGTAGTACAGCTTCCGAACGAGCTCGTGGAGTTGGATGAGTATGTACCTGTGCATACTTACAATTACAGTAAGGTGCGCTGGCCACGCTTTACCAATGCCTTAACGAGCGAAATTAGATCGAACAACATATCCCCACCAAATGACAGAAATTTGACAAATAACGAAATAGACCAATACTTAGACCAAATGGACGAGACAATCAAACGAACAATGAATAGAACAATACCGAAATACAAACAACGGGACGCAACCGACATGTACCGGAACGCGACCATTGACGCATTACACAGACAAAAAAGTGGACTGCTGACAAGACTCAAACTCTTGTACCGACGGTTTACTGACCCTCACGACTTGGAGATTAGGACACTGAAGTCGTCGATCAAGAACATCAACCAACTAATTAAAGAAAACTATCGGTTGTCAATTAATTTGTATTGGGATAACAAAATTCGGGCCGTTAACTCTAGTGACCCGAGCATGTTTCCCCAAATTAACAAGATATTTAGAAGGAATGATCAGAACGATCTTCCGTGTCTTAAGCTTCACAGAACGACGGACAACAGAGACGTACTTCTGACAGCTGGAATTGATCCAGAGGACGCCGTCTTGGACGATGACCTCTTTATTATCGAAGATCCGCAGGAGAAAGTAGAGGCTGTGGGGGCTGCTTTCCAGCAAGTGTACAAGGTGAATGCGTGCATTCGCCCGAATCAGGAACTGGAAAACAGAGCCATGCTCCATCACTTCTACATTCGGAATGACATAACGCAATGGCGATCAGAGAAACTTGGTTTCACCGGGTTCAATGAAGATCATTTGGCAAACGCCATAATCGCCGAGCGAAATGGGCCCAGTTCCCTGTTAATTACGAAGGTGGAGCTCCAGCTCATCTTCGATTCATTAAAGAAGATGAAGTCAGCAGGAGTCGATGGCATATCCAACGTTGTACTTCGACATTAACCTCAAGAAGCAGTAGACATTTATACTACTCTGCTTAACAACGCTCTGAATAATGCATATTTATCCAGTGCGTTGGAAGGCAGATGTGGTGCATCCTCTCCCGAAAAAGGGAAAGGACAACTCCAATCCGGCGAATCTTCGGTCGATAAGTCTTCTTCCGAGTATCAGCAAGGTATTCGAAAAAGTTATCAATAAAGCTCTGTCTAAGTGGGCAGAGGACAATAATATCATACCGGACAATCAGTTCGGTTTTAAGGCGGGACATGACACCATTCATGCCGCGTCGAAACTCGTTTCTGATGTCCAATGGAACAAATCTAAGAAGCAGTGTACGGGTGCCTGTCTGGTTGATTTGGAGAAGGCCTTCGACACCGTATGGTTAGAGGGTCTTTATCTAAAGCTGACAAGACTTGGCATTAGTAAACCACTATTATATATGCTTTATGATATGCTCAATGGCAGAAAGTTTGTTGTCAAAAGTGTCAATGTAACTTCTGCCACAACCTTTAATATTAAAAATGGTCTTCAGCAGGGAGCGGTCAACTCGCCGATTCTATTCAGCATTTACACCAGCGATCTGATAAGTAGTCTAACTCAGGTAATTGCGTATGCCGACGATCTAATTGCGTACAGAACAGCTCCAAAAGTCGAGGTCATCAGGGTTCTGTTGCAGCGTGACTTCGAGCAGATTCAGCGATATTGCCATAACTGGAAGTTGAAAATCAACTTTCAAAAATCAGAAACTATCTTGTTTAGGACTCCGTTGCGTGGAGCCACAAGGGATACGAGAAAGAACTGGCGCAAGCTGGTGATCGTAGGGCCAAATGGACATCCACTGGCGAATAAAAGTGTAGTAAAGTACCTTGGCATCTGGATGGATCAGTATTTGTATTTCGACTGCAGCACCATCCGCCCCAAAATAAAAAAGAAAAGGTGCCACCAATAAACACCTATAAAATAGAGCTACAGGAAACCATAGACCTGTGTAAGTCGGCCATAGGCCAAAACTTTTTTATTAAACGCTTAAGCAAAGATAGACATGCTATCCACTGCTCAACAGTGGCGCAGCATAAAATAATTAAAGAGTTGTTAAAGAAATCCACGACTGAGTTCTTCAGTTTTACCCCAAAAGTGGATAAATATCAAACGGTCCTCTTGAAGGGCATAGATTCCTGCACGGAACCACAGGTGCTCTTAATGAGCTCCGTCAAAAAGCGAGCGACGATCTCGACTTTATCGGGGTCAAGCCGTTCGCTACAGTCAGAGCCAGACGGGAGAAGCGGTCTTTGCCGTTCTTCCTGGTACAGCTATCGCCCAGCAGCAAACTGGATAGTTTGAGGAGGATCTCCGTCCTCAACTACCAGGTTGTAACTTGGGATAAATTAAAGAGACGCGGTGACATGCTTCAATGCTTGCGCTGCCAAAGGTTTGGCCACGCTGCAGCAAACTGCGAAATGCAGTCACGCTGCGTTAAGTGTGGTGAGGACCACATTAAGGGGGAGTGTAGGCTCGGTGAAGACCGGGTCGAAGACATGACCCAGCTTAAATGTGCGCTCTGCGGAAAGGAGGGGCACCCTGCTAATTATCGGGGTTGCTCAGCTTTTCAGCAGATAAGAATTAATAAAGCGGCTAAGCAGACAGCTGTAGAGATACGCCCATCAACGCGTGCTCCTACAACACCGCCCGTCAATCCCCAAATTTCCTACGCCCAAATGGCGGCAGGAAAGGGAAAAACGGTACAGCCTGCAGCTAAGGTAGCTCAACCGGCCCTCGTGCCAAAAGCTCCGGACGCTCAGGCCGAAATAAGAAGCATGTTGCTGGCAATTCAAGGCTAGCTGACAGGCCTTCACAATCAGATAAAGGAGAGGCGACTAGGGTAGACTATCTCTACTCTGTTTTGCCTAGCCTAACGCAAATTAGAGGCCTCTTAGGATCCTTGCTGTGAATGTAAATTCACTGATTAGGACCGAACGTAGAGCTAATCTTTTCCAATTGTTGAAAGACCAAAGTCCAGACGTCACCTCCTACGAGTTGACCTTGTCGTGGTGGGGGTGCTTACGTGGGGTTCTCCAGCAATCCAGCTGCAGAGTCACACAACCAACATAACTCAAACAAAAAACCTCAATGTTAGAAAACTTGAACAAATATGGACAAAAGCAAGAATAAAAGAAAACAAAATCGAACGGGGATATACGTTCAAAAGTCGGCAGGTGTCGCGACTGCCGGCGAGGGCTTGACCTCAGGTGAGGTTAAGTCGCCAGCGATAAATACAAAATTGTCCATCCACAAAGAAGTGAAGAGCGGTGGGACTGCTGAGCCGACCATCATCCCAGGCACTCCTAGGAATGATGAAACGACTCACAGTCTAGACGCTATTACTAGTAAGGGAGGAGGTGTACCTCCTGCTGGTACTATATCCAATCCGTACTCGGTGGGTTTGCCCAGCGTTAGTAGTGGTGAGACTGCGACTGTCAGCCTCTCCTCTGCTGACGGTGGTCAAGTCCCAAAGGGTACGGAAGCAAAAACACTCTTTACACAAAATCGTGGGAATATAGCCATGACGCTTGGCTCTAAACCCACTCCTAGACCTCTCACGAGTTCGAAGGGGGCTGTTCTGACAAGAAAAATATCTGCGACGCGCGATATTACCACTGGTGAGAGCAGACCCCGTCCGAACACGATGGAGGGTTCCCTCCCTGACGGCAGAACTGTGACAAACAGCTCATCTTCCACCAGCGAGGGAAACAAAAACGCATCACGCAGCGAGAGGCGGGCCGCAGAGAGAATAGAAAAAGTCATTGGAAGTGTGCCAATGACCGATCTAGACTCAAAGCAATCCGCTAAACTCGCTTGGGCTAGGAACATTCTTGCTAAACCTACGACCAGCAAAGACTTCTCGTCGAAGCGACAACGGTCTGTAGAGGGAGGCACTCCGAACCCCAAAAAACCAAAGGTGCATAACACCTCCTATGCTAAAAAAGACTTGTCCTTTAGTGACGTGCTAAAGGACAAGACTATTGTAGCTGTTATCGACAGAAGCAATGTGGATGGTATGATATCTTCTGATCAATGGACGACGGTCTCAAATAAACTCCAGGAATCGTACTGGACTCTTATAATGGAGAATCCAGGAGAGCCTGTTGTCTTTGAAGATGCAGGGTGGTACCAGGGTAGGGCCAAACTCGTCGCCTTTGATGACCAGAGATCATATGATCTATATAAGCTTGCTGTTAGTAGGTTAGAGGGGCTATGGCCTGGTGCTAAGCTCGAAGTCGTGGCTAAGGAAGACATTCCTTGCAGACCTAGAGCTCGCATCAGAATCCCAGCAAATCTATCCTGCAAGGATACAATCCTAAAGATGATCAGGTACGGTAATCCAACTCTCCCTACTCACGACTGGAAGGTTGCGAAGCTAGAAGATCCAGTTGGTCCTTATAGATCTGCCATCATGGTACTCAATAAGGAATCTCTGGCTCCCCTAGTGTCAACTCAAGGTGTTATTAGGTTTGGTTGGACTACCGCTATCCTGAAAGTCTACAAAAAAGATGAGGAAACACCTTCACCTCTACTGTCACAGGTCATATCCTCTGTGGAGGAAAATACTCGTTGCATCGACCAACCAGCAATGGAAGTAGATGCACCGAGTACGTCCAACACGAGAATATGCCCTACTAACCCGCCTCCTGAGGCTACCAATATTGACAGCTTCTCTGACATGGAGGCTAACCGCATGTCCGAATTTCTGCTCAGTGAGGATGATCTCCTACGGTCACCTTCTGAGTCAGAATCTGAAGAGGAGCTAAACGAAACCGTGGTGGGGGCGGATCTGAAGGAAAGTAGCGATGATGCTGCAACTACTTCAGATTAACCTCCAGCACTCAAAACAGGCTTCAGCCTCCCTTCTTCTCCGCATAAAGAAAAATGGGGAAGATGTCGTCCTGATCCAAGAACCCTGGATTTACAAATCCACAATTCAAGGACTCAGGACTTCTGACTACTACTTGCTGCATGCAACGGACAAAGGTGATCCCAGATCCTGCATATTGGTAAGAAGTACCACTAATGTATATTTACTCCCTGATTACAGCGATAAAGACGTAACCGCAGTCAGACTCCAGACCGAGAAAGGTACCTACTGGCTTGCGTCTGCGTACCTCAGTCACGACCACCTGGGCCCTCTCCCTGGCGACACGCTAAAGAGGTTAATCGCTGACGCCGAACGGCAAAAAATCTGCCTCATCATTGGATGTGATGCTAACGCCCACCATACAGTATGGGGAAGCTCTGACATAAACGATCGAGGTGAGTCACTTTTTGATTTTATTCTCAGTACTAACCTCATTGTAAGCAATATTGGTAATGAACCAACATTCATAACCAGAAACCGACAAGAAGTATTAGACATTACTCTTGTCTCCGACTCGATTCATCAAAAGATCACGAATTGGATAGTATCAGAAGAGCACTCTTTCTCTGATCACAGGTATATACAATTCAATCTAAATGATGAAACTACGAAACAGATAGCTTTCCGGAATCATCGGAAAACTAACTGGGTAAAATATAGAGATACTCTTAGCAGATTAATTAAACCTAACCTATTACGTATCCCCCTAGACAGAATCGATCTTGACAATAAAGTCAATGATCTCACCTCAGCTCTCAATAAATCAATGGACATATCCTGTCCTCTTATCCAAATAAGAGGAAAGAAAAAACCTCATTGGTGGAACTTAGAGCTAGAATCGCTCAGGAAGGAATGTAGAAAACTTTTCAACCGAGCTAAATATTCCAAAGAACTCTCTGACTGGGATTTATATAAAGAATCTCTTAAGAAGTATAAAAAACAATTGAGGAAAAATAAAAGAACTTCCTGGAGAAACTTCTGTAACAAAATAGAAGATTCTTCAAAAGCTTCAAGATTGAGAAAAATCCTCTCGTCAAATCCCATTATGCCAAGCGCCCTGAAAACTATCAACGGCTCTTGGACTAAATCTTGTGGGGAATCACTTGACTTGCTACTAGATACTCACTTCCCAGGTAGCTCCCAAAATATATGCAGTGATGACTCAATAGAGTCTAACAAAATAACAACAAATAAACTAGGTCTGATTACTAGGGAAAAACTCAAATGGGCAATCGACAGCTTCGATCCATATAAATCAGCTGGACCTGACGGTATAATACCAGCTGAACTGCAAATGGCTTCAGACATCATCATCCCTATCCTTGAGATAATTCTGGAAGGGTGTATGAACCTTGCACACATACCATCCTTATGGAGAGAAGTTAAAGTGGTGTTCATACCCAAAGCGGGTAAAAGCTCCCATGTAAATCCGAAGGATCTCAGACCTATCAGCCTATCATCATTCCTTCTCAAAACTCTAGAACGACTGATTGATATCCATCTGCGTAGTTCCATAGAACCCAATCTTTTCTCTATGGCACAACACGCTTACCGCAAAGGGAAATCGGTAGAAACGGCCTTGCATAACTTGGTACGCACTATTGAATATTCCCTTCATCATAGAGAGTACACTCTGGTTGCATTCTTAGATATCGAAGGTGCTTTCAACAACGTCAGCAATATGGCAATAACAACCGCGCTTAAGAGCTTGAATGTAGATAGCTCACTTAGGGAGTTAATTAGCCTAATGCTAAGAAGCAGAATAATTAACTCAACATTAGGTGAATGTTCTGTTAGAAGATCTGTTAGCAGAGGAACACCGCAAGGTGGAGTCCTATCGCCAATCTTATGGAACATCGTAATTAATGACCTACTAGTCAATCTAGAAGCGGATGGCTTCAAAGTTATTGCATATGCTGATGACGTTGCCATTGCAATATCGGGAAAGCATCTTCAAATCATAACAGAATTAATGCAAACCGCTCTCAACAAACTACTTGAATGGACAGACAAATGTGGACTAGGTGTAAACCCCCACAAAACTGAACTTGTCCTCTTTACAAGGAAATATAAAATTCCGAACATAGACCCTCCATCAATAAATGGTATTCCACTTAACTTCTCAGATCAAGCTAAATATCTTGGTCTGATCTTAGACAAAAAGTTGAGCTGGAAACCAAACATACAAGAAAGAATTAGAAAAGCCACAGTGGCACTTTTCTCCTGTAAAAAAGCTATTGGAAACAAATGGGGCTTGTCGCCACATATCACCCACTGGCTATACACAGCGGTCATCAGACCGATACTCACTTATGGGGTGGCAGTATGGTGGACTGCTTTAGATAAAATAACTTATCGTGATAAGCTAAGCAAAGTACAGAGATCGGCTTGCTTGTGTATCAGCGGAGCTCTCCGTTCGACACCTTCCGCTGCGTTAGACATACTGCTTAACATCACACCCCTCGATATATACACTAAACAAGTGGCGGCGAACACAGCTATTCGTCTCAGAGCCATTTCCCAATGGTCCAATAACTCTATTGGACACACTATCATTCTGAACAAATTCGAATCAATCCCTAAACACTCCGACTACACTATCCCTCAGCCGGTTTTTGGCAAAAATTTTCAAATTACAATTCCAACAAGGTCCACTTGGGAAGATAATGAATTCTTGAGAGATGAAGCAATTCACTTCTACACGGACGGCTCAAAAACCGAAGAGGGGGTAGGTGGTGGCGTGTACTCAGAACGACTAAACATTAGTCTCTCCTTCCGTCTCCCCGATCATTGTAGCGTGTTCCAAGCGGAAATCCTGGCGATAAAAGAAGTTTTATCTTGGCTCAAAGAAAACGTAATATCTACTTTGAATATCCGTATCTTCTCAGATAGCCAAGCTGCCCTTAAATCATTAGGATCTGTTTCTACAAACTCCGTAACTGCCCGAAACTGTCGATCGTCTCTAATGGAGATGGCAGAACAGTTCAACATTCACCTTTTCTGGGTGCCGGGCCACAGAGATATTCCAGGAAACTGTAAAGCCGATGAACTCGCCAGGATAGGAACTAGTACACCAATATCACCTTGCAAGATGAACATTGGAATACCGATCGCTACATGTAAACTTATGCTTAAGCAAGATTCTATGATGATGACAAACAGCAGATGGACAGGTATCACTACTTGTCTGGCGACAAAACAGATCTGGCCAACACTGGATCCGAAGCGATCGAAATGTTTGTTATCTCTGAGCAGATTGCATATTAGCTCCACAATTGGTGTCATTACTGGACACTGCCTCATAGGTAAACACGCCAATAGACTTGGTGTCTTTTCAAATGATTTCTGCAGAAGCTGCATGGACGAGGAGGAGGAAGAAACTATCCCACACCTTCTTTGCTCATGCCCTGCTCTTTCTCAAAGACGCAAAACACACTTAGGAAATTTTTTCTTCAATGATCCCAGTGACTTAAATAAAATCGACATTCAGAGTCTCCATCGCTTTATTAAAAGCTCCAACTGGTTTAATTAACGAGGATTACCTCGCATTCTTTATGTGGTATCACAATGGGCCTATTCTGGCCTAAGTGTGTCAGCAGTTTTCCTGACAGCCACCTTAACCTAACCTAACCTAAAGTCCAGACGTGTTTATGGCCAGCGAAACTAAGCTGAACCAGAAACATAAATTGACTAACAACAATTACAATATCGTTAGAAGAGATCGACCCAACTCCACTCAAGGGGGGGGGGGGCGTCGCAATTTTCATACGAAAAGGCATAAATCATAAAGTTATATATAATAGTGATCTACGTAGATTTCGGCTGTTAGAGGCGTGTGTCGTATGCATTCCTCTCCAACAGGGGAAGCAAATGTATGTGATCGCGGCTTATGCACCGGAATCACCTCAGCCAACTGATTTTTTGACAGAGCTTGAAAAACTTTTCGAAGGTCTACACTTGAGCTTGGACGAAAATTACTTTCTCATGGCCGGTGATTTGAATGCCAAACACTTAGATTGGGGAAATCAAGTACAGAATCCGAGAGGTATTCATCTTTTTAATTGGATGAGTCAGTATAACGCTGAATATCGTATAGAACTGCTGGCTACGGATCGGCCATCTTTTCCAAGAAGCGGTGCCTATCTGGATTTATTGCTATTTGACGCAAGACTGACAATTACTGACACTGTGGGTCAAAGACCAAGGAACTGTTTACGAACGATCGAGTACGATAGTGACCACTGCGGACTCGCTGCCGTAGTACAGCTTCCGAACGAGCTCGTGGAGTTGGATGAGTATGTACCTGTGCATACTTACAATTACAGTAAGGTGCGCTGGCCACGCTTTACCAATGCCTTAACGAGCGAAATTAGATCGAACAACATATCCCCACCAAATGACAGAAATTTGACAAATAACGAAATAGACCAATACTTAGACCAAATGGACGAGACAATCAAACGAACAATGAATAGAACAATACCGAAATACAAACAACGGGACGCAACCGACATGTACCGGAACGCGACCATTGACGCATTACACAGACAAAAAAGTGGACTGCTGACAAGACTCAAACTCTTGTACCGACGGTTTACTGACCCTCACGACTTGGAGATTAGGACACTGAAGTCGTCGATCAAGAACATCAACCAACTAATTAAAGAAAACTATCGGTTGTCAATTAATTTGTATTGGGATAACAAAATTCGGGCCGTTAACTCTAGTGACCCGAGCATGTTTCCCCAAATTAACAAGATATTTAGAAGGAATGATCAGAACGATCTTCCGTGTCTTAAGCTTCACAGAACGACGGACAACAGAGACGTACTTCTGACAGCTGGAATTGATCCAGAGGACGCCGTCTTGGACGATGACCTCTTTATTATCGAAGATCCGCAGGAGAAAGTAGAGGCTGTGGGGGCTGCTTTCCAGCAAGTGTACAAGGTGAATGCGTGCATTCGCCCGAATCATGAACTGGAAAACAGAGCCATGCTCCATCACTTCTACATTCGGAATGACATAACGCAATGGCGATAAGAGAAACTTGGTTTCACCGGGTTCAATGAAGATCATTTGGCAAACGCCATAATCGCCGAGCGAAATGGGCCCAGTTCCCTGTTAATTACGAAGGTGGAGCTACAGCTCGTCTTCGATTCATTAAAGAAGAAGAAGTCAGCAGGAGTCGATGGCATATCCAACGTTGTACTTCGACATTAACCTCAAGAAGCAGTAGACATTTATACTACTCTGCTTAACAACGCTCTGAATAATGCATATTTATCCAGTGCGTTGGAAGGCAGATGTGGTGCATCCTCTCCCGAAAAAGGGAAAGGACAAATCCAATCCGGCGAATCTCCGGTCGATAAGTCTTCTTCCGAGTATCAGCAAGGTATTCGAAAAAGTTATCAATAAAGTTATCTAAGTGGGCAGAGGACAATAATATCATACCGGACAATCAATTCGGTTTTAAGGCGGGACATGACACCATTCATGCCGCGTTGAAACTCGTTTCTGATGTCCAATGGAACAAATCTAAGAAGCAGTGTACGGGTGCCTGTCTGGTTGATTTGGAGAAGGCCTTCGACACCGTATGGTTAGAGGGTCTTTATCTAAAGCTGACAAGACTTGGCATTAGTAAACCACTATTATATATGCTTTATGATATGCTCAATGGCAGAAAGTTTGTTGTCAAAAGTGTCAATGTAACTTCTGCCACAACCTTTAATATTAAAAATGGTCTTCAGCAGGGAGCGGTCAACTCGCCGATTCTATTCAGCATTTACACCAGCGATCTGATAACTAGTCTAACTCAGGCAATTGCGTATGCCGACGATCTAATTGCGTACAGAACAGCTCCAAAAGTCGAGGTCATCAGGGTTCTGTTGCAGCGTGACTTCGAGCAGATTCAGCGATATTGCGATAACTGGAAGTTGAAAATCAACTTTCAAAAATCAGAAACTATCTTGTTTAGGACTCCGTTGCGTGGAGCCACAAGGGATACGAGAAAGAACTGGCGCAAGCTGGTGATCGTAGGGCCAAATGGACATCCACTGGCGAGTAAAAGTGCAGTAAAGTACCTTGGCATCTGGATGGATCAGTATTTGTATTTCGACAGACATATAAATGCTGCTCTGGCCAGGGCTAGGGGAGCTTTTGCCCTTACGAAACGGTTGTTTTATAGCAGCCGGCTTGACAGCAGGGTGAAGGTGATTTGCTACATGGCCCTTATCCGGCCGATGATTGCCTATGGATGCCCGGTTTGGTTCAATGTTGCCCCATCTCAAATGGAAAAGATTAGGGTGTTTGAGAGGCAGTGTCTTCGACGCTGCCTTGGATTGCACAGTACACCAGAGTCGGAGTACAAACACTTCTATTCCAACCAGGCTCTATACAACGAGGCCAACATAAATTAATTAGATAGATAATTTCTTGCTGAAGCTTATTCGAGATCACATTGCAAGAGCGATGTCCTCGACTAACAGCTTAATTTTCAGGGCTTACTACCCCAACAACGAATACTACGAGAGTGTGCGTCTAAGCGGCTTTATTCCGCCCGATGCATTCCTCCACCTAGACAGTCGAGGGCTGATCCAGGATAGAGCGGCGGTTCCGCAAATCTACCACGTCAGCCGTAGAACTGCGGCTCCTTTACAGTCGAGACGTCCTCGCACAAGACGGAGCTGAGCACCTTCGGTTCAGTAGGACTGTGTCCGAACGGGACCGAAGAGATAGGGTAAAGCAGGAGAACCAGTTCTGGTGGTTGAAAAACGAAGATGAAGTTCCTTCAGACATTTAATAGTTGACCTTGCTATTTTCTCTTGTATGGCCGACTTACATAGGTTTAGGTAGTTAGTTTTAAGTAGGGACAGTCAGGGTGGCACAAAAAAAAAAAAAAAAAATAAATAAAACATACAAAAACACCAAAAAAATTATAAAATCAACAAAAATACAAAAAAAAATATAAAAACCGGAAAATGCTTGCTGTGGCTGTTCTAGTTTGTAAGTAGCTTATAAGTAGGTTGTAATTAGTTTAAAATTAGTTGTAAGTATTTTAAGTAGTTTTAATTAGCTTTAATTTAGTCTTATGTAGTTTGTAAGTTTTATATAAAACCAAAAAATAAAGACATAGATACCGAGTTTTTTTGTGAAATTCTTCTCGGTAAAAAATAAAACCGTCCTGGATTTAGTATTAAGATAGTTCTTAGGCCGAAAGGCATTAGCATTAAGTTATTCTAGTTTAACTTAGAGCGCCCGACTGGGGCCAGTAAGTTAGTTTTAAGATATTGATAAGTAGGCTAGTTCTTATGAATTTTTGTCTAGCTTTAAGATAGTTCTAAGATAATTGAAAAATAAAAATGAATTTAAAAAAAAAAAATAAAAAAAAAAAAACAACCCACACAATTTGTTCACAATTGCTATATGAGTTCAAAAGATTAAAGGTAGGAACATCATCACTAATAAATTCAAATTTCAAATTCATTTAAAGTTGAGAAAAAAAATTATAAAATGTTATTTAGGTCTTCAAAAGACCTTATTGGGATGGGATCACTACCTTCGAGTGATTCAGTGTACATCGTGCAGTGCGTGTGCATCTTAAGAGGAAGAAAAAAAAAATCCACCCCGAAATAAATAAAATTTTTAGTGTAACTCAGATATACCTGCGGGCTACCTGCGGTTAACAAGTGCTTACCCTGATTAATTAGCGGAATAAAGGCTTTTTTAAAATTAATATTTTGCGTTATAATCAGTGTTGTAAAAAAAAAAATAAAAGTGAAGTTAAGCCAAAAATGGACGAACCATTTAATCCGGATTCAGCATTTGCTTCTCTCGAGGCAATACTGACCAGGATAGTCACCCACCTACCTGATTATGGACCAAGGCTCAGCCAGCTTTTCAGCAAATTTGCTATCTCAAACAAAAGTAAAGAAGAACATATTGAAGAAAACAGCGAAGAAGGTGACAGTATGGAGATAGAAGAATCTCCTAGCTGTGACTCATCCAGTTACGACGATTCAGAAGAGCACTCTGAAGAGAGCGATAAAGAAGATGAGCTCGTTAGCAAAATACTTCCACCCAGCCAGACATCGGAAGTAAGCTCAGAGGACGATTTCAGCGATTCTCCTTTACCTGGTCAGAAAAGACCACGAGACAAAAGACAAACGAGAAAATCAGCACAAAAGAACGTCACAACCAAGCACCCCCAATTGGACGAAGGGTCACCAAAAATCCAGACAAAGAAGCAAGTGCCGGCCAAACTTGAAGATACCACAACAGCATCAACATCATCAGCCGCCATCAAGACAATAGCAGCCTCTAAATCTGCTCCTGCTCAGACACCGAGGACAACCATTGACACAGCTGCCGTCAACCCAAGCAAAGGTCCTGGAAAGCCTCCAATATTTTGCTTCTCCGGAAGTGTTGCATAGATAAGGAGACACTGCAAGGCGAGTAACATATCGGTGACTTTCAAAAACAGGAGCACAAAGACTACCATGATCAACGCCCAGAACAGAACATCATTCGAAGCCATTAAGAAGTATCTAAAAACCATGAAGATACAGTTCAACTCCTTTACGCCAAGGGAAGACAGGAAGAACCTTCTTCTATTGAAAGGTATTCATTTTACCTGTTCAGCCATAGAAGTCGAAGATGAGCTTCACATCGAGGGACTCCCAATAATCTCGGTCACACACTTCAAATCCAAGAAGGCAAAGACAAAGCAATACAACAACTTTGTCGTTGAAGTTTCAAAGACGTGCGACATTAATGAAGTGTGCTCCAAGACCCTAATAATGAACCAGAGAGTTCATTGGGAGCGAATGAAGAATAACGACATCGTTCAGTGCCACAACGCGCTTCGGACACGTAGCCAACAACATGTGTGCGTCAAGTGCAAAGAAGACCACGAGCCTGGACAATGCAAGCAAAAGGAGAACACAGGACTGGACGTCTGTTGTGCCAACTGCCAGAAAGAAGGACATCCCGCGAGCTTCAAGGGCTGCCCCACTCTAAAGGCCCGCTTGACAGAGAGGAACAAAGTGATAGGTGAGAAGAAGGAACACAAAGGGTTTGTCGCTAAATCAGTCTGTGTGGTTACCCGTCCATCAGTCAGCTACGCAGCAATGGCCCGACAAAGTTCAACACCCAGACCGTCAGCAACAAAAACGCAGCATCAACAGCAGCCAAGGATTTCAACCAAAACCATGTGAAGACAGCACCTGTTAAACCGACCAGAACCCCTGCAACTTCCCCACCTCAACTTTGAAGTCCAGCGGCTCCTCGGATAACCTCATCTCCATTATGGATAAAACCCGGAATGCCGTCCCATCCAACCACAATCAACTAAGTGATAAAGACAAGTCCACGGTCTTAGCCACCTTCGTCTTCGAAATATGCCATTGAAGAAACTCCGCATCCTGACGTATAATGTTAATTCATTATACAGCCTAGATAAGAGGACGTCATTCAACATATTCATGAAGAACAACACCCCCGACATTGCCCTCATCAGAGAGACGAATGTGACCAAACGTAACAACATCAACATCAAAGGATTCAAAACCTACCGGCAGGACAAAAACGAGGACCGTGTTGGAACAGCAGTCTTCATAAGAGACAAATTCTCCCCCAATACAACAGAAGTCATCATCCCAAGACTACAGACTAGTGAAGCCACCGCCATCACAATCCCTTGGAAGAGGTGAGACCTTACAGTCATCAGCACATACTTCAAGTGCACATCTTCTGCAAGGAACATACATAGTGACCTGCTCATCCTCAACAACATTCTGAAGCAAAGCACGTACGGCATCATTGGAGGTGATTTCAACGCCAGACATCACCTATGGTTTGACTCCAAAATCAGCTGCAAAGGCAAAGCAATCGTTGACTGGATGGAACTAAACAGCAATGACCATTCTCTGGTGGTTATATCCCAGCCGAAACCCACATTCCCTAGAACGCCATCAAAACTGGACTTCTTCCTGGCCTCCTCCAACCTCGTACATATTCTTCCAGAAATCCGGAATTATATCTGTACAATTGTGCACAGCGACTCAGACCATGAAGCTGTTCAACTATCCATCAACCTCAACCAACCCATACTCCTAACAACCGAAGCTCCGGAGAACTTCATCAACTTCAGACGGCTGGATATTGAAAGACTTCACAGGGATATCGAAGACAACATAAGTCTCCCACCTTCAAACAGAAATCTGCTGGATTATATAATCAGTTGTGATGACACCAATCCAGCAAGTGATCCCACCGATAGTCCACATCTATGCAATCTTGAGGAGGTAGCAGAGATCATCGGCAATTCTAAGCCAAAAAAATCAGCTGAACCAGATGGCGTGTCTAATTACATCCTGAAACGGTTTCCACAAGCAGTAATGATCTTCCTCATAATCATCTTCAACAACTGCATCAACAACTGCTACTTCCCCCAGACGTGGAAAACAGCGAAGATTGTGGCTATCCCAAAGAAAGGTGCTTCCAACCTAATATCCAACTACAGGCAAATTTCGCTTCTCAACAATATTAACAAATTGCTGGAAGAAATAATCCTCCGGAGACTGAAGAATTTCGGCAGTGAAAATTCAACAATGCTTGACATGCAGTTTGGCTTTCGAGAAAAGCACTCAACGCTGCATCTGCTGCTGAAGTTCCAACACGATATTACCACCTCCCTTAACAGTCATCGTGTCACCGTCGGATGCTTTCTGGATGTCGAGAAAGCATTTGATAGCGTTTGGATTGAAGCGCTAATACATAAACTTCATCTTTTACAGGTTCCACCACCACTAATAAAAATTCTTTTTTCTTTTCTTTCTTTCAGGAAATTTTTCGTACAACTGGACAACTGCAAGTCAACTATGAAGAGTATCAGAGCCAGAGTCGCCCAAGGCTCAAAACTTGGCCCCTTCCTCTACAGCCTGATGACATCCGACCAGAATGTCCCAATTGGATGCGAGAACCTGCTTTATGCTGATGACTCGCTCACCTATGCATAATCAATGTCACCGCTTATCTCTGTCCGAAAAGTAGAGGCACACATCAACAGACTTTTTAATTTTTACAAGCGATGGGGCATCCGAATCAACACTTCCAAGTCGGAACTTGTCTGCTTCAGGAGGCCCTCAACTGGTAAAGGTATTCGCTCCGCAGCCAACTGCAGAAATCAGGTCTTGAGACTCCCTGATGGATCCACCATTGCTGCCAAAAAGAATGTAAAATACCTGGGAATTCTCTTCAATGAGTTACTCAGGTTCAACCAACACTCGAGAAATGTGCTCAAAAAAGCCCCAGTCGGGCCTTTCACCGTCTACACCCATTGATGAAGAATAGAACA
Source organism: Dasysyrphus albostriatus (assembly GCA_946251815.1). Lineage (NCBI taxonomy): Eukaryota > Metazoa > Arthropoda > Insecta > Diptera > Syrphidae > Dasysyrphus > Dasysyrphus albostriatus. Next base: position 118,138,445 of record OX276335.1, read on the forward strand.
GGACTAAGCCAACCAACGAAGATACTAATCTACAAGCAGCTTTTACGACCAGTCATCAGCTACTCCTTCCCAATCTGGTTTTCAATCTCGAAGACAGCCATGAAGGAGCTTCAAGTATTCGAAAGGAAGATACTCAGGGTTTGCACCGGACTGTACTACAACCGGCAGTGGCTGAAACACTACAGGAACGAACATCTTTACTCCGAAGCCAATATGATCCCAGTGGACAAATACCTAGTCCTCTCAGCGAAAAGACTAGTACAGAACATCATCGACCACCCGAATCAGCTAATGAGAAGGATGACCACCGAACAACGACATCTGGAGCCAAGGTACTTCAGCATAATGGAAACTCTTGACGACAACATTGTCATGGACAACGAGGAAGCAGTCTCGTTCTACGCTGACTTAGGGTCAGCCTTCTACCGCGGCTAAACGCCAACACTTCCCCCAACCTATACCAAAAAAACACCATTGACAACCGGGAATGAACACCCTGAGGACGATTAAGTCAGCCGACTTATAATTTAAAAATTAATTTTGACATGTAATTTATATATCTATAATTTGTTAAACTTAAGACATTGTGTAACGTTAGGCCCCTTATGTGCCAACAAATGTAAATTTATCATAGATCATTGCATTCATATTAGTTATAAGCCAAATTGTATACATTATAATAGCTTTTTATGGCCTTTAGTCCTACAAATTGGCGTTTCGTCCGGCTTACTCACTTGGACTCATCAGTGACGTAGTGAGGGCCTTGTCATACGCAATTTGTATTAAGTTCAGTTCAACTTACATGAATTCTTTTACAAAAATCCACTGTAAACTATATCCAACAAGATTAGAATTCCTAATCATTAAGCTGGAAATTTTTTGCCCGGGGCCAGGCATAGTTTCTATTAGAAGGTTTTTTTATAATACAAATTCTATATACTACTGAAATAAATCAGCCAAGTAGAAGACTTAGCATTAAAGTTGGACTTGTTGAATTATTGATTCAAAATAGCTTTTTATGGCCTTTAGTCCTACAAATTGGCGTTTCGTCCGGCTTACTCACTTGGACTCATCAGTGACGTAGTGAGGGCCTTGTCATACGCAATTTGTATTAAGTTCAGTTCAACTTACATGAATTCTTTTACAAAAATCCACTGTAAACTATATCCAACAAGATTAGAATTCCTAATCATTAAGCTGGAAATTTTTTGCCCGGGGCCAGGCATAGTTTCTATTAGAAGGTTTTTTTATAATACAAATTCTATATACTACTGAAATAAATCAGCCAAGTAGAAGACTTAGCATTAAAGTTGGACTTGTTGAATTATTGATTCAAAATAGCTTTTTATGGCCTTTAGTCCTACAAATTGGCGTTTCGTCCGGCTTACTCACTTGGACTCATCAGTGACGTAGTGAGGGCCTTGTCATACGCAATTTGTATTAAGTTCAGTTCAACTTACATGAATTCTTTTACAAAAATCCACTGTAAACTATATCCAACAAGATTAGAATTCCTAATCATTAAGCTGGAAATTTTTTGCCCGGGGCCAGGCATAGTTTCTATTAGAAGGTTTTTTTATAATACAAATTCTATATACTACTGAAATAAATCAGCCAAGTAGAAGACTTAGCATTAAAGTTGGACTTGTTGAATTATTGATTCAAAATAGCTTTTTATGGCCTTTAGTCCTACAAATTGGCGTTTCGTCCGGCTTACTCACTTGGACTCATCAGTGACGTAGTGAGGGCCTTGTCATACGCAATTTGTATTAAGTTCAGTTCAACTTACATGAATTCTTTTACAAAAATCCACTGTAAACTATATCCAACAAGATTAGAATTCCTAATCATTAAGCTGGAAATTTTTTGCCCGGGGCCAGGCATAGTTTCTATTAGAAGGTTTTTTTATAATACAAATTCTATATACTACTGAAATAAATCAGCCAAGTAGAAGACTTAGCATTAAAGTTGGACTTGTTGAATTATTGATTCAAAATAGCTTTTTATGGCCTTTAGTCCTACAAATTGGCGTTTCGTCCGGCTTACTCACTTGGACTCATCAGTGACGTAGTGAGGGCCTTGTCATACGCAATTTGTATTAAGTTCAGTTCAACTTACATGAATTCTTTTACAAAAATCCACTGTAAACTATATCCAACAAGATTAGAATTCCTAATCATTAAGCTGGAAATTTTTTGCCCGGGGCCAGGCATAGTTTCTATTAGAAGGTTTTTTTATAATACAAATTCTATATACTACTGAAATAAATCAGCCAAGTAGAAGACTTAGCATTAAAGTTGGACTTGTTGAATTATTGATTCAAAATAGCTTTTTATGGCCTTTAGTCCTACAAATTGGCGTTTCGTCCGGCTTACTCACTTGGACTCATCAGTGACGTAGTGAGGGCCTTGTCATACGCAATTTGTATTAAGTTCAGTTCAACTTACATGAATTCTTTTACAAAAATCCACTGTAAACTATATCCAACAAGATTAGAATTCCTAATCATTAAGCTGGAAATTTTTTGCCCGGGGCCAGGCATAGTTTCTATTAGAAGGTTTTTTTATAATACAAATTCTATATACTACTGAAATAAATCAGCCAAGTAGAAGACTTAGCATTAAAGTTGGACTTGTTGAATTATTGATTCAAAATAGCTTTTTATGGCCTTTAGTCCTACAAATTGGCGTTTCGTCCGGCTTACTCACTTGGACTCATCAGTGACGTAGTGAGGGCCTTGTCATACGCAATTTGTATTAAGTTCAGTTCAACTTACATGAATTCTTTTACAAAAATCCACTGTAAACTATATCCAACAAGATTAGAATTCCTAATCATTAAGCTGGAAATTTTTTGCCCGGGGCCAGGCATAGTTTCTATTAGAAGGTTTTTTTATAATACAAATTCTATATACTACTGAAATAAATCAGCCAAGTAGAAGACTTAGCATTAAAGTTGGACTTGTTGAATTATTGATTCAAAATAGCTTTTTATGGCCTTTAGTCCTACAAATTGGCGTTTCGTCCGGCTTACTCACTTGGACTCATCAGTGACGTAGTGAGGGCCTTGTCATACGCAATTTGTATTAAGTTCAGTTCAACTTACATGAATTCTTTTACAAAAATCCACTGTAAACTATATCCAACAAGATTAGAATTCCTAATCATTAAGCTGGAAATTTTTTGCCCGGGGCCAGGCATAGTTTCTATTAGAAGGTTTTTTTATAATACAAATTCTATATACTACTGAAATAAATCAGCCAAGTAGAAGACTTAGCATTAAAGTTGGACTTGTTGAATTATTGATTCAAAATAGCTTTTTATGGCCTTTAGTCCTACAAATTGGCGTTTCGTCCGGCTTACTCACTTGGACTCATCAGTGACGTAGTGAGGGCCTTGTCATACGCAATTTGTATTAAGTTCAGTTCAACTTACATGAATTCTTTTACAAAAATCCACTGTAAACTATATCCAACAAGATTAGAATTCCTAATCATTAAGCTGGAAATTTTTTGCCCGGGGCCAGGCATAGTTTCTATTAGAAGGTTTTTTTATAATACAAATTCTATATACTACTGAAATAAATCAGCCAAGTAGAAGACTTAGCATTAAAGTTGGACTTGTTGAATTATTGATTCAAAATAGCTTTTTATGGCCTTTAGTCCTACAAATTGGCGTTTCGTCCGGCTTACTCACTTGGACTCATCAGTGACGTAGTGAGGGCCTTGTCATACGCAATTTGTATTAAGTTCAGTTCAACTTACATGAATTCTTTTACAAAAATCCACTGTAAACTATATCCAACAAGATTAGAATTCCTAATCATTAAGCTGGAAATTTTTTGCCCGGGGCCAGGCATAGTTTCTATTAGAAGGTTTTTTTATAATACAAATTCTATATACTACTGAAATAAATCAGCCAAGTAGAAGACTTAGCATTAAAGTTGGACTTGTTGAATTATTGATTCAAAATAGCTTTTTATGGCCTTTAGTCCTACAAATTGGCGTTTCGTCCGGCTTACTCACTTGGACTCATCAGTGACGTAGTGAGGGCCTTGTCATACGCAATTTGTATTAAGTTCAGTTCAACTTACATGAATTCTTTTACAAAAATCCACTGTAAACTATATCCAACAAGATTAGAATTCCTAATCATTAAGCTGGAAATTTTTTGCCCGGGGCCAGGCATAGTTTCTATTAGAATGAGTGAGTGAGTAAGCCGGACGAAACGCCAATTTGTAGGACTAAAGGCCATAAAAAGCTATTTTGAATCAATAATTCAACAAGTCCAACTTTAATGCTAAGTCTTCTACTTGGCTGATTTATTTCAGTAGTATATAGAATTTGTATTATAAAAAAACCTTCTAATAGAAACTATGCCTGGCCCCGGGCAAAAAATTTCCAGCTTAATGATTAGGAATTCTAATCTTGTTGGATATAGTTTACAGTGGATTTTTGTAAAAGAATTCATGTAAGTTGAACTGAACTTAATACAAATTGCGTATGACAAGGCCCTCACTACGTCACTGATGAGTCCAAGTGAGTAAGCCGGACGAAACGCCAATTTGTAGGACTAAAGGCCATAAAAAGCTATTTTGAATCAATAATTCAACAAGTCCAACTTTAATGCTAAGTCTTCTACTTGGCTGATTTATTTCAGTAGTATATAGAATTTGTATTATAAAAAAACCTTCTAATAGAAACTATGCCTGGCCCCGGGCAAAAAATTTCCAGCTTAATGATTAGGAATTCTAATCTTGTTGGATATAGTTTACAGTGGATTTTTGTAAAAGAATTCATGTAAGTTGAACTGAACTTAATACAAATTGCGTATGACAAGGCCCTCACTACGTCACTGATGAGTCCAAGTGAGTAAGCCGGACGAAACGCCAATTTGTAGGACTAAAGGCCATAAAAAGCTATTTTGAATCAATAATTCAACAAGTCCAACTTTAATGCTAAGTCTTCTACTTGGCTGATTTATTTCAGTAGTATATAGAATTTGTATTATAAAAAAACCTTCTAATAGAAACTATGCCTGGCCCCGGGCAAAAAATTTCCAGCTTAATGATTAGGAATTCTAATCTTGTTGGATATAGTTTACAGTGGATTTTTGTAAAAGAATTCATGTAAGTTGAACTGAACTTAATACAAATTGCGTATGACAAGGCCCTCACTACGTCACTGATGAGTCCAAGTGAGTAAGCCGGACGAAACGCCAATTTGTAGGACTAAAGGCCATAAAAAGCTATTTTGAATCAATAATTCAACAAGTCCAACTTTAATGCTAAGTCTTCTACTTGGCTGATTTATTTCAGTAGTATATAGAATTTGTATTATAAAAAAACCTTCTAATAGAAACTATGCCTGGCCCCGGGCAAAAAATTTCCAGCTTAATGATTAGGAATTCTAATCTTGTTGGATATAGTTTACAGTGGATTTTTGTAAAAGAATTCATGTAAGTTGAACTGAACTTAATACAAATTGCGTATGACAAGGCCCTCACTACGTCACTGATGAGTCCAAGTGAGTAAGCCGGACGAAACGCCAATTTGTAGGACTAAAGGCCATAAAAAGCTATTTTGAATCAATAATTCAACAAGTCCAACTTTAATGCTAAGTCTTCTACTTGGCTGATTTATTTCAGTAGTATATAGAATTTGTATTATAAAAAAACCTTCTAATAGAAACTATGCCTGGCCCCGGGCAAAAAATTTCCAGCTTAATGATTAGGAATTCTAATCTTGTTGGATATAGTTTACAGTGGATTTTTGTAAAAGAATTCATGTAAGTTGAACTGAACTTAATACAAATTGCGTATGACAAGGCCCTCACTACGTCACTGATGAGTCCAAGTGAGTAAGCCGGACGAAACGCCAATTTGTAGGACTAAAGGCCATAAAAAGCTATTTTGTATACATTATGTTCAATAAAAAAAATTGAAATTGAATTGGAGCACTACCTTCAATCTTTCTCATCAGAATTCTATTGTTTTTAATCCATACGTATTTGTACAATTTCTCCTTCTTAATCACCTTCGCTTGCATCAACAATGCATGAGTGTACATCGTTAATGCATCATTCATGTAGATAGCTCGCCTATGTTCACTGCTGTTGCTGTTGCTGCTGTGTGCACACCATAGAGTACCTATATTATCTAGAGTCGCGACTCGTACCCCTCTTACCTGAAACACCCGCAAATTTTATTTGAGCTAATTAAGAGAAAACTCTCTTAAATTCCCTGTCCGTGAATACGTGTCAAAATAAAAAAATGACATCAGTAGCTCAAAAGGTGACGTTTTGTTTTTTCCCATTATGCAATGTCAAAATGACAATTCTCGGTTGTGTTTGTAAAATTCCATTTATAAATTTTCTTTCAATCGAATTAAACATATTATATTAATTTAAAGTCGACTCCCTGGTCCGGAAATGGAAAATAAAGATGAACGTGCACCATTCGCTTTGAAAAATGGTTTGGCCTAGGCTTGATAACTTTGGGGGGTGGTGAAACACCAGCTAGTCTGATACACTTCCAACTTCCTGACACACTATTATATAGTTCACGTCAAAAAACGACCATTACTCGGCCCCCAAAAGGAGAAGTACAAACTACCTTCATTCCAAATTCCAACTGCGAGAAGGTGATACTATTAACATTGATGTCACTCTAGTTCTTCAATGTTTATCAACACTGATAATAAAGCAGTTGCTGAATGGATAGACCCACCTGATACAAACAGTTTACTTGATCTTGGACACTCAGATCTGTTTCTCCTAAGAACAATTGCCAAAAGTTTAATTCTTTGCAAGGACGTTAAACCAAGCTGAGAATTGCTGTTCAATCAATTTCCAGCAATTCATAGAAAGATCTAAAAGATTGTGAAGCGATTACGTAAGTATTTCTTATGTTGATGTCAAAAATATTTCTTTAAATATCGCTCCTACCATTTAAGACAAGCCTTCTGTAAGCTGTGTGCATATGTCTCAAATGTGCAGGCACTCAGAACAAAGAAGCTTTTAAGTCTCTGAAAAATACTATAAAATAGTTCATTTGATTCTCGGGAAAGTTTGTTGGAGAATATGCTGGACGAGCAACTGTAGAGAGAACCCTGATGCTGATTCTAATCTCTATATACATAGCTTATTGTGTATTTTGGAATGAAAATTTGGTAATAATAAGAACGATTTTTTATATCTGCGACCTAGAATAGGAACAGATCATTGCCAAGTTACCTTTAGCGCTCAAATGGCTATGCATATGTCATTAGGATTTTTATTTCTCGTAGCCAGTCGCTCTTGTATGCGCATTGTTTCCAAAATGTTCCAACCATAGGAATGACAATAGGTAAATAAGGTTTTTTTGCTTTTTATTTGTGTTATATATTAGACATTACTTTTAAAATAATTTAACTTTCATCTATATATCCATCGTTGATTTATAATTTTTAAGATATAATTCAACCTTTTCGTCATCTTTTTAGCTGTTAAACCACGATATTATGCTGAACTCAAAAACCTTCCCATGGCACCTTGTTTGCTCCCAGAACTCTGAGCACTCTAAATCAGTGATTGTAGACTATCAAAATTATTGGCCAGTCTGCTTTGAAAAAAGACGCAACTGGGATCAGTTGGTGTAGGTAAATCAGAAAATACCCATTAATATATTTTACTAATTATTTAATATAGGGCTTACAGGCATTACAAATGCTTCTGGATCGCCAATCGTAAAAGCCATAAGCTTACAAAAGGGGAAGTGGAACGCTATCAACAATTGTCAGTGATTTTCTATATTTCAGTAATAAAAGACAAGATGCATAGCTTACCAATATATTTATCAATTGTCAATGAAAAAAGACTTGTATTTCTTTCTTTGTATTAAAACTTTTTGTTTTCAAACAACCCATGTTTACATTAAATATCTTCCTTAGACTTTGCAAGCAACTAAAGAGAACACAAAGACCTGTGTGGCAACTTAAGCTCATCTATATAAAAATACAAAAAGAAAATATTGTTAGTTCCAAGGAAATCGTAAATTCGTAAATTCTGTTTTGGAATATTCAAAATCATGTATAAAAAGCTGTCAAATCTCATACAAGATTTAAGACTGAATTGTGGCCATGTTGTCAAAACAACAAATTCGATGTGACTGTTGAAGCTGTAAAACTTTTTATAAACATTTTTTTGTGAAATTTATTTATTAACAAGTTGGCGCATATTCATAGATGTTGCCTTTAGTATTGCGAAGCAGATCTGGAGTTAATTAATATTAAAACTTCATGAGCTAAACCCCAGTTTTGTCTAGCAATAGCTTTAACAACATCTATAAATACGCCCCATTGTGTTTTTGCCATGCAAATTGGGGGGTAGTTTTGATTTTATTCCTGCATTATATATTCAGGGTTGAATCCGTTTCTAAACTTTGTGACTAAAATTTCGTGACGCAACAAGAAAACAAAATTCAAAAAAAGAATTAACAATGCATTTTTTGAGGTTGAGGTTATAATTATTCGTAAGTTTCATCAAAGTACAATTGAATGTATATACAATTTTCAATAAATCTCTATTTAAGGTTTTTTCTGCTAACCCATTTGGACTTAAATGCTAGTTGAAAATAAACGAATTCTTACTATTTCCGAAAATCAACTCGGAGACACTTTTTAAATACTTTGTGTGACAAGATTTTAATTTTGCATTTGCTGCGATTGCTGGTGACTAAACTGCTGTTGTTGTTGTGCCGACATTGGTAAATCTTCAGACTTCATTTGTGAGCCGGGAGGTTGTTGATGTGACCTAGACTGTACTAGCTGCAGAAAATTATTGCGTCTCTGCTCCGAGAAGATGTAATATCTGAAAAGAGTTAGTTTCAATTAGAAAATGTTGGCTATGATAAAAATATTTGATTGGCTTTGTAAAATAATTTAACAAACATTGTTTTTTAAAGTGAAAAAACTACAAAAAACTATCGAAAATTTGTTAAACGACATTTTTCTTCTCAAATATTTTAAAAACAATGAATGATATTGGCTTTGGGTTAATTTTATTCTACTAACTTATCTTCACTTGATTGCATATCAAACACCTAAAAACATTTTCGAAGATCTTGAATTGGAGATTTTTTTAAAACTAGCTTCCGAGTTCATCAATGGGAAGTTACCAGTGTGGGCTATACTCAGCCTTTTTTTTAAATTTTTCGTTGGGATCGGCAAAGCTTCTGTTTAAACTGAAGCAATTTAAAAAGATTTTATTGAATTTCTGAACAAGTCAATTACGCTGTGATGATTTTTCTTAATGGTTTCACTCACATCGATGATTTATATATTTTTGAATTCTATATTAAATAGTGCTACTATTTACGTTATTTATTTTTAATTTGAAGCAAAATTCCAAAAAATCCTAGATTAAAAGAAGTTTCCTTTTAGGTTTTCAAAAATAATATATAGTAAACTTCTTTTGTTCTGAGTTTTTCGAAATTTGTTCCAAATACACATCTTATGATGCAATTAGTAGCAGTATTAAATACTTAATCTGGAAGCATAAAAATCATCTGTGTGGGTCAAACAGTTTGGAATAATTATCACAGTTCAATTGCCTTTTTTCACATTTATAGTTTAACTCAGAGATAAATATTTGGCTAGGTCGCGGAATGAAATTCAATTTTACCTTCTTGTGGTACATTCTGGGTAACGCTAAAGGAATTGCTGTATACTTTACTAACAAAGATAAACCTATCATCAACATTAATTCTCAAAGTGAAATACCCAAAAACAATAATCTCATAAGAAGTGATTTAAGTAATCAAAACTACTTACTACATATCAGTGGTATTTCGTAGAAACATAATAACTCCATACAATAATCTTCATCTTTACGTCCACTTTACATAGAGCTAAAGCTAAAACGGGTAGACCGATTTTTTTTTCAAATTTGGAATATTTATGAATATGTTCTTTGAAAAATTATGCTCTATATTTGAAGAAAATTGTTTCACACATTAAGACTTTAGCTCGATATAAAGTGGACGTTAAAAAGCAGATATCAAATCACTGATTAATTGAAAACTAAAATATAAATTAAAACTGAAACATACATACATGACTGATATAAATTTTTTATTTTTCGTTGTGATCGAGCAAGTTTATGTTTTAAATTGAAGCAATTTAGGGCTAAAGCTCTTCCATAGGGTGCCGAAAACATAGGAAAGCCAAGTCCAACGCGCGTATGATGGTGTGTGTGCACATGTCTTTGGGCGTACTTCGACTATCGGCTGGATTATCATTGCCACTACCAGGTATACGAGCCAGGATCAACCACCAGGATTACCACTGCCACTGTGGCAGGTATACCAGCCACACTGCTGCTTTCGTTGTAACTGCTATTGCTTTTGTTGATGCTGCTGCTGTTGTTATTGTTGCTGAGCTTGTTGTTGGGTCTGTTGTTGGGCTTGCTGTTGAGCTTGTTGTTATGCTTGTTGCTGAGCTTGTTGTTGAACTTGTTGCTGTGCCTGCTGCTCAGCCTGCATTTGCTGTGATTGCTGGTGACTTAACTATTGTTGTTGTTATGCCGACAATAATAGATCTTCGGCCTTAATTTGTGAGTCGCGAGGCTGTTGATTTGACCCAGACTGTATTTGCTACAGAAAATTGTTGCGTCTCTGCTCGAGAAGATGTAATATCTGAAAAGAGTAAGTTTCAATTAGAATATGTTTTGAACGATCGAATTACCACAATTATAAAACTTTTTTTTACCCTTTTTTCATCTGTCAAAATATTAAGCTACTTGTCTACATCTGATATGGTAGAAGTTAGGCACCTACGCACTGAGTTTCAAGGGTACACTTCTACTTTTTGAATTAATTTTCTTTAATTTTAATAAAAATATACAGAAATATTATTTTCTTTGTATGCCAGAAGCAACAAAAAGCTATATGTTTTATACTTTTTGTTCGTAAGAGTTAAAAATCTAATTGTATTGAAAAAATAAAAAATATTTTCAATTTTTGAATTCAACGGATTAATATTTTAAATATCTGAGCGCGGTAGTCCACAAAATTTGCGCACTGAGCACTGTAGCAACATTTCTTTCACTGTGTTGGTGCGGTCCCCATTTAAAATACACGGAACATCCAATACATGCTAGGAAACTTGGACAAAGTGCTCTCAACTCAGCTTGTAGGGTGAAAGAGAACCAACCCCCTGAGTCGCGACTCTAGATAATATTATAGGTACTCTATGGTGCACACCAAGAATTAGTTTTTTGTTGATTTTTTGACTTCTCTTTCATAATACGCTGTTTAAGAGATTTGTCAGCTAGTTCTATGAAAATAACTCATTCTCTCATTCCAGATGTCAAACTGTCAAAACGTTTAAAAAATGAGGGATGATTAAGAATTTAATATTAAGTTTTGCGATGAGATTCAAATGTATGCAAATTTATATGATTATAGGGGGGCAGATTACTGCAAAAGAAGCGTGCAAGGCAAAACATGACAGGAAAAATTCTCTCGGATGAACATTCTCTAGAATGTTTCCTTTATTCATAAATAGGAAATGCCATTGCTATTTCACTGGTCCTTGTGAGCGCAAATTTGATATATACAAATGACAATGACCGGCAAATACTGCCGCCACATATTAAATATGGCCAAAAATCGAATTCCTGAACAAAAAGTCATTTTTGGTGGTAAAATACAAATATATATCTATATTATTAAGCCATCGCGTCGATGTAGGAACTTTTGAGTTGAGTTTTAGAAAAAATGATAAATCTCTGCATGAATGAATGTATTTACATTTTGTTTAGTAAATACTTGACTTGTCTTCGTCCTTTTTTCAGTCCTACTTGCCAAGATGCGATCACCAAAGAACTTATGAACCGAAATTCACGTTGTGAAATTAACATGTTTTCTTAAGGGGTAATACCACTGATCTCTATATACACTGGATAGTGTATTCCTTATAATGTATAACAGTTATTTTGCTTCCATTTGAAGATGACAATTAGGTGGTCGGCTTCATAATTTGACGTCTACATTAACACAAAAAAACCTGTTTCCAAAATTTCAATCTGAAGAAAGAGAAACAGACCAATGATATGAAAGGGAAAAACTTTGTGGGAGTTTATTTTATAATTTTTTTTTCATTAAGTTATTCATTGTGTACATTTTGTTTGTGCTATTATTTTCCAATAGCACTAGAATTATATCAATAGAAAGGTGTTTAAGTATGTAATAGTAAATATGTAGATGGGATATGGGAACCATCGACTTCGTTCATTATTTCAGTTTGCAAACAAGTTGAACAAAACAGCTGATAAGTGTGATGAAGAAAATGCGATTATATAGTCAGTGTTTTTTTACGATTTTACCTCCTTCTCACACTCTTTACATTTGTAATTCCGTTTCATTCAACCATTTGTGAAGTAAATAAAATTACAAACACAACAATGTTAGCAAAGAGATTTGGGGGGGGGGGGGGGTGGAGCAACGAACGGAAATTTGACGTCTTCATAGTGGATTATTTTGTATAAATTGTTATACAGTCATATTGTTATACAAAAAAGTGGTCAGCTTCATAATGTAACAATTCTTCAAATGGAAGCAACTTTCTTATGTCGATACGCTATCCAGTGTATTATTGAGATCAGTGGGTAATACACACATAGGTGGCGTGGTAAGGGTATGGTGTCAACTGACATCGCCAGGCCATATTGAAAACTCCAGTGGCCTACGTAAACGTCACGCCAGACTAAAATCTCTCATTCCAGATGTCAAACTGTCAAAACGTTTATAAAATTAGGGATTATTAAGAATTTAATATTGAATTTTGCGATGAGATTCAAATGTATGAAAATTTATATGATATAAACTAAATATCAATAGAGAGGAATATATTGAAAATAGGACAGAAGGGTTTGTTAAAAATTCCAGAACGGACAGTCATAAGGCAGCACCAAAATTTAAGTATGATAAACTTGAAAATCAGCACACAAAGAATATTCAGAAAGAAAGAAAGAGTAAGCATATAAGCCAAGATAATTTAACAAAAGCGAGCCAAGTCAATAGAAAAACTCAGAGAAGAGTTTTAAATTAGATTCAGATTGAGAAAGAATAATTCGTAAAAATTAAAAGTCTCGTTGTATTATTCGCAATTATAAGCTTAGCAAGCAGCAAATTCACTGCTGAAGAAATAATAAACAATAACGGTTACGCGGTAATTAAACAAGACGAAGTTAATATAATAAACAAATTCAATTCAATATTACATATTATTAATTTTACTGAAATAAATGCAATATTAATAAAAACAAACACAAAAGTGGTTGCAGCAAAAGAATTTTATTGTGAAATCCCCAGAAGATGTAAAGATAACAACACATATAGATTCTAAATTAAATTTAATTCAAGATGAATTAAAAAGTATAAAAGGACATAAGACCCACTCAAGAAAAACAAGAAGCTTAGTAAACATAGGAGGAAGAGTTTTAAACTTTTATTTGGAACGATGAAGATAAAACTAAAATCGAAAACCGGATTGGAAACCCTAACTTTAAATAATCATGAACTGGTAATAAATAATAATAAACAGGTAGATATAAATAGTAAACTTCAACAAGAAATCGAAATAATTAAAAAATTAATTGATATAAAAATAATTAGTAGCTCCGGTCTATCAAAAGAATTAAAATTAATAGAAAAGAGAATAATAGTTTTAGAATATACAAGAATAGTATAATTAAAAGATATTATAGAACAAATACAAAGTCCAGTTTTGGCAAGTAAATTACAAATAATGACACAGCCTACTAACGACAGAAGAAATAAAATATTACGGTATAGATTTGTTCAAATTAAAAAAATATCAAACTCTCTCTTAGTGAATATGATAATGGTGTTCTGATTTTTATAGTTCAAATACCTGATAAAACTTATAATTTTGATAAATATTTTATTATTTCCATTCCCAATGAGCAAAATATGGAATTAGATATAAAAGATGAAAACACTGTGAAAATAAATTAAACTTTTTATGAATATTTAGAAAATAAAGAATTAAAACATTTAAAACCCTATATTAATTGTATTAAGGAAAACAAGTGCTTGAAAAGAAAGAATGAAGAAAAAAAAATATTGTAAAGGAACTTAAAAGAGGTATATTAATTGTTAAAAATAGCGATTTTAAAGTCAAAAGTTCTTGTGATGAAAGAAAATTAATTCAAATTAAAGGAAATGTATTAATTTATTTTGAAAACTGTATTATTAAAATAAATGAAACAGAATATGCAAACAAAAATTCAATAGTAAACCAACCGATAAACATTTATATGGAAGATACATTCAATCTAACTAAAATTGATTTGAAAATCGAAGATAATAATTTAACAAGAGTTGAAAATATTAAAGAAATAGTAGAAAAAGTCTAAGACGAATCATGTATTCATTTTGGTATAAATGGATATGTTATTGTAATAATTTGTGCTATACTTATAATTTTATAAAAAAAATTGTTCCAGGAGAAACAAAAGTCAAATGGGGGAGGAGTTATAGAATTACTTCCAAGCCCAAATAATAACAAAATCATACCAAGCATATTTGCTTGAGATAATATCAATCGACACCAATAGGATGTCATGAAGAATTTTATGTAAACACAAGCTAACCGTCGGTGAAGTATCTCCTATAGAACTCCCACACATAAAATACTAATGTTAACAAAGATCGTCCACGATCAAATAATATTAATTTCATCATGAGCATGAAATTGAATCATCATCAAGAATGATGATATTCATGTATCTATGTAAACATACATCTAGTTAATAAGAAGAATATTTATAAATGCCAATATGAATGGAGAATTGCTGCATAGGCATATTAATAGTATAAGAAGGATGTCTCAGTTGATGAGAGACTTACTAGGCACTTAAACACTTACTCACTTACTAAACAGATCCCCCCACCAGTGGCAAGGGATCTGATGCTATATTAAATAAACAAAAATTAATATTTTATTTAAATGTGTGTTTTATTTAAGTCTTTTTAAAAATAGATCCCGGGGGATCAAATACAAAATTCGCACATACAATCTTCAGTTTGGAAACTATTTGGTTGAAAAAATGAGTTCTATGGACTCGTATGAGACTCCGCGCACATGCAGGAACTATTCCGTTGTCGATTAGAGCTAATTTTCAGTTTGTGTTTTGGCACAAACTGGACGATTGCCCGAAATCAGTTTTTTAGTTTGTGTCATATGGAATAATATATAGCTGCGCGGACATTCCACCAAATAGTTGCGGATATTTAACCACATCTTTGAACTTTTTTTCCAAAGTATGTTATTTTTTCCGTGCGAAAGAGAACAAATATATTTTCTCTTTAATTTGCTGAGCAAAAGAATAGGACAAAGGCGATAGTATTTTGCTTTGAATGTTTGAGATAGGAAAACTGAATAAACATTGCCAGTGTGTTGGTAAGGTTCGTTGCGATTGCTGGTGAAGCACTGACCTCTATAATACAGTGGATAGCGTATCGATATTAGAAAGTTGCTTCCATTTGAAGAATTGTTTTAAATAGTATGAAGCTGACCACTTTACAAAATAATCCACTACGAAGACGTCAAATCTCCAATCGTTGCTCCCCCCAAATCTGTTTATTCACATTGTTTATTGCAATTTTATTTCATTCACAAGTGCTAAAATGAAACGGAATTACAAACTTAGAGTGTGACAAGGAGGTAAAATTATAAAAACACACAGACTATGTAATCGCATTCTCCTTTTCACACTTATCAGCTGTTTTGTTCCACTTGTTTGCAAACTAAAATAATGAACGAAGTCGATGGTTCCCAACTACATGATATAGTTCTAGTGCCATTGGAAAATAATAGTACAAACAAAATAAACACAGTGAATAACTTAATAAAAAATAAATAGTAAAACAAACTCCCACAAAGTTGTTCCCCTTCATATTATTGGTCTGTTTCTCTTTCTTCAGATTAACATCTTGGAAACACGTTTTTTTTGTAGAAATGTAGATTTCAAATTATGAAGCCGACCACCTGAATGTCATCTTCAAATGGAAGCAAAAAAACTGTTATACATTATATGGAATACACTATCCAGTCACTGATCCCTATATACACTGGATAGTGTATTTAATTAAATCTACACCGTGTTCAAGAAAAGGGTCAAAAAGTACAAGTATACCTGCGGGCTATCTGATCATATTGCCCAACAGCAAAAATTAAAAGGGATTATCCCATCTACTGATAAATGTGGATTAAGGGTGTCAAAAAAACTTTTTATTAAAATAGTGTTGCACGCGTTTAGTCCGAACTTATAAAAGTGAAGTGAGTTCTAGTGAAGTGTTAATCCAGACCTCCTACCTCTCACCGATTATCTTTATTATGGAGAAATTAACACCGGAAATTGCTTGGGCTGCATTAAGAGCTCTCCTTTTACGGATGATTCAAGACCTTGGACCAGAAAACGGGAACCATATCAACAGGAGTGTTCAGGACATCCACGCCAGGTATGTTATCAATGCCAAACCAAAGCCAATGGAGGAACCGCAGGCAATGGAGGAAGATTCAAAACCTTTCATTTATCCCCAAGGAAGACCAGAAAACTCTTCTTATGCTCAAAGAAGTACACCATTCTTACACTGCCATCGAAGTAGGAGAAGAACTTACACTTGAAGGACTGCCAATAATTAAAGTATCTCTTTTCAGATAAAAGAAGACAGCAATCAAGTCATCCAACTTCTTTGTGGTGGAACTAAGCAAGACTTGTGACATCCCTGAAGTGTACACAAAGACACTGATCATGAATCAGAAGGTCCACTGGGAGGGAGTTAAGTCTAATGATGTTATCCAATTCAGGAACTGTCAACGTTTTGGGAACATCGCTTCTAACTGCGGGAAGAACTACGTTTACGTGAAGCGCAAAAACAGCCATCTTCCAAAAAAATGCAAGCGTAAAGATGGATCCACCTCAGATGTCTGGTGCGCCAGCTACAAGACCCAAGGACACCTAGCAAGCTTTAGAGGATGTCCAGTACTGAAAGCGAAACAAGCTGAGAAGAAGCAAGCCCTTGTCAACAAAAACACCAACAAGAATTTGTGGTGAAATCTGCATGCATACTCACGAAACCGGCCATTAATTTTGCTGCCATGGCCAGAAAAAATATCACACCAACACAGAAAATCCAGTCAGTGGCGAAGATCCCAGCTAAAAAGAAACCTGCACCATCCACATCAGCACAACCAACAACGAAAGCCTCCCCCAAACCAAACCTAGCCAATGAAGTAAAACGCCTGTTTGGATCAAATCTTCTAGCAGTCATGGAGAAAGCCTGAAGCTCCGTCCCATCCAACTATTCATAGCTTAGTGAAGAGCATGAGTCCGTTGCTCTTGCCACTTGTATATTCCAACTATGCAGCGCGTAATGCGCATCAACAAACTGCGTGTAGTGGCTTATAACGTTAACTCGTTATATAGCCTGGAAAAGAGGACAGCTTTCAAGCTATTCCTGAAGAAAAACACCCCAGATAATGCCCTTATAAGCGAAACAAACGTCACAAAGACGAACAACATTGACTTCACTTACTATATAACCTTCAAAAACGATAAAAAGGATGGAACGAGAGGAACGAAGTGGTTATTTCTGGCCTGAAATGCTTTGAAGCTACCTCCATCACCCTACAGCTGGGAATAAACCAAGCCCTGACGATTATCAGTATCCACAACAAGTGCTCCGTAAGGCTAGCAGACATCAAGGACGATCTACACACTATGAGCAGTATCATAAACACCAGTACATATGGACTGATAAAAGGGGATTTCAACGCAAGACATCACCGATGGATGGACACACAAGGCAAATGCTATTGTTAACTGGCTGGATGACAACAGCGATCAACATTCCCTCATAATCATTTTTCAACCGAGGTCTTCGTTTCCAAGAACTCCATCAACGTTGGACTTCTTCCTAGAAACCTCTAACCTGGTGTGCATCCTATCTGAGTTACGGAACTAGGTCTGCACGACACTCACCAGCGATTCTGATCATGAAACCGTTCTGCTCTCCATAAATGTCCAGCAACAGCTCATTTCCACCAATTAATCAGAAGTGGGATTTATCAACTACTTGAGGCTAGATGTAGCCACGCTTCAAAGTGACATTGACGGGTCAGTCTTCCTTCTTCCAGAAAATAGAAATCTGTAAGACTCGGAGATTGATACAGCAATAGATGCCTTGGAAGACGTAGTCAGCAGCTCACTTGAGAATAAAAACAACCAATAACTTCTTGGGACAGATATCATAATTTTCCAATTTATATTCAAAACCTTTATCTCCACAGACAGTGGCTTAGAAAGTTGCTTCATAGAATTCACCAGGGGGAACTGAATACCAACAACTCCAACTACCAGGCCGTTTCAAGTGAGCTACAGTGTGTGAGCATAATGTTTAACTTAGTTAAACACCACAATGACAACCTCCTCCGGAAGACTTCAAACAATTAAGCCTGGACCCGACACATTTCAAAAGATCAGTAGGATCATTGGTAAGAGGCTACCAATGTCAGATGTCATCACAACTACCCTTGGGGATGTTACCACCAACAAAGACAAGGTCAAGGCTTTTTCTGACTACTTTGAAGAACACTTCAAACCTAATCCACCATCAGATCCTGAGTTCCTGGATGAAGTCAACACATCAGTGCAAACCGCTCAAGCATTTCAGGAAACTGTACAGTTCCGCAATACCAACCCCTTCAGCGATCCCACGGTACACCATCACGAGTTCACTACACTGGAAGAAATAAAGGAAATCATTTACAGAAGTCATCCAAAAAAGTCAACAGGACCAGACAATATCTCCAACTTCGTCCTGAAGAGACTACCGTATTTGGTGATGACCTTCTTGGCAGTTATCCTGAACAATTGCGTCACAACTGTTACTTCCGCACCAATTGGAAAAGGGCTATAATTGTGCCTAAAAAAAGAGAACAACAAAGACGTCTCTGGATACAAGCCCATCTCACTTCTGGGCAACATGAGTAGGATACTCGAGGAGCTAATACTCAGACGACACAAATCGCTTTGCAGCGACAACTGCATGATTCCAGATATGCAGTTTGAATTCTGGGAACATCACTCAACACTTCGTCCTCTTTTAAAGCTTCAGCACAATGTTGTCCTGTCCCTAAATTGTCATCAAGTCACTGTCGGATGCTTTCTCGATATTGAAAAAGCAAACTTTTCCAACAAACTTTTCCAACACAGATCTCCACATTTGTTAGTAAAAATTATTTACAATTTTCTTCATTCCTGATCGTTCTTCGTTCAAATAGGAAGCTGCCAATCAACAACGAGGATAACCAGAGCCGGAGTTGCACAAGGATCTAATCTAGGACCATTCCTCGTCAACATATATACTTCAGACCAGCCAAAGCCAGAACACACCTAGACACTCCTGTTCGCCGATGACTACCTCACATACGCCAAGTCCATGTCACCGATATTTGCAGCTAGAAGAGTTGAATCCAGTATGAGACTATTATATGAGTACTACCATTGCTTCAAAATCAATTCCGCCAAATCCGAACTTATCTGTTTCAGACGACCAAGTGGCTCAGGAAGTAGAAGAGGACGCTCAGCCACCAATTATAGGAACACCAAGATAACTCTTCCCGATGGAACTCAACTGTCCGCAAAAAATAACATCAAATACCTGGAAATACAGTTTAACGAGATATACCGATTAAGTCCTAGCACAGCAGCTGTACTAAGAAAAGCCAACTTCACCATCCATCGCATCTATCCGCTTATGCGAAAACAGAACGGACTAGGTTCACTTCCGTGGCTGAAAGCCTCAATCGCCCCCAACCAACCACATCAATGACAACCGGACTTGAACATTCCGAGAAATGAAGCAGCCATTAGATTAAGATAAGATGTAAACAAAATGACAATTAAATGTAAATTAAGCAAAAATTATCAATGTAAAATGTAAGGCCCCTATTGTGCCAACATATATTTAACAATCAATGTGTACTTTAAGATAACTAACGTTAAGCAAATTAAAAAAAATAACCGTTCAATAAAAAATCTTGTAAATCATACAAGATCATATTTAAAATTAATGTGTAACAAGTAACGTCTAGAACAGTGTATTTTCAAAGCTTATCTTTTTTACTTAAATAAATCAATAGTTACATTTTAAATTTGTTGTTATTACTATACTTTATGAAAGAACAGAACAACTTGGCGAGGAGGATTCGTTTACGAACACAATGAGTAATATATAATTTGGTCAGCCCCGCAAATATAAATCAAAATGGCAGCCACTGAAACTATGCTGAAAATTCTCAATCAAGAGAAAGAGATTTTGAAACAACTAGCAGACAGCAGCGCTAAGCAGCAGACTCTCACTCAAAGCAAAAGAGGTGATTGCTCTGGAAAACGCAAATGGCTCGGAACAGATACTGGAATCTCTGGTGCACAATATCATGCCATACATATTCAACCAAGACAATGGTTTGATGTTCAAATCGAATCGTGGTTCAAACGATAAGCAGATTTTTTCAAAGTCAACTGGAAGAAACTAGATGATAGTGCCCTAATGAGACTCCTTATGCGAAAACTCGATACGATTTCATACACAAAATACACGAATTTTATTCTGCCAAAGCAGCCACGTGATTTTACGTTCGACCAACCTATAAAAAACTACTCCATGATTATGAAAATACACATTTCACAAATAAAACAAATCATTCGTTTTCAATTCAAACATTTAAATAAATGTATTATATATTTAAAGATTTAAAGATTCTCAAACTATATCATAATTAAGAATATGTAATTTATCCAAATTTAAATCATAATCTAAAATTACTGAGTATCTATACTAATCTTTATCAAACAAAGCAAAATTAATTAATTCAAGCTCTAATGGCAACGCAGAGCTCAATTATAAAATTTGTATCCAAATGTATAACCACGTCTTCGGTTTATTACAAAACTTTGAATTTGACTTCCTTTTTTTTTTAATT
Source organism: Dasysyrphus albostriatus (assembly GCA_946251815.1). Lineage (NCBI taxonomy): Eukaryota > Metazoa > Arthropoda > Insecta > Diptera > Syrphidae > Dasysyrphus > Dasysyrphus albostriatus. Next base: position 118,159,496 of record OX276335.1, read on the forward strand.
TCTGTGTATATCAATAATCCCCTTTATAAGACCACCACATTAACTAGCGTGAGTATTTATATGTATTTATATATACATACATGTATATATACATGTATACATACATGTATATATACATGTATATATACATGTATATGCAAAGGTTAAATAACCATAAAACTTAAAATAGAAATTATGATCAAACTCACCCTTTTTATTTCAAGAGAAGTAGCCACTGCTGTTGATTAAAAGGGAACCGTTGTCTTGTTAAATATTTGTATGCACTCAATGTTGTTTTTGACGTTGTAAATAATTAATTACATATATATTTCACTTCCGCAAATTAATATTAACTATACCGCTCAATTCGCGTGGTACCTTCGAATTGATACTTGATTTTCAGTTCTCCGAACTACCGAATTAGAGGCACTTAACAATGGTTGAGTTATAATAAAAAAATGAATTTACGTTAAAAAAAAATAATAAAAAAGCAAGAACAAATTTTTAAATTTTTAGTTCTGGTGTGGATTCGAACCCTGGATCCCTGCTACGCCCTTCAAAATAGACGGCGGCTTTATTTTTTGAAATTCATTTTTATTTTTCCGTTTTCTTAAAGCTGGAAAAAATTCATAGAAACTAGCCTACTTATCAATATCTTAAAACTAAATTAAAGTTAATTAAAACTATTTAAAATTACTTAAAGCTACTTAGAACTACTTACAACTAATTACAACCTACTTACGAACTACTTACAGACTATTTAAAAACTAGAACAATCACAGCAAGCATTGAATGAAGGATTTGGGGTATAAGTGCACTGCGACCATTAAGATCTATTGTGCCCCCACAGCAAGCATTTTCCGGTTGTATATGTTTTGTATTTTTGTTGATTTCATACTTTTTTGTGTTTTTGTATGTTTTATATATATTTTTTTTTTGGTGCCACCCTTACTTAAAACTAAACTACCTGAACCTATGTAAGTCAGCCACACAAAAAAGAAAATAGCAAGGTCAACTACATATTAAATGTCTGAAGGAACTTCATGTTCGTTTTTCAACCAACAGAACTGGTTCTCCTGCTAAACCTTATCTCTTCGGTCCCGTTCGGACACAGTCCTACTGAACCCGAATGTGCTCAGCTCCGTCTTGTGCGAGGACGTCCCGACCCGAATAAAGCCACTTAGACTCACACTCTGACACGTATTTAGGGTAATAAACCCCAAAAATTAAGCTGTTAGTCCAGGACTACGCTCTTGCAATGTGACCTCGAATAAGCTTCAGCAAGAAATTATCTACCCTGTTTATGTTGGTGCCGTTGTATAGAGCCAGGTTGGAATAATAGTGTTTGTACTCCGACTCAGGTGTTCTGTGCAATCCAAGGCAATCGAAGACACTCTCTCCTGCGGATTTTCGACAATAAAGAGGTCAATCGTCCAAGACGGCGTTCTCTGGAATAATTCCTGTTGTCAGAAGTACGTCTCTGTTGTTGGTCGTTCTCTGAAGCTTAAGACATGAAAGGTAGTTCTCTGATCATTTGTTCTGAATATCTTGTTAATTTGGAGAAACATGCTCGGGTTGCTAGAATTAACGGCCCGAATTTTTTTATAGCAATACAAATAAGTTGGCAACCAATAGTTCTCTTTAATTAGTTGGTTGATGTTCTTGATCGCCGACTTCAGCGTCCTAATCTCCAGATGGTGAGGGCAGTAAACCGTTGGTACAAGAGTTTGAGTCTTGTCAGCAGTCCACTGTTTGGTCTGTGTAATGCGTCAATGGTCGCGTTCCGGTACATGTCGGTTGCGTTTCGTTGTTTGTATTTTGGTATTGTTTTTTTCATTGTTCGTTTGGTTGTCATTTGGTGCGGATATGTTACTTGAACTGATTTTGCTCTATAAGGTTGGTAAAGCGTGGTCAGCGCACCTTATTATAATTGTAGGTATGCACAGGTACATACTCATCCTACTCCACGAGCTCAATCAAAAGCTGTATTACGGCGGCGAGTCCGCAGTTGTCCCTGTCGTACTCGATCGTTCGTTAACAGTTTTTTGGTCTTTGGCCAACAGTGTCAGTAATTATAAGTCTTGCATCTATTACCAATAGATCCAGATAGGCACCGCTTCTTGGAAATGATGGCCGATCTGTAGCCAGCAGGTCAACACATTATTCTGTGTTGTATCGACTCATCCAATGGCTGAGGTAATTCCGGTGCATAAGCCTCGTTCACATACATTCGCTTGCTCTGTTGCAGAGAAATGCATACGATGCATGCCTCTAAGAGCTGAAATCTGCACAGATCACTTTTATATATAACTTTATAATTAATGCCTTTTCGTATGGAGATTGCGACACCACCTCCCCCCTCCCCTTGAGTGGAGTTGGGTCGAGCTCTTCTAACGATATTGTAATTGTTGTTAGTCAACTTATGTTTCTGGTTCAGCGTAGTTTCGCTGGCCATAAACACATCTGGACTTTGGTCTTTCAACAATTGAAAAAGATTTGCTCTACGTTCGGTCCTAATCAGTGAGTTTACATTCACAGCAAGGATCCTAAGAGGCCTCTCCGACAGCGCGCCTTTAACCTTTAATTTGCGTTAAGCTAGATAAGACCCTAGTCACCTGCTCCTTTATCTGGTTGTGAATTTCTGTCAACTGGTCTTGAATTGCCAGCAACATGCTTCTTATTTTGGCCTCAGTGTCCAGTTCCTTTGGCACTAGGGCTGGTTTGGCTACCTTAGCAGCAAGCTGTACCGGTTTTCCCTTCCCTGCCACCATTTGTACGTAGGAATTTCGGGGATTAACGGGTGTTGCTCTGAGAGCACCATTGATGGACGTATGTCTGTCGCAGTCTGCTTAGCCACATTATTGGTACGAATTTGCTGAAAATCTGAGCAACCCCGATAACTAGCAGGGTACCCCTCCTTTCCGTAAAGTGCACATCTAAGCTGGGTCATGTCTTCAACTCGTTCCTCTTCAAGTTTACACTCCCCCTTAGTGTGGTCCTCATCGCACCTAATGCATCGTGACTGCATTTTGCAGTTTGCTGCAGCGTGGGCAAATCTTTGGCAGCGCCTCCATGCATGCATGTCACCGCGTCTCTTTGATTTATCCCAAGTTGCAACCTGGTAGTTGATACGCAGATACTCCTCAAACTATCCAGTTTGCTACTGGGCGATAGCTGAACTAGGAAGAATGGCAAGAACCATCTGGCTCTGACTGTAGCGAACGGCTTGACGCCGATAAATTCGAGATTGTTGCTCGATCATTTAAGAGCACCTGTGGTTCCGTGCAGGAATCTATGCCCTTCAAGAGGACTGTCTGATATTTATCCAAAACCGGCAAAACCGAAGAACTCAGTTGTGGATTTTTTCAGTAACTCTTTAATAATTTAATGCTGGGCCATTGTGAAGCAGTGGATAGCATGTCTATCCCACTGATCTCTATAATACACTGGATAGCGTTTCGGCATAAGAAAGTTGCTTGCATTTGAAGAATTGTTATATTATGAAGCTGACCACTTTTTTGTATAACAATATAATTGTATAAGAAGTTATACAAAATAATCCACTATGAAGACATCAAATCTCCGTTCGTGCTCCCCCCCAAATCTGTTTGCTAACATTGTTGCGTTTGTAATTTTATTTCTTTCGCTGTTTTGTTCAACTTATTTGCAAACTGAAATAATGAATGGTATAATGGAATATTGGTTCCCATCTACATATTTACTATAGCCTGTTTAAACACTTTTCTAATGATATAATTTTTGTGCCATTGGAAAATAATAGCACAAACAAAATACATACACACAGTGAATAACTTAATAAAAAACAAATAATAAAACAAACCCCACAAAGTTTTTCCCTTTCATATCATTGATCTGTTTCTCTTTCTTCAGATTGACATCTTGGAAGCACGTTTTTTTGTGTAAATGTAGACATCAAATTATGAAGCCAACCACCTAATTGTCATCTTCAAGTGGAAGTAAGAAAACTGTTATTTATTATAAGGAATACACTATCCAGTGCATATAGAGATCAGTGGTCTATCCCTACTTAGTCTTTTAATAAAAAGTTTTGGCCTATGGCCGACTAACACAGGCCTAAGGTTTCCTGAAGCTCCATTTTATAGGTGTTTATTGGGATCTTTCCTTTTTTATTTTGGGGCAGCTGTGGCTGCTACTGGTGATCTCCCTGCTGCTGCTCATTCCGCTTCTGCTGACTCCGCTGCTGCTGACTCTGTTCCTGTCGTTTTTGTTGCTGCTGTTGTTTTTGCATTTACTTTTTTGGACGTTGCTTCTTCGGCTGCTGCTGTTGTTGTTAAATTGACAGCTGTTGTTGTTGCAGCGGTTTTGTGGATTAAGATCCTGCTTGTTTTACGGCGGCAGCACTTTCTGCTCGCGCTTCTGTTTCGAGCTTCTTGCTTAGTGTGGCGCACAGCTTATCCTATTTCTTCTTATTCTTAATGTCGGCTGTTGACGCCGTTGCTGGTTTTACCGTTGTTGCTACGGCACTTAGTTGACGGTATGGCTGGTAGTGCCATCGCTTGCTTTTTTGTTGTTGTTGGTGGTACGGCACTAGCTGTAGCTTTGGCTGGTGGTGCCATAGCTGGGCTTATTGCTGTTGCTGGGGCACCTTTCGATGTCCCCAAGGTGTTGTTGGATTGCATTTGCTGCTCTCCCTGTTTAATGAAGTTTTTGACTTCACGATTATGAAAAAAGCAGCCAAATAGTTTTTACCCGACTGGGACTCGAACCCGTGATCATCAGGCTCTCGGTTCACCAATTTTTTTTTTAAATTAATTTTTTATTTTTTCATTTTCTTAAAACTATCTTAAAGCTAGACAAAAATTCATAAGAACTAGCCTGCTTACCAATATCTTAAAACTAACTTAATACTAAATCCAGGGGTGGAATCGGCTAAGGTGATTGGTGATTGTCAGATTTATGATAATCAAATGTGATCACATTTTATTTTTCGGCTATGTAAGGTGATCACCAAAAATAATTAGGAAATTGGCATCACTTTTAGAGACAAGTTCTGAGAGCTGTCAAAAATGTATTTATTTTCTTTTGTAACTTGATGAATTTGTCTCACACATTATAATTGGGCCCATTTTAGCGAACTATTTAACTACTGGATTGGATACCCGAACTTCAACTATTTATAAATTATTTAAGACTTATTAATATGTACAGAGTGTGGACAGAATTGTGTCCACGGGTTTGTTTCTTGGGTTTTTCAAGAGTTGGTCTTTTTTTTTAACTGTGCAAACTTTGGTTTGATAAAAACTTCCACGGGCACTAATAGATTAGTTTTTTTTCTGTTTCTCAGATTTTTTGTTTTTTATTTCTTACCGAGAAGAATTTACAAAAAACTCGGTATCTTTGTCTTTATTTTTTTGTTTTTATATAAAACTTACAAACTACATAAAACTAAATTAAAGCTTATTAAAACAAATTAAAACTAATTAAAACTACTTTAAGCTACTTAAAACTATTTACAGCTAATTTTAAACTAGTTACAGCCTAATTACAAACTACTTACAGACTACTTGCAAACTAGAACAGCCACAGCAAGCATTTTCTGGTTTTATATTTTTGTTTGTATTTTTTGTTGATTTTATATTTTTTTTGTGTTTTTGTTTGTTTCATTATTTCTTTTGTGTTTTTGTATGTTTTATATTTTTCTTGTGCCACCCTGACTGTGCCTACTTAAAACTTATTACCTAAGCCTATGTAAGTTGGCCACACAAAAAAGAAAAAACCAAGGTCAACTATTAAATGTCTGAAGGAACTTCATGTTCATTTTTCAACCACCAGAACTGGTTCTCCTGCTTAGGGTACTCTACGGTCCCGTTCGAACATAGTCCTACTGAACCGAATGCGCTCACCTCCGTCTTGTACGAGGATGTCTTGACTGTCAACTGTCCACAGTTCTACGGCTGACGTGGTAGACAGCCCTCGACTGTCTAGATGGAGGAATGCATCGGTTGGAATAAAGCCGCTTGGACGCACACTCTCGTAGTATTCGTTGTTGGGGTAGTAAGCCCCAAAAATTAACCTGTTAGTCGAGGACATCGCACTTGCAATGTGACCTTGAATAAGTTTCAGTAAGAAATAATCTATTCTGTTTTTGTTGGCACCGTTGTAGGGAACCAGATTGGAATAGTAATGTTTGTACTCTGACTCTTGTGTTCTGTGCAATTCAAGGCAGCATCTAAGACACTACTTCTCAAACACCCGAATCTTATCCATTTGAGATGGGGCAACATTGAACCAAACCGGGCATCCATAGGCAATCATCGGCCGGATAAGGGTAATGTTGCAAATCACCTTCACACTGCTGGGTGGTATACAACAACCATTTCATCAAGGCAAAAGCTCCCCTCGCCCTGGCCAGAGCAGCATTTATATGTCTGTCGAAATACAGCTGCTTCGGGGTTGCTCTGTACGCTATTAGATCGCCGCCATACGCAATTGCCTGAGTTAGACTACTTATCAGGTCTCTGGTGTAAATGCTGAATAGAATCGGTGAGTTGACAACTCCCTGCTGAAGACTATTTTTGATATTAAAAGTTGTGGTAGAAGTCACATTGCCACTCTTGACAACAAACTTTCTACCATTGAGCATATCATAGAGCATATATAATAGTTGTTTACGTCCCTGAAAGTATTAGACGTCAAGTCAACCACTGCTCGTCAAACCTATTTAATATGAGTTTCGATAACTTTAGAAAGCCACACAAGAGCTCTATATGCAATCAGGTTGTCAAATGACATATTTAAAATTAATATGGAATGATTGGAAACTTGATCTTATAGCCTGAGATTAAATACATAACGGGCGGTATTATTAAATGCAATATTAAGCCTTCTGCTGCTAGTAGCATAGCAGCTACCAAATATTTCACAGCCGTAAGTGAGAACGGCAATGATGAGTGTTTTTGCCAACAACAAACGTGTTTTTTGGGGAGTGTAATTGTGAGACATCCAAAGCGTTAACTCCCATAGACTTTACCAATAATTATATTAATATGGTTATTCCATGTAAGGGTCCTATTAAATACTAAATTGTTTGCTTAGTCAACGTAATGAATTTTTGAACCCGTTAAGTTAATGCCTGGGAAATAGGAAAGATCCAACAGCTTTTTACTAATGACTAGACATCTGGATTTTGATGGATTTAGGAAATCAAATCCAAATCACTATTGATTGCTTATGCACCGTCCTCAATCATACCTAGAGGGCAACTTTTATAAAATTGTACGTCATCAGCATACATTTGGAGAGAAGATAACACAATGGAGGTAAGTTCGTTCACATACGTCGTGAAAAGAATAGGGCCAAGAATTGAGCCCTGGGGTACTCCTCTGCTATTCTAAAGAAAATCTGATGAATGATGTCCTATTGAAACAGTTTGTTTCCAAAAGTTAAGATAAGACGCCATTAGAGTTACAGCTGAATGAGAGAAACAAAGCATAGTCGAAAGTTTAATACATAAATTTGTGTGGTCAACTGTATCAAAGGCTTTCGAGAAATCGAGAAGAACTAAAAATGTTACTTTGTCTTCATCGATTGATTCTCTGATGTCATCTACTACTTTTGTTGTTGTCGTAATACCACTATGGTTTTTTCAAAACCCTGATTGCTGTGGAAACATTAAACCATTTGAAATTATGTGTGAATTTATTTGCCTCTGTAATATTCTCTCGAAAACTTTTGATAAAAAAAATAGAATGGAGACTGGTCTATAATCGTTACTTTTTATTTTTTTAAAAGCCAGTATCTTAGCAATTTTCCATTGCAATGGGTATACACTGCTAGTTATAATGTGGTTAAAAACATCCGCTAATGACGGAAGTATAACTGGGAGAATAATAATAAACCAAGAGTATTTTATTTCACGGACAATAAACATGAAACAATTTCCAAATTATCTACACACGTAAAATTAAAGGTGGGAAGAGTAGAAACATTTCTACTCGAACTATGCGCTTCTACATTCAGTGCAGGAAAGGGTAGAGTAGTACATTTTTGGTTAAGCAAATTAATGTCCAGATTTTCATCAGGAATTAAGTTTTGTTTGCCAATCCCGATTGAATTTAAATTTTTCCAGTACTGTCGGTCTCTCAAGGAAAGGTTTATCCTACTGCTATTGTTATATAAGCTTTTTTTCTGTATTCCTGAGAAGATCTTTCTTCATACATGCCCACGTTGTTTTAACGTCTACTTGTTTTTTTTAACTAAGAAAAAAAAGAGAGAACAATCGAACGCCGCGCCGTTTGGCGAAACCTGTTGCATAAAAACTACTCATACTATGAATATGAGTAAGGAAGAGGGATTAGAATAGGGTTACTTACTGCTCGCGGTAGAATTCCCTTTTTTTATCCGGCTGGTGGCGGCCCAGACTATCCAGCCCAAAGGACTTATTTAGAGGTTCTTAGGAACCGCATGCTTTAATCTTCTGAAAAAGGAAATATTTATTAATTTTAGGTTTTACCCTTTTTGTCTATTTGTCTCCGTCTCCACTTTGGAATAAAAGACATCTTTTTAAAAACACTTGGTTTATTACAATCGGTCAACTACTGCTTATTTCTCCTCATTACTTCTATTTTGCCTTAGCTATTTATACCTAAAAATGACCTTAAATTCAATCCCTACTTAATTATAAAATCATGAAATTCCATATTTTTTTATTTGCCAACTCCACAATTATGAAATTTCACAATTGTTTATCTAGGTTATTAATTTTTATTCAGAAATTAATATATTGAAATACTTTGAATGCTAGATGAGCATTTCCCTAGTTCCTACACACAAATATTTACCGCTTACGTCATTCACCGATCGGTGTCCAGCTGACATCGCACCTTTTGTTATTTTTGTTGGCCCAGTTTAGTTTACCATATATTCTTTTTAATGAGTGTCATCCAACCATCGGATCGTTTTGCTGGGGTTGCATTTTGCTTCGGTTGCATTGACCATGTGCTGCGGTTCTTTGTAAACAAAACGATCGCGTACCATTTTTGTTTACTGTTCTGCTTGGCTGTGGCTGACCTTGGTATTAAGTTACGATATTATTATTTTTGGGTATGGTCATAGTCATGTGTTATTATAGTTATGTTTATAGCGTGTTTGGCATCTCACATAACACTATAAAAAAATTCTTTTAGCGAATTTAATTTTATATACAACCCGATTGCGCAAGGTACGAAACAATTGGCTGCGTTCCGATGTTAATTCTCAGTTATCTGGATAGCTTTGTGTTGTTATAATCCCTTGTTAACAAACAGCTGATGACAAATCATCTATGACCAACAAACAAATCCGAAGTTATCCCAAAAATTCTAGGATACTCAGCAATCCAAAGAAAAATTTCAAAACAGCTGGTATTTGACAAGAAGTTTGAGTTGTTCATGCTGAGTTTTGCAGTGTCAATAAGATGTCGAATTTCTGGTGTAAGCCATGAACATTGTCCGTACTTGATTATTTTCTTTTTGACGAGTACATGGGCATTAAAAGGGAACATATATTCTTATTAATAAACTCTACTTCATCACTCATAGATGACATAAAGAGTACACGGTCCCAGTCAACATTGAGAGCAGAGAATATCAATTACCAATAAGGTACTTTCGTACGTCTCAAAAGTGAAAACTTTCAAATTTATTTTGGGATAGTGCTTCTCACTGAAAAACTTACAAAAATGCAGAAAGCTTAAATTTTGGTTTAAGAAAAAATTTGTATATTCTTTTTCACAAAACAACCCAACTAACAATTTCGCTTCTATATTACTCCATAAATGCTTTTCGGTTTCATTCAACCTACGCATATAACCAATGCATAGAACTCCATAGAGTGAAAAGGCGACTTTTTTTAACTCCTATTGTACCCTTATAGAGTTAATTATGAGAGTCTTAGAGAAGTTCACATTAAATACCAAAAAAATTGGCAGGTTCAGGAATCGAACCTGTGTCTCTCTGAACCAATTGTCTTGCTCACTAACCGCTCCACCAATCTCAGATATATAATTCAATGCATTAAATTGGAATCACTTTTATCTTGAATTGTTTCGTTTGAGACAAGAAGCTTGCATTAATAAGAAAAAAACTTTGTTCAAGAAAAATATAAAATAACAGATTTGCTATAACACACCCATATGTTAATTAAATAAATAGAAGTATAATTGATTAATCAATAAATTAATATTTTAAACACTGACAATAATAATAAAGATATGTGCTCGGATGCTAAATTGAATATAAAATATAAAATATAAAATGGCCGATTATAGCTTTGTGACGCCATATTCACTAATACAAGCAATATAGAACTAAGCCTAACATAAAGATTGCATACGAATTTTATGGGATGACTATTGAAACATTAGTAGCTTGGTTATTTCATAAGAGCATTATAAGGAGATTAAAGAAACATTGATATATTGCTTCTATGAAGCTGATATAATTTGCGCCAGAATATATTTAAGATTCAGTAATGTCCAATGAAATATTTTTTTTTTTTTACTTAAATTAATTCACCATTCCTATACAGACTAGTGAGTGACTAGTTGATTCTATATGAGCGGCTTGCACTCACTGATCTCTATATACACTGGATAGAGTCTATTATATATATACATTATATATTCCTTATAGTGTATAACATTTTTTTTCCTTCCATTTGAAGATGACAATAAGGTGGTTGGCTTCATAATTTGACGTCTAATTTACACAAAAAAACGTGTTTCCAAGATGTCAATCTGAAGAAAGAGAAACAGACCAATGGTATGAAAGGGAAAAACTTTGTGGAAGTTTGATTTATTATTTTCAATCATTAAGTTATTCACTGTGTACATTTTTTGCGCTATTATTTTTCAAAAGCGCTAGAATTATACCATTAGAAAGGTGTTTAAATAGGTAATACTAAATATGCAGATGATTATATAGTCTGTTGTTTTTTATGATTTTACCTCCCTTTTTTTACCCCTTTACCTTTGTAGTTCCGTTTCATTTAACCATTTATGAATGAAATAAAAGTACAAACACAACAATGTTAGCAAACAGATTTGGGGGGAGCAACGAACGGAGATTTGACGTCTTCATAGTGGATGTTTATATAACTTGTTATACAGTTATATTGTTATACAAAAAAGTGGTCAGCTTCATAATATAACATTTCTTCAAATGGAAGCTTTATAGAGATCAGTGGCCACGTTCGGATGTTAATTCTCAGTTATCCGGAGATCTTTGTGTTGTTGTAGTGCCTTGTTAAAAAACAGCTGATGACAAATCATCTGTGACCAACAAAGAAATCCGAAGCTATCCCAAAAATTCTAGGATACTCAGCAATCCAAAGAGAAATTTCAAAACAGCTGATATTTGACAAGAAGTTTGGGTTGTTTATGTTGAGTTTTGCAGTGTCGGATTTTTTGAAAGAAAATTAATTAGTTAGATGCAGCTAGATAATGGTTATTTACGATACCTTGGACTCTACGCAATATGTAAATATATATGGAATAAAACTCCGTTAAAAAAGTTAATTTTTTTTTGCAAATTAGAAACAATTTTAATTAAATTTCTTTGTCAGCTTTTTTCAGCTAACCTATCTGGTTCTGGTCGTTCACAAAAGTTTCGGCTACTCAATTATCTTGAATAACCTATCCGATAGCCGGCTGAACGCGCCCGGTGCTTACACTGTTTTTCACTTATACTTTGCAAATCTAATCATAACAGCTGTTCGCTTCAGCTTGTAGGCAAATCAAACTGACAGCTGAGGATTGCCATCTTTATATTGTTTATCTATGATTGCCATCTTTATATTACCTGTGTTTTTGGGATTATATAAGGAATACAGTGAGAAATTTCCAATAAAACGAATCCACAGCTGCCTATATTTTTGTTTCTGTAATATGGTACCCCTGAATGGCTGTCACAACACAAAAGAGAATTTTATGAAAGCTAAAGATAGAAATATACCAAAATTATTAAAAATAACTTACTTATGTTGAACTAAAAAATTAAATATAACTACGTGTTTATATAATTTATGGTTTAAATTTAATGTTTGTGTCCCTTTCGTCTTTGTTTCCCATTTTCAGATTCGAAAATTGATTTTGCATATAATGGAAACAAAAGTGTAGGGGTTTGTTGTTAAACTATGGTCAAATTAAAAAAGTCGTGGTTTGGTCTGCTATTACACGCGGACTTTTCTATCAACTTTTTCGAAATTAAATGAGTGCGATGCGGTGAAAGCAAAAAAGTGATTACTTTAAAATGTTCGTATAAAAGGGGACTCACTACACATGGAGTACATAACGTTATAAGTAATAGTTAAAATAATTTGTCCAGTTTATATTTCTTGAGCGCTCGGTATTTTTTCTCAATTTTTTGACCGAGCAGGAGTATAAAATATAAACAGTTTTCCTCACATAAAAGTCACAACAACTCTCTTTTTCTTTTCTTCTTATGTAATTTACTGCGACAAAAAATAACTGAGCAAACGAATTCAAAAAATTTCAGTCTTAGTTATTAAGGGGAATAGTGAGGAATTTTTGGGAGGAATCCTGTTTATTTTTCTGACCGCTCTGAGTCTTCTGAGATCTCAGAAATATAAACTGGCTAATTGAATCAGCAATTAATTTTGAAAAGGTTCGATCTCGAATTTTTCCACAAATACATTTTTTCATATCAATGTAATCATAATGCTTTCCTGCACCTATAATGCTCAAAAAAAGGACATCTTTAGTATATTAACTGTCACTAGTTGTGTTTTTTTGCAACTCCAGTTAATTTTGTCTGAAAAAAAAAAACGAAAACGAAAACAAAACCAAGCAATTTACATGTCAAATACAACAACAACTATGTCCATATAGAGTTAGCTATGCCCAGATAATTAAATGGATTTAACTTTTGTCCCAATAAAAACGGTGCTGCCAGACTACTATTGTCCATGTGTTATCGATAATTTGTATAGAAATGTCAAATTTTTGTTGGTAAAATTATTCAATACAAAATGTCAGACCAAGGCAAATGTTGAAATGTCCCGATGTCGTTTTTTCCGGCAATGTCCATATGGACAGACAAAAAACGCAGCTATTATCATGTAACCCAAATGTAACTTTTTAAAATTTTAAACTGGGCTTTTGGAAATAATCACCTGAATATTTTAAATTTTCAGAAATGTGACCTTTTCGAAATTGGCCATTCAATTATAATACGAACGTGATTTTATTGCTTCTTTTAATGTGTATGTACTTAGTTTTACATTGGTAATCTCACCAGTTTGAGCGAGTTACCTGAGGCTTAACGACAGTTCAAGTAGTAGCAAAATATGCTTGTTTGTTTTCAGTTTTATAAACTCAAAATTTAATCCATTGTTCAGCATTTTAAGTTTAAGTTTAAGTTTAAGTTTATTTCATTCAATGTAGGCCTATACACATTAAGAACATACTTCTTATAAGCTAGTGTAAAGCTAATAATAAATCATAATACTATGAAGAAAACTACTTTATCATATACATATTTGACTTCAAACAAAGTTATTAATTTTATAAATTAATTTATATTTAATAGAAAAAAATAAATTTAATTACAATACATCTCTATTGAAAAAAAAGAAAAGAAAAAAGAAAAAAAAGGGAAAATAGAAAATTATAAAGAGAAAAACAGAATTAATTTTTAAAATGAGTATGTAGATTTCTACGAAACTGTGCTTCGCCGCTCCCTCTCCTTAAATGCCTAGGAAGGGAGTTCCACAATCGGGTAGCATTGACAAAAAACTGTCGCCTTGATGCCAGACAAGAGAAACGGGGGTGAATGAGTTGTTGAGATCTGTTAGAGGAACCAAACTGTAACCTGTTGAAAAGACTGCAGGGTTGCTGTGAACTAATAACGTTGAATAGTAATATAAGAGTACGAAAACGCATAAGATAATCAAGGGACATATCATATAATTGCTTTGAGAAATTTGACACATGATCAAATCTTCTCAACCCGAAGACATATCGCACGGTATTGTTGAAAGCAACATTAAGCTTTCTCCTGCTGATGGCATCACAGTTGCTAAATATCTCGCACCCGTATGTCAGTATTGGTAAGACGAGCGTTTTAGCCAGAAGCATACGTGTTTTCAAAGGGGTGTAATATTGCGAGGGCCATAACTTTCGGAGAACACCATAGACCTTACCGACTGCAGAGTTTATATGCGTATCCCAACTAAGAGTTCTATTAAATAACAGCCCGAGATTTCTTGCAGTTGATACATACGAAATGTTCGCATTGTTTAGATATAAGTTGGGAAAGTAATCAAGGTTCAAAACTTTTCTACTAATGACAATGCATTTGGATTTCAGAGGATTTAGGAACAAACCATTATTCATAGACCAACAGGAAATTTTGTCTAAGTCCTCATTTATTCTGTATGCGCAATCTTCTATAAGTCCCAGGGAACAGCTCTTGTAACGGGTGATTTTTTAGCTGTTTTGGTTTTGGCAACACTGGTTTTGACAGCTGACGTGTGTTTAGTACCTTGTGTCACTGTCAAACAGCTTCAGTTTGGTTTGCAATTTAACCATGGATCGTCTTACAAATGAACAATGCTTGCAAATTATTGAATTTTAAAGCTGGCCGAGGATCCGCTTTTTTATCGAAAAATTGTGTTCAGCGATGAGGCTCATTTTTGGTTGAATGGGTACGTAAATAAGCATAATTGCCGCATTTAGAGTGAAGATCAGCCAGAAGCATTGCAACAGCTACCAATGCATCCCGAAAAAGCCACTGTTTGGTGCGGTTTATGGGCCGGCGGCATTATTGGGCCATATTTCTTCAAAGATGATGCGAATCGCAGCGTTACTGTCAATGGTGAACGCTACCGAGCGATGATAACAAACTTTTTTTTGCCCGAAATGGAAGTTCTTGACTTGCATGATATGTGGTTTCAACAAGACGGTGCCACATGCCACACAGCACGCGAAACAATGGCGCAATTGCGAGGCGAGTTTGGTGAACAGTTAATTTCACGTTTCGGGCCGGTCAATTGGCCGCCTAGATCGTGCGATTTGACACCATTAGATTATTTTTTGTGGGGGTATGTCAAGGTTAATGTCTATAGGGACAAGCCCGCTTCGATTGACGCACTGGAAGCCAACATCCATGCATTCATTCGTGAGATACCGGCCGATATGTGTGAAAGAGTATGCCAAAATTGGACTCAGCGGATGGGCTACCTGAGACGCAGCCGCGGTCAACATTTGCATGAAATTATCTTTAAACATTAAATTGCAAGGTTCAAACTATCGATTCAAATAAATATTTCATTAATTTTTTCGAATTTTTTGTGTTTTTTTTTTTTAAAGTTCTAAACCTCTTAAAAAATCACCCTTTATAATTGTACATCGTCAGCATACATTTGAATGGAGGAACTTGAAATCTTAGTGGGTAGCTCATTTATATATAAAGAAAATAGAAGAGGTCCTAAGATTGAGCCCTGAGGGACTCCTCTAGTGGTCGGAAGGAAACTTGAAATATTATTACCAACTGAAACTGCTTGTCTCCTATCCCGAAGATACGAAGACAACAAGAGAACTCCGGAGGGTGAAAAACCATACAGGGATGAGAGTTTGAGACAGAGATTAGAGTGGTCCACAGTATCAAACGCTTTAGAAAAATCAAGCAGTACAAGGAACGTGACATGATCTTCATCCAAAGCATGTCTGATATCTTCAACGATATTTATAATGGCAGTGGTACAACTATGTTTTTGGCGGAAACCAGACTGCTCAGATGAAAGAATGTTTTTTCTGCTAAGGTATGCGTTAAGCTGTTTTTGCACCACTCTCTCGAAAACTTTTGACAAAAAAGGGAGCACAGAAATAGGTCGAAATTCATTTCCACCTGCATTTTTCGGAATCGGTAAAATTTTGGCTAGCTTCCATTGAGAAGGAAATAAACCCGTTGTTAAAATGGTATTAAAGGTGTGCGTGATGTAGGGCAAAATCACCGGTAATAGTGACTTAATAAAGATAGGATGAATTCCATCTATCCCAACGGCATTGGATTTAACTGACAAAACACTTTCAACTATGTCAGTACTATCTACACAAGTAAATTCAAAGCAATCATCTGTCAAATACTCATTTGAAGGCCCAGGTAAGTTTAAGGAATCACTAGAGAGAGCTGGAAATGGTAACGTAACAAAGTCATGATTTAACGAATCGACATTAATATTCATTTCGCAATTCACGTTTTCTTTCCCTAAACCCATCTGCTTCAAGTTTTTCCACAGTTGACGACTATTCATTGAAGGATCTAGGTTTAGACTGTTAAGTTCAATTTTAGCAGCTCGTATTTTGTTAACTACTTGATTACGCAGTGTGCGATATATATTTCGATGGACATCTAATCTATAACGCTTCCATATATTATACGCCCGATCGCGTCGAAGAATCAGGTTTCTAATTTCATAACTAATTCAAGGACGTTCACCAAGTTTAATAGTTCTGGTTCTAAGCGGGACATATCTATTAAACAAACTAACTATATTGTTATTAAGAAAGTCAATTTGCTCATCCGGAGAGAGTAGAAAGTAAATCTGTTCCCAGTCAACACTCCGAGTGCTTAGCTCTAAGCCAGGATAATCAATATGCCTGAAGTCTCTATATTCATACGAGGTCGAAGGGGTTTCAATCTTAAAGTTAAAAGTCATGTAAATAAGATCGTGTCTTGAGAAAGCTGCAGCGGACAACTGGTCATATAGAATAAGATCATTCACATCACTTACAAAGAAAACATCTAAAAGAGTTTGTGAATCTCTACTAAAATGAGTAGGAATGGTAGTGTTAACTGGAATCAAATTAAAAGTTCTCAGACTCTCGATGAGAAAAGTCTGGTTTAAAAGATTACTGTTTAAATCTCCACATAAAATAATCTTGGATGGGCCCAAGGTAATTGTTTCCAATAAACTTAGCAAAGGACTAATATCTACAAAATTATATGGCCTGTAAATTTTAAAATCTTTAAATCACGGATCAAAACTTGAAGCATACTTTTACAACTGGCCTTTTATCTCCCAAAAGCTGAACATCAAAACCTGAACCACGGTTGTACAAACTGATCTTAAGCCAAGATAAGTTTTAATTATTATCACATAATTTAAAAGGCTTTTCATAAAGCTGCAAATTGCAACCTGCGAATTGTAAGAGAAATTTTTTGGTTACCGATTGATGCGAATTGCCATTAAATATAAACTACGCCATGACGATGAGCTTGTGGGTAAAATTGTATCCTCACTGATTTCAACTATAAAACAATCGTCATGACGAAGCCGAAAGTAACAGTCTAAACTCTCAACATAACTCTACTCTACGAATATAGCCATAGAAAATTCGAGATACATAAAATTATCAATCGTACCAATAACGAAACACTAAAATTCCATTCAGTTGAGTTCGATACTCGAACAAACGCCAAAAGCTTATCCGTAGTAGGATTCTACTTTAACTTTTATCGGCAGTGAGCCTACTGCCGATATTGTTTTTGTTATAACGGGTGATTTTTTAAGAGGCTTAGAACTTTAAAAAAAAAAACACAAAAAATTCAAAAAAATGAATGTAATATTTATTTGAATCGATAGTTTGAACCTTGCAATTTAATGTTTAAAGATAATTTCATGCAAATGTTGACCGCGGCTGCGTCTCAGGTAGCCCATCCGCTGAGTCCAATTTTGGCATACTCTTTCACACATATCGGCCGGTATCTCACGAATGAATGCATGGATGTTAGCTTCCAGTGCGTCAATCGAAGCGGGCTTGTCCCTATAGACATTAACCTTGACATACCCCCACAAAAAATAAACTAATGGTGTCAAATCGCACGATCTAGGCGGCCAATTGACCGGCCCGAAACGTGAAATTAACTGTTCACCAAACTCACTTCGCAATTGCGCCATTGTTTCGCGTGCTGTGTGGCATGTGGCACCGTCTTGTTGAAACCACATATCATGCAAGTCAAGAACTTCCATTTCGGGCAAAAAAAAGTTTGTTATCATCGCTCGGTAGCGTTCACCATTGACAGTAACGCTGCGATTCGCATCATCTTTGAAGAAATATGGCCCAATAATGCCGCCGGCCCATAAACCGCACCAAACAGTGGCTTTTTCGGGATGCATTGGTAGCTGTTGCAATGCTCCTGGCTGATCTTCACTCCAAATGCGGCAATTATGCTTATTTACGTACCCATTCAACCAAAAATGAGCCTCATCGCTGAACACAATTTTTCGATAAAAAAGCGGATCCTCGGCCAGCTTTCCAAGAGCCCATTCACCAAAAATTCGGCGTTGTGGTAGGTCGGCTGGCTTTATTTCTTGCACCAGCTGTATCTTTAAAGGCTTTACGCCCAAATCCTTCCGCAAAATTTTCCACGTAGTGCTGTAACAAAGGCCTAACTGCTGGGAACGGCGCCGAATCGACATTTCGCGGTCTTCTGTCACACTAGCTGATACGGCCGCAATATTTTCTTCACTACGCACAGTACGTAAACGTGTTGGTGGTTTAATGTCCAACAAAGTAAATTTGGTGCGAAATTTGGTCACAATCTTCCGAATAGACTGCTCAGAAGGTCGAGAATCCCGACCATAAAATGGAAGCAGCGCGCGATGAACATTTCGAACCGAGCACGAATTTTGATAGTAAAATTCAATTATTTGCAAGCGTTGTTCATTTGTAAAACGATCCATGGTTAAATTGCAAACCAAACTGAAGCTGTTTGACAGTGACACAAGGTACTAAACACACGTCAGCTGTCAAAACCAGTGTTGCCAAAACCAAATCAGTTAAAAAATCACCCGTTATATGTAAAATCCTACTATACTACGGATAGCTTTTCCCATAAAACACGGGTATGCTTATCTATGATTGATATTTACTACGTTTGCATGTGGTGTTGAAGCCAGCTTGAAGCTCGCTTCAACTCCTTGTAAGCTTGGGTCGAGTTGAAATGAGCTTGACTCGAATCGACTGCACTTGAGGAGTGGAGTCGAGTCAAAATTAATGATAAAAAACCTGGGCCGAGGAGTTGGTTTTACAGATCATGCAATATGGTCAGTTTATTTGCATGTTTGTGTACAAATATAGCTTTGTTTTAGTATATAAGAGTTGTAAGTGATTGTGTTAATTCAATTGAAGTTCTGCATTGAAATAAATACATTAATGCCATTCATTTTTCTTGAATTTCATTACCATTTCAACTCAACTCAAAATCGAGCACTCAACCCAAGTGACGAAAAACGTGGGTCTTATATTCAACCCTATTTCAACTCGAGCTCTTAACCCTGCATGTAAACGTAGTAATTCTCTGGTGTGCTATCCTTTCACCCCGACTCCACAGGAGATAATTTCTATCAGATTGCTTATCTTGACATGAAATATCCAATGAAGTCATTCCGTTTCATCTCTTGATGGGATGTCAGAGATATCTTTCCGCGATTATATCTCGACAGAGATCTCCGACATGAATTTTGACAGATGGAGATATTTTTGCTTTGTGACTAGAAATCTCTTTTTTTGTCTCATTGTCTTGTTTCCTTTTGCCGGTGTTGATGTTAATCTCTGAATTTTTGTGTGGCAATGAAGTTTTTGTTTATTTAGTGTATTTACCCAGCGCAGACAGAAGACAATGTTAGATATAAATATCTGATATTTAGTTGGAGAGAAATTATCTCCTTTGGAGTCGGGTGTTATAATTCTATGGTTCTATCTAACGTAATGGTCAGAGAATATCAATTACCAAGAAGCCAATCTTTCGTACGTTTCACCCTCCAAAACCCATTTGTTTACATTGTTGTATATGTAATTTCACTTTGTTTCGATGAATAGATATGAATTGCAACAACAATGTAACGCGATGAGATTTATTTGTTTTGACAGCTCATTTTTTTTTTCTTTGAAAATTGGATAATAGTTTTGAGAATTTTACTTCGGCTAATAACAAAAACATCGATGTGAAACTGTTTAATTAATTTAATGTACACAAACAATTGTAATTGTAAGTTAATGTTCATCCACAATTATATTAAAATACAAAAAATGAATCCATAAAATGTCGTCAATCACTCAATCCCAATGCATCTTGCATATTATACAGGGTGGCCCTTTCTTTACCCAGAACAATTTTAAGATTATTGTTTGATATATTTTAAGGAAAAAAATAGTTAAGAAAAATAAGAAATAAAAAAATAGTTTTTCTGCAATTTGACACCGGAACTTCAATTTATTGTTTAAACTCCACTAAACTCTCAATTTCCACTTTATAAGTATTAAAGTAGATATTAGGTGGGTTTTACTATCTTCTGTCAGGATTTAGGTATTGATCTGGATTTAACTTTAGTACAAAATAGAATTAATGGGGAGTTTTCACGTGTTAAAATTTAATCCAGCCCTCTTTTGGAGATAATAAAACAGCAATAGCTATTTTTATTTTATTTTTTCTTAACTTCATGACATCTAAGCATTTGGTTTTGAGTATTTAATAGGAGAATTGAATACTTATTACTGAAATTGTAATTCATAATATGAAGGAAATGAAATAGTTTTAACAAATATACTAACTTTTCTCAGTTTAAAGTTGGATAACTACTTTTTTTCAAAATGATTATGAAACAACTTAATTAGAAAAATAGATTCGAGAATGGTTTTTTAAGAAATTAAATTTGGTTTTGTTTTGACATCTAATTGACAGACCGGGGTGAATAATTCTGACCACGGGATGTGTTCAACAAATAGGGCCAGGTTTACATTTGGTGTTTTTCCTTGCCTGAATGGGTTTGGCGAAAAAACGACGTCGGAGCTAATTAATGCTCCATGATTCAAAATTTTTAATTCATCAATTTCTGTGGATCTACTGGGTTTTAATGATGATTTAGGTTTCATGTAAGTTATAAAAGCAAATTACATGCTTGAACTACCCTCAGTTAAACCACCAAACCAGTGAGCTAAAAGTTCGGAGCTATGGATCAAAACATTAACCCAGTTTAAATAATACAAACACATATCGTTTAATCAATAAAAAGATAGATATAATAGATAAATTAATAAATACAAACCTTAAACTTTTTTGCTCTCAGAAATAATTGAAATATGCTCGGGTGCCAAACTCAATTAAAATTATAAAATGGCTAGTTATAGCTTCTAGCGTGCCCATGTTTACTTATACACTCAATATAGAAATGAAGTAAAATAAACTAAAAGCACTCCCAAGCCAACGCGAATGAGGAGCGACTATGAATTTTTGTTGTTGTATAGCGTTTTGTATGTAATTGTCATATTTTGTACTATTGTGAATGATTCGCTGTTAATCAATCGGCATTCGTGTTGGTTTTGGAGAGCGTTAATACTACGTTTTCGTTAGACCAAATGAGGAAATTTCGTTGAAAATTTTCAAATTTGATACGAAATCATCTCATTTTCCATTCAAATTCAATTTCAACCAAACTTGTCAAAAACCTAAGGAACACACCCAATCGGGCACATTTTGAAGAGATCTGAAAAGATTTTGTACGAAAATGTTAAAGCTGAATTAAAAAATCAACAGCAAAAAGCGTTTAACAGGCAGAGTTGAAACTCAAAGAATTAAATGAGCTGTCAAAAGAAATACCAAATTGCAGATGAAAACACTTTTTCTGTAATTTGCAAAATTGCCTCATTTGGGCTCTTATGAAAACGTTTAAATATGAATTATATTAATATTATTATTATTAATAACCATTTGATTAAAAACTATAGGGCTTATTGTAGAGCTATTTCATCCAATATGCAGTAATTTAAACTCATTAATTATAGGTGGTTAGCTGTTGCTCGACGATTTTCGGGCATTTAGCTGGATACAATAATACACTTGGATCTTGAACCATCTTTAAACCTAAATAAATCAACCATCATCCACTCAGCCAACAATTTCACTCCTATATTCATCCATAGAAGCTTTTTTGTTTTCAATCATCACACTCATTAAGGCATTGCATTAAATCAGAATCACTTTTATCTTGAATTTTCATTTATGAAATAGGCTTGTTAAACCAACAAATTTCGCTTCTATATTTATTCATAGATGCACTTCGTGCTCATTCAATCTACGCATAAAA
Organism: Dasysyrphus albostriatus; assembly: GCA_946251815.1. NCBI lineage: Eukaryota > Metazoa > Arthropoda > Insecta > Diptera > Syrphidae > Dasysyrphus > Dasysyrphus albostriatus. Next base: position 118,181,603 of record OX276335.1, read on the forward strand.
GCATTGCATAAAACTCCATAGAGTGAAAAGGGCGACAGTTTTTCACTCCTATTGTACCTTTATGGAGTTAATTATGAGAGTTTTAAGGAAGTTCACATTAAATAAAGTTAAAAAATCTTGTTCGTAGGTTCAGGAATCGAACCCGGGTCCCCCTGAAGCAATTGTCTTGCTCGCTAAACCACAACGATTGCAATGTTGAGTGAACACGTACGTGCGTGAGTTGGTCAATTAAAGTTAAATTTCTCAGCATAAAACTACCTGCCAAAACAATAAATTGTTAAGACTTACTTCCTTTGATTTGAACTCATATAAAATCGATTGCACGGAAAATTTAAATACTTTAAATTGAATATATTTAATAACTTAAAAAGTCTTTCTCTTTTTTTTTGTACTTAAAGATAAATTTGAGTTTTATATTCCTTTGTTGTCAGTGCTAAATTGAGTTAAACCAACACTTGCCCCTTTACATCCACTGATAAAAACAATATGTCAAAACGTATGTCAGTCACCCGCACCAAAGGCCGAAACTTAATGACAACACAGGGGAAATATGGACCAGATTAGAGGAGGCACTTCTGAAACAAAGTGAGTCGATCAAATCTTCTCTTACCTTAATAATTTCGGAATCCGAAGCGAGGTTATCCAAAAAAATTGATGACGACATCGCCACTCTTAAATCTTCAGTTGAAGACGTGAACAATAGAATTCGAACAATTGAAACACAATTGATTGCGGTAGACACAATTAAACGGGAAAATGAACAATTAAAACAACAACTAAATCAACACAATGATAGCATTAACAATATTTTGAAACGTTTGGAGGAAACCGAAGAACAACACAAACAAAAAGAAATAAGTAGTGACGCGCTTCTTCAAGGTGTTCCTTTTTTACCGCAGGAAAATTTAAAATTGATGTTTAATCACATGTGTGCACAAGTTGCTGGTTTCACTTAAAAATATTTTTCGTTTAAAAACACAAAATAACAATTATCCACACGCACCAATTGTTATAAAATTCTTGTCACCGACTGACAAAAGCACGGTACTTCGATCGATTGCCAATTACCGAATGACATCACAACAACCACTGCGCCTTCGAGATCTCGGATTCGATGACAATGATAACAACAACAGAGCGGTTTTCATTCACGAATGCCTAACAATGAAAAATCGCTCTCTTTTGCAAACTGCCCTCAAACTTAAAAGAGATCACAAACTATTTTCCGTTTTTATGATGCGTGGCCTTGTTCATATAAAAAAAAGGAAAAGAGAGAGACCAATTCTGATCAATAATGCTGAGGATTTGGCTGTTTTTGCTGCTGACCTGACGACAACAAATGGAGCTGATTAAAAAGATTAAGAAGAGAAAAACAATAATCATCATTTATATTATATTAATTATTACTCTTTTCAATTTTTATTCTCCTTTTTTTAAACTTTGTTCTACGATTTCTTTATTTCAATTTATTAATATTTTTTATCTTATTCTCTTTTCCTTAATTATTGTAATGCATTTAATAATGAAATTTTCTATTGCTTTCTTAGAGCTTTCTATTTTATTTTTGTTTATCATTGAGTTTGAGCCTTTGGATTTTGTCAGGTCAAGTCTGTCTACCCATGATGCATTCCATTTCACTTGTTTTAAGGTGTGCTTTATTAGCCGCCAATTATTTTTAATTACTTTTAAATGGTTGGTCCCAATATAGTTAACAATAATGGGAACTCCACAGTCGTAATTAATAACGATATCTCTCGGAATATGATAAATATTTTGTGTAGTCAGCGTAGTGGTCTTCAGGTCTGTTGTATAAATGCCCAGAGTTTACTTCCGAAAATCGACGAATTTAGGTATTTGTTTGTAGATTCAAAAGTGGATGTTGTTTATGTCACTGAAACATGGTTTCGACCAGACATAAATGATTCTTTGTATGATCTGAGAGGTTTCAAATTGTTTAGACGAGACAGAATGGATAGAATTGGGGGAGGTGTTGCCATCTATGCGCGCTGTGGGTTGAAACCGGAGTTTGTATGCGAATCTCTACCTAGTGATAATATTAATTTCATTTTTATTAAGATCAATTGCAGGGACAACAAAATTGTTTTGGGATCTACAGACCTAACAAAAATATTGATACAACATCATCGTAACTAAGTAACTAAGCTAGATGAGTTGACCAATATATCGCCATATATTGTATTAGGAGGAGATTTTAATAGTAATCTGATCTTAGAATCCACACTCACTGATGATTTGAAGGCTCTCAATTTACACCCAGTAAATACGTCAACTCCGACACATTTTACAAGGGAATCAAGTACCCCGCTTGATGTATTTTTTGTAAGCCACTTAAATAAAGTTCTTCACTTTGATCAACTATCTGCATCATGTTTCTCACATCATGACCTGCTACACTTAACTTTTGAGTGTGAGCCTTTAGTTTCTTGCAATAGTTACAGATTTAGGGACTTCAAAAACATAAATTACAATCGCTTAGAACACGAATTAATGTCAATTGATTGGTCTCTAGCTTCTAGAATTGTATCTATTGATGATCAAGTTGCATTTATTCAAGAAAATTTAAACTTCCTTTTTAATGTTCACGTTCCAATTAAAACAAAAATTTTCAGGTGCCAGGAATGTCCTTGGTTTACTAACAATATAAAAATTTTAATCAATCAACGCAATAAGACATATAAAACATGGAAACGTTTTAGACTTGAAGTGTTTCGGAAAGCTTATACTGATTTGAGAAACAAAGTTGTGCTTGTAATCAGGGAATCAAAAAAATGTTACTATTCTTCTCGACTTAATCCTTCTCTGGCTGGTCATAAGCTTTGGAAAAATCTAAAGGATATAGGTGTTGGTAAACATAAAAATAATTTAGACATGGTTTTAGCTTTTCCAATGTGAATGAAGAAGATGTTCTTAGAATCTGCTTATCGATTAAATCTAATTCAGTTGGTTTCGATGAAATTCATCCAGTGTTTTTAAAAGCGACCCTTCCATATACCTTAAAACCTCTTACTCATCTCTTCAATAAAATTCTTACGACTGGGATTTTTCCTGCAAACTGGAAAAAAGCCAAAATTATTCCTATACCAAAAAACCGTAACGAGTACAGACCAATAGCCATTCTACCTTTTTTATCGAAAGTCCTTGAGAAAATCCTAAACACGCAGATAAGGCAATATTTGGATCAAAATGAAATGCTATGCCCAAATCAATCTGGTTTTCGCCCAGGTCATAGCTGCACAACAGCTCTCATAAATGTAGCCGAAGAAATAAGAGAGAGTCTTGATAAGAACCACGTTACTTTCCTTACACTTCTAGACTTTTCAAAAGCATTTGACACCGTTGACCACCATATTTTATGCACCAAACTAAAAGATAAATTCCAGTTCGTATCCTCTTCAACGAAATAAATTTTTTCATATTTATCTTCAAGATATCAAGCAGTCGTTGCTAATAATCATATGTCTTCCTTTCTTCCGCTTAGTCGAGGTGTCCCCCAAGGATCAATTTTGGGACCTCTCCTATTTTCCATGTATATAAATGAACTTCCGTCTCTAGGATTCAACTCGTCATTTCATATGTATGCTGACGACGTTCAGCTCCGATATAGCTCTAGGTCTAATCGAAAATGGAGCTTGGGAGATAAATGAAGATCTTAGAGTTAGAGTTAGAGAAACTTTATTTGAAAAATAAATTTGAGATTTTTTACAAAAATTCGGTAATCTAAAGTTAAATATGGTTTGGCCAATGGCCGTCTACCAGATTGACAATTTGTTTAAGCTTAATTATATAATGAATTTATTTGTTTATTTAAAAGTCTCCTTCGCGAATACGTTGTCTATATAAAAGTGCGGTTGACGTAAATTTATATAGTATTTCCCAGCCTAATTTTCCGTTCAGGACTTCCAAAGCGTCGTCCCATACCATCGAAGCAACTCCAAAGTACCTCACACGAAACTCCCTCAATATAGGACATACGGCAATAAAATGATATACATCCTCCCTTTCCTTGAGGTTGCATAGGTCACATAGGATCGGCAGATCGGGTCGATGTGGAATGTAGTTCAAATTTAATAATTCGCCTCTAACTTTAAATATTACATTTATCATACTTATAGGGCAGCGGTTGAGTAAGTATGTTTGCTCTCGAAGATCCAAATTGAGATGGCTGTATATCATTCTATATTGAGAAGATTGTGCTTCTTGTTTAAAATTTTCATATGCAAAGTGGCTTACTTTCTCTAAAATCGAATTGAATTTCTCTCTCAAATCTGGAATGCTTATATCAGGTGAAAACTGTACGCTTTCTCCTAAGCCCAGAGCTAGCTCCTCCCACCTCTCGACTAAATTACCCCTTGTTGACAACATTTTCTTAAGCACTCGCTTCGGAAGTCTTGCTTCGTCCATTTCCATCACCTTCATAATGTAATCAAAATGCAGTTTTAGTGTCCTTACAAATAATGGAGGCTCAGTTGTTTCCAAATGCAGCATATAGTTTGGCGTACAGAGTGGCAGCCGAAAAATGCGTTTTAAGAAATATCTGAGGAACCTTTCCACCTCATCGTATTGGCAAAATCCCCAAACTTGTGCACCATAAAGCATTATAGATGCTGCAGTCGCGTGGAAAATTTTAAGCTTTGAGCTATGTTCAATGAATTTGTTGTCGATACAACGTGCCCACACTGAAGAAACAGATCTTTTCGCTTCCGATAGCTTGGATTTAAAATGTTTTCTTATATTGAGATTTGATGTAACTATAACGCCTAAGTATTTGTACTCTCGAACAATTTCAACATATTCTCCCTTATACATCCACTTTTCGTTGTTTGCATACCAGCCGCCTCCATCTCTAAATATCATAATTTTAAACTTCTGCAAATTAACGGACAGGTTCCAGTTTTCGCAGTAGCTCTCTAAACGGTTCATCATTCGCTGCATTCCATCTACAGATTCTGATAGGAAAACCATATCATCTGCGAATATAAGGCCAGGTATCCGGTTATTTCCAAAATTGATTCCTCCTCCTATCTCCTCCACAATGTCATCGATGAACAGAATGAACAGTAAAGTGCTCAAGACACAACCTTGCTTCACTCCCATTTGTGTTGAAAACTCTTCAGATTTTGACTCCCCATCCCATACATAGGCAACGTTATTGTCATACAACGCTTTCAGTAAGGCAACAATTTTACCTGATATACCCAGTTTATAGAGCTTATAGAAAAGTGCTTCTCGAGCGATTGAATCGAACGCTGCTCTAAAATCAACGAAAAAGGCATAAAGCTTCTTTTTTCTTCTTTTAAAGCTCTCCGCAATGTTTAAAAGACTAAATATATGGTCTATAGTAGAATAGTTTCTTCTAAATCCTGCCTGAAATTCATTTAGAATTTTCTTCTCCTCAATCCAATGTGTTAGCCTTTTAAAAATCAGAGTGCTAAAAAGTTTAACAGACGAGTTCAAAAAGGAAATGCCCCGATAATTTTCCGGTACATCATGGGGGCCTTTTTTGTGTAGGGGGAATATTATTGATCTTTTACAGCTTTCTGGGACGTCTGCACTCTTGAAAATTCTATTGAACTCCTCTGTCAATACGTACAAGAATTCCGTTGAGCAATTTATAAAAAACTCTACTGGGATACGATCATCCCCCGGAGCCTTTCCAATTTTGGATTTTTCAATCACATTTTTAATTTCATCAATCGAAAATGGTGCATCCAGAATCTCATCTTTAAAATTTGGTGCTGCGTACTGTGGAAGCGGTGAAAATTGTGGTGCATTGAGCAATTTCCTAAAATAAACACGCAGTTCTGACGCGCTCAGTGATGTAGCAATGAAATTGGTTCTCCCGTTGATTAATTTGGCGGCTTTCCAAAATTCTGCCGAAGATCTAGATGTATTCAGGATATTTATGTTTCTTTGATCTAGACATTTTCTTTTCTCATAACAAAGTTGTTTAAATTTTTTATTGGCATCTGCGTACATCTTTTTGAAAAAAGATATGTTGTATTTCCTCAACAGCTTTAAGAATGAGAACGATTTCTCTCTAGCTTTTTGACAATCCTCGTCAAACCATCTCTGTTTAAAAATATCGTTACTAGTTCTCGCTTTAGCACTTACTGGAACAGCTTTAATTATAATTTGAGTAAGGTCCTTCATTTGTAACTGATTTTGTGGCCTACGTAATGCGAGTTCCAAGTTTAAATTGTTTTGATAAGAGGTAAGTTGACTATCCCTCCACTTCAACTTGGGAAGCAGCCCCAACTGTTTTGCATTGGACGTGATACCATCACCTGATACTTTGCACGTCACTTCCAAGGGCATGTGGTCTGAAAAAGTCTGCTCTGCTATCCTAAAGTCACTCACAATCGAATTCCACTTTCCTGACACAAAACAGTAATCTATGACTGAGCATGATTGTCCACGTATAAATGTATACTCGCCATTTTGGTCACCTTTGCAGCTCCCATTTAGCATCCTTGCATCCAGAGTATCGGCAATATCCAATATTTTAGCACCTTTTCCATCACATGTTTCGTCTTTTGATCTGCGAGTAGGGCTGATAATTGTTGATACTGTTCCGCTAACGAAGCTGTTTTGCGACAGACCAACCCTAGCATTGAAGTCACCAATAAGGAGAACATCCAAAGAGCCTAGATTCTGCAGGGACTCGCAGAGTCGATTATAATCCCTCATCCAGTGAGAACTATTCAGGTAAATTGGGAAGATGTGGACCACAGAACCATTTATTTTTACCACCAAAGCTTCCATCTCTTCGACTCTCTTGAACTTCATAGCCACCGCTTCGAGATTTTTACGATATCCCCATAATCCTCCACCGCTTCCTCTTCCAAAAATGTTTGATTTAACTGCTAGAGTCCATTTTAATTCATAATTAATAAATATATCTTTAAATTTGTACTCTTCCTCTTCTAATACATGTGTTTCGAAAAGCATAAATATATCAAAACTTTTTACATAATTAAAAAAATTCATAATAAAAAATTTATTTTTAAGACCTGCGACGTTATATCCTAAAATACTTAAATTTAAATAACTAATTTGTTTCTGGTAGACGGGTACTCTTCATTCCATCCTATCGTGTGAACGTCCACACGCTAGCTGTGTCGTGCTTGTGTTTGCACCCAAATTTATATTTTCCCTTGCTTCAATTGACGGAGTGCAACCAACTTCAGATGACGTGCTATTTGACATTTTGCGGTTGACGTTTCGCATGTTTACGTATTTAATGCCACATTCTACTTCATTCATGAAATCTTTAATATCGGTAAATTTAATGAAATCACCGCCAAATACATTACGTAGAATCTCTAGGGGATCATTTGTGCCACAAATTAAACCTTGTGAAAAATCCCAAGTAAATAAATTATTTAGAATGAAGAGTTTATCATCTTTAAGTTGAATTTTTACTTGGGGAAACTTATAACGCAGAAACTTGGTGATTGGGAGCAGGTTGTTTCTTCGGCGACGAGTGTTATGCGGGAGGTCCTTATGTATATGAATTTGTGTACCTTTTAGTTTGCTAGAGTTACGAAGTATATTCCAAGCTGCATTCCGCGAGTTAAGTTTTACAACGACCATTGCTGTACGACTGTTGGGTGGAGCAACTGAATGTGCGTACTCAATAACAGAACTTGAGTCGACAGTGCCAAGTAAACCAGCGCAGACAGACTTGGCTTTATCCTTCATGTCGGTATCCGCCTCTGCAGGCATGTGCACCACAACATTCGTCTCCATACTTTTTTGCAACAGGTTATCGATTCGTACCTCCAGATCTTTGTTTTGATTCTCCAAGTACAAAACCTTGGCTGAAATTTCCTCGTACTTTGCTTTCAAGCCAGAGAATTCTGCGTGCAGTACTTGGAAGTCGGCTTTTGAAGGCAGCTCGTTGATGAGTTTTTTGTTGCTTTCATCGAGTAATTGTTTTAGTACATCGATAGTGATCTAAATAGGGTCCTTCACTGGTCTCAATCTAATGGGCTCTGTTTAAACCCAACCAAAACCAAATGTCTGATTATTTCCAGAAACCCACTGGATACGACGTATTTTCCTCCAATACTTCTAAACAATATTCCTGTTCAGTTTGTTGAATCAGCAAAAAACCTAGGAGTAGTTTTTAGCAGAAACCTTTCGTGGACAAACCACATTAATACGACCATTGGAAGAGTGTATGGAGGCTTACGAATGTTATGGACCACCCAAAAAATTACGCCAATCAAAACGAGAATGATACTAGCTAAATCACTTCTCATCCCCCTATTACTATATGGTTGTGAAATCTTTAGTAATTGTGATTTCCGGGATAAAAGGAAGCTTAATGTTGTTTATAACAGTGTGGCAAGGTATGTTTTGGTCTGCGGAGATATGAACATATTTCTGCATATTCTAAAATAATACACGGTGTCTCTATCGAAAATTTATTCGCTTTTAGAACCTTAATAATGCTTCACAGTATTCTGCAAACAAAAAAACCACCATATCTTTATAACAGAATTCAATTTCCTCGTTCAACTAGGAGTTATGATCTGACTCCATTACGCTATTCTTACCTTGTTTCTGGTCGTCAATTTTTTGTACACGCGTTACGAATGTGGAATTCCCTTCCTTTGGACATAAAGATGATTGGATGCAGCACTTAGTTCAAGACAAGGCTTAGGCAATATTTTGGAGATCTTCGGTAATAAACTTTTATGATAATTTTATTTTATGTTCTTTTTTTTTTCTTTTAATAACCTTATTATTATTTTGGTTTGTTTAACTATGTATCTATTGTTAAATGCAACTATATACATATATATATTTTCCTTTTTGATTTAAAATCATAGCTTAATTATTAATTTTTTTGTATTCTTTTTTTAATCTTTTTTTTTTAATGTAAATCAGCTTTTTTACTTAAGATCATTACAATTTTTAAATAGTATGCTAATACTGAAACTTGCACTATCTTAAAAGATATTGTATCTTATTGTGTAAGTTAATTCCTTCAATAAATAAATAAATAAAATAAAATAAAATAAAATAAAATAAAATAAAATAAAATAAAATAAAATAAAATAAAATAAAATAAAATAAAATAAAATAAAATAAAATACAATAAAATAAAATAAGAATATCAAATATACAGTTGAATGCATTAAATTGGGATCACATTTATCTTGAATTGTCTCCTATGAGACAAAAAGCTTGCATTAATAATAAAAAACTTTGTTCAAGAAAAATATAAAATAATCGAATGGTATGGCTATTACAAACACATATTGTTAAATTAATAAATAAAGGTAGAATAGATTAATTAATTAATTAATACCAGCCTAAGACATTGGCAATAGTAAGAATAATAGAAACAAAGACTAGCATAAAGATTGTATAATAATTTTACGGAATAACTATTGAAGCTAAAGTATCTTGGTTACTTAATAAGAGCATTGCAGAGAGATGAAAGAAACATTGGAACATCGTTTCTATCAAGCTGATATAATTTGCACCAGAAAATATTTAAGGATTCAGTTCGATTCAAAATTTTAACTACCATTGTTTGGAGGATTCCACTCTTGAATCCCAATTGCACAAAAAAATGTCCTTTTGTCATTGCTTTGGGTGGATGTCGATAGGGGAAGCGCTATGGGTAAGCGATTTCGGACAAAAAATCTCCAGCAAACCAAAAGTAATCAAATGCGCTGTGATAATAATTCCTTGCAGTAACAAATAGCATTAAAAAAAACACAATTTAATTTTACCCTTTGTATATTATTTATTATTAACAACTTTCTTAATAGAATATTCGAAGAGAACTAACTTATAATAAAATTATATAATTCGACTGCACCGACCGACTAGCTCGGTGGTGAATGCTTAGGAAACAAAATATGTTGTGGTGAAATTTCTTAATGATTGAGTAGCTAGTACTAAACTTAATAGTTAACAGAACTATTCTGGCGTTGTGAGGTCTCACAAGTCACTAGCTCTTGTGAGGTATTCCTTGTGAGGTTTGTTTTGATTTGATAACATTTTCGGTATTCTGGGAAAATCCTCACAAGAAACTCACCACAGTAAATAGGCACGTTCAAGCATGTCAGATTTTCATGATTTTTTGGGCTCTGATTGGCTGACTGTCATAAAAAGAAATATAAGTGAACTTTATAAATTTCTCGTTTTATGTTGAACGCACCTATTTACTACAAAAAAAGAAACATATGATTTGTTTCATTGTTGTTTTTTTATAATAGGTAAGCTAAAATGCTTACATGCATGCATGTTTATTTTTCAATGAGTTATATTATTTAAAGTGAAAGTAACCAGAAATAAGTACAAATGAACATGTTAATGTCGTTATATGTTACTTCAGAAGTTTTTATTCGTAGTTGTGACCTCCTCCGAGGGAAATCACAGTTTTGATAGTAGTGAGGATCACAACTTGTGATGTTGCTGCCAGAATACGAAAACCAAATTAACCTCACCTTATGAGGTTGTTGTGACTTAAGAGCACTGACCTCTATAATACACTGGATAGCGTATCGACATGAAAAAGTTGCTTCCATTTGAAGAATTGTTATATTATGAAGCTGACCACTTTTTTGTATAACAATATAAGTGTATAACAAGTTATACAAAATAATCCACTATGAAGACGTCAAATCTCCGTTCGTTGCTCCCCCCGAATCTGCTTGCTAACATTGTTGTGTTTGTAATTTTATTTCATTCATAAATGGTTAAATGAAACGGAACTACAAAGGTAAAGAGGTAAAAAAAGGAGGTAAAATCATAAAAAAACAGACTATATAATCATCTACATATTTCCTATTACCTATTTAAACACCTTTCTAATAGTATAATTCTAGCACTATTGAAAAATAATAACACAAACAAAATGTACACTTTGAATAACTTAATGATAAAAAATAATAAATCGAACTTCCACAAAGTTTTTCCCTTTCATATCATTGGTTTGTTTCTTTTTCTTCAGATTGACATCTTGGAAACACGTATTTTTGTGTAAACTAGACCTCAAATCATGAAGCCGACCACCTAATTGCCATCTTCAAATGGAAGCAAAAAAATAGTTATACATTATAAGGAATACACTATCCAGTGTATATAGAGATCAGTGCTTAAGAGGTATCAGTGAGCTTTGCCAGAATAGAGCTGTAAGTTTAATACTAGTCGCTCACTAAATTCTATAAACAGATGTTTATTGTTGTTGTGCCTAGGCTTTTAAATTTTGTGGTGTTGAACTCGATTATCTGCAGCAAGTATCTTGGCGTCAAAAACCATTCTCTATACAAATGACTTTTAATGCAGAGATGTACGGGGCCAAAAACATTACGACTATTACTACGTTTACAAGCAGGATCGAGAGCTCGAGTTGCAATAGGGTCGAATATTTGACCCACGTTTTTCGTCACTTGAGTTGAGTGCTTCACTTACAGCCCTATTCTGGCAAACCTCACTAATACCTTACCAGTCACAACAACCTCATAAGGTGAGGTTAATTTGGTTTTGTGAGGTTTTCGTATTCTGGCAGCAACATCACAAGTTATGATCCTCACAAAAATTATCGAAACTGTGATTTCCCTCGGAGGAGGTCACAACTAAAATGAAACGCCTGTGATTTCACATATAACGACATTAACATGTTCAGTTGCATTTATTTCTAGTTACTTTCACTTTAAATAATATAACTCAAAAAATAAACATGCATGCATGTATTATTTGATTTTAGCTTACTTATTTGGCCAGTTTATATTTTTAGAGGGCTCAGTATTTTTCCTCAACTTTTTGGCAGAGCAGGAGAATAAAATATAAACAATATTCCTCACATAGAAGTCAAAACAACTCTCCTTTTCTTTTCTTCTTATGAAATTTACTGCGACAAAAAATAATTGAGGAAGCGAATCCAAAAAATTTCAGTCTCAGTTTTTAAGGGGAAAAGTGATGAATTTTTGAGAGGAATCCTGTTTATATTTCTGAGCACTCTGAGTCCTCTGGGATCTCAGAAATATAAACTGGCTAGTTATTTAAAAAAAAAAAAATCAAACAAATCATATGTTTCTTTTTTCGTATTATATTGTAGCGTTCAACATAATTCGAGAAAATTATAGAGTTCACTTATATTTCTTTTTATGACAGTCAGCCAATCAGAGCCCAAGAAATCAAAAAATCATGAAAATCTGACATGCTGGAACGTGCCCATTTACTGTCATAGAGTACCTATATTATATTATATAATATAGATACTCTATGTTTACTGTGGTGAGTTTCTTGTGAGGATTCTTTTGAGGTTTTTCCGAGAATACCGAAAATATTATCGAATCACCACAAACCTTACAAGGAATAACTCACAAGAGCTAGTTACTTGTGAGACCTCACAACGCCAGAATAGGGCTGTTAGAGTTGAGTTAAATGGCAATGAGATTCCAGAAAAATTATTGACATTTATATATTTTTTTCAATGCCAATCAAATGTAATTAAATTAACACTAGTACTTACTATACAGCAAATAAACAGACCATAATGCAATATCTGTAAGACCAACTTCTTGACCCAGGTTTTTTGTCACAAATTCCGACTCAACTCCGCTCCCCGAATGAGATCTAGTCAAATTAAGCTCATTTTATCTGGACCCAGGTTTACAAAGAGTTGACGTGGGCTTCAAGCTGGTTAAACAACACATGTAAGCGTAGTATATATGCCAAAATTCTAGTTTGTGAATATCTTTTTTTCATTTCGCATAATTATTTAAAACTTTCTTCTTACTCACTGTAAGTTATTTTCCGTAAAGAAAAGAGTACATTTTCTACATTTCCTTACACATTTCAGGAGTTGAAAGGAAAAAAAACAGAAAAGACAAATTGTTTATCGAAAAGAAAGTAATTAAAGATATTTATTTTCCAGACAGGTGGGAATTAGTAAAAAGCGACTACAATTTACATATAAAATAAACACAACTTATTCTCATAAGGTCCGGTGAGCACTTGATATATTATTTCCTCCTTTTTATACTTTTTGAACAAGCCCATTGCAGCCCAAGTGAATTTGAAAATAACTGAAGATTTTAAAAATAACCGAGATATTCGTGGTGGATTGATCCCAACTGTCTATGTGTGCGAATAAATCAGTGGTGGACTTAGCCCAGCAGTCAATATGTGCAAAACCCTAGTGGTGGACTTAGCCCAACTGTTTATGTGTGCGTCCCTTCAAGCAAACGATTCCGGTTTTGATCCGCAAACGTAGAGAACAACGTGTGATAGACTACGTTTTCGGATCCAAAAGTGGATCCTCAAAGCTGCGTTTTACGGCTCAGATTAGTATGGAAATTAGAATCACCGCGGACCCGCTTGCGCATGTGTCTTGAGATAAAAAGTTCTTACTTAGCAAGTACCAAATCCAAGAGGTATGAAAGGGAAATTCCCTTTCGGGTTTTTCAACCACAGACAAACAAAGAACAAAAAAACTTTTTTTCCTACCAAGGCACATTTGTTTGGAATTTATACAAATAATTACAAGATCACAATAATTTACCGTACTAATGCATTTGGTTTGTATTATTAACCAAAAATGTGATTAAGTTTCCACTACAAAACGTACTAAAACACGCAACGATCTTCACCGCACGACTTACAAAAATAAACAAAATAAAAAACAAGCAGGAAACAAATAAAATCTCTGTGTGAGACTCATTTTTTTAAGGATCCAAGAAGAACCGACAAAGCGAATCAGTGAATTTGCCTTATGGGGTGTTTCAGTTTGTTGGCAAAGCCGGATGACAGCCAAGGATTGGCTTCTTGGTAATTGATATTCTGTGGTAATGGTAGTCCACCACTGATCTCTATAATAAACTGGATAGCGTATCGACACAAGAAAAATGCTTCCATTTGAAGAATTGTTGTATTATGAAGCTGACCACTTTTTTGTATAACAATATAACTGTACAATAAGTTATACGAAATAATCCACTATGAAGACGTCAAATCTTTGTTCGTTGCTCCCCCCCAAATCTGTTCGCTAACATTGTTGTGTTTGTAATTTTATTTCACTCACAAATGGTTAAATGAAATGGAATTACAAACGTAGAGTGTGAGAAGGAGGTAACATCATAAAAAATCACAGACTATGTAATTGCATTCTATTCATCACACCTTTGTTTTGTGCAACTTGTTTGCAATCTGAAATGATGAACGAAGTCAATGGTTCCCATCTACATATTTACTTTTACCTATTTAAACACCTTTCTAATGATATAATTCTAGGAAAATAATAGCACAAAAAAATGCACACAGTGAATAACTTAATGATTAAAAATATTAAAACAAACTTCTACAAAGTTTTTCCCTTTCATATCATTGGTCTGTTTCTCTTTCTTCAGATTTACATCTTTGAAACACGTTTTTTTGTGCAGATGTAGACGTCAAATTATGAAGCCGACCACCTAATTGTCATCTTCAAATGGAAGATGAGTCAGTGTAGTCCACTGATCTCTATATACACTGGATAGTGTATTACTTATAATGTATAACAGTTTTTTTGCTTCGCTTCCATTAATATTCCATAATTTGACGTCTACATTAACACAAAAAAACCTGTTTCCAAAATTTCAATCTGAAGAAAGAGAAACAGACCAATGGTATGAAAGGGAAAAACTTTGTGGAAGTTTGATTTATTATTTTCAATCATTAAGTTATTCACTGTGTACATTTTTTGCGCTATTATTTTTCAATAGTGCTAGAATTATACCATTAGAAAGGTGTTTAAATAGGTAATACTAAATATGCAGATGATTATATAGTCTGTTGTTTTCTATGATTTTACCTCCTTTTTTTACCACTTTACCTTTGTAGTTCCGTTTCATTTAACCATTTATGAATGAAATAAAATTACAAACACAACAATGTTAGCAAACAGATTTGGGGGAGCAACGAACGGAGATTTGACGTCTTCATAGTGAATGTTTATATAACTTGTTATACAGTTATATTGTTATACAAAAAAGTGGTCAGCTTCATAATATAACACTTTTTCAAATGGAAGCAACTTTTTTTATGTCGATACGCTATCCAGTGTTTTATAGAGATCAGTGGCCGCATTCGGATGTTAATTCTCAGTTATCCGGAGATCTTTGTGTTGTTGTAGTGCCTTGTTAAAACACAGCTGATGACAAATCATCTGTGACCAACAAACAAATCCGAAGCTATCCCAAAAATTCTAGGATACTCAGCAATCCAAAGAGAAATTTCAAAACAGCTGATATTTGACAAGAAATTTGAGTTGTTTAAGTTAAGTTTTTTGAAAGAAAATTAATTAGTTAGATGCAGCTAGATAATGGTTATTTACGACTATAACCATACGGAATAAAACTCCGTTACAAAAGTTAACATTTTTTTGCAAATTAGAAACAATTTTAATTAAATTTCTTTGTCAGCTTTTTTCTGCAAACCTATCTGGTTCTGGTCGTTCACAAAAGTATCGGCTACTCAGTTATCTTGAATAACCTACCCGATAGCCGGCTGAACGCGCCCGGTGCTTACACTGTTTTTCACTTATAGTTACTTTGCAAATCTAATCATAACAGCTGTTCGCTTCAGCTTGTAGCATCTTTATATTACCTGTGTTTTTTGGGATTATATAAGAAATACAGTGAGAAATTTCCAATAAAACGAATCCACAGCTGCTTATATTTTTGTATCTGTAATATGGTACCTCTGAATGGCTGTCACAACACAAAAGAGAATTTTATGAAAGTTAAAGGTAGAAATAAACCAAAATTATTAAAAATAACTAACTTATGTTGAACTAAAAAATGAAATATAACTATGTGTTTATATAATTTATGATTTAAATTTAATGTTTGTGTCCCTTTCGTCTTTGTTTCACATTTTCAGATTTGAAAATTGATTTTGCTGCTTATAATAGAAACAACGGTGTAGGGGTTTGTTGTTAAACTATGGTCAAATTAAAAAAGTCGTGGTTTGGTCTGCTATTACACGCAGACTTTTCTGTCAACTTTTTCGAAATTAAATGAGTGCGATGCGGTGAAAGTAAAAAAGTGATTACTTTAAAATTTTCGTATAAAAGGGGACTCACTACACATGGAGTACATAACGTTATAAGTAATAGTAATATAGGGGAATAGTGAGGAATTTTTGGGAGGAGTCCTGTTTATTTTTCTGACCGCTCTGAGTCTTCTGAAATCTCAGAAATATAAACTGGCTAATTGAATCACCAATTAATTTTGAAAAGGTTCGATCTCGAATTTTTCCACAAATACATTTTTTCATATCAATGTAATCATAATGCTTTCCTGCACCTATAATGCTCAAAAAAAGGACATCTTTAGTATATTAACTGTCACTAGTTGTGTTTTTTTGCAACTCCAGTTAATTCTGTCTGAAAAAAAAACGAAAACAAAACCAAGCAATTTACATGTCAAATACAACAACAACTATGTCCATATAGAGTTAGCTATGCCCAGATAATTAAATGGATTTAACTTTTGTCCCAATAAAAACGGTGCTGCCAGACTACTATTGTCCATGTGTTATCGATAATTTGTATAGAAATGTCAAATTTTTGTTGGTAAAATTATTCAATACAAAATGTCAGACCAAGGCAAATGTTGAAATGTCCCGATGTCGTTTTTTCCGGCAATGTCCATATGGACAGACAAAAAACGCAGCTATTATCATGTAACCCAAATGTAACTTTTTAAAATTTTAAACTGGGCTTTTGGAAATAATCACCTGAATATTTTAAATTTTCAGAAATGTGACCTTTTCGAAATTGGCCATTAAATTATAATACGAACGTGATTTTATTGCTTCTTTTAATGTGTATGTACTTACATTGGTAATCTCACCAGTTTACGCGAGTTACCTGAGGCTTAACGACAGTTCAAGTAGTAGCAAAATATGCTTGTTTGTTTTCAGTTGTATAAACTCAAAATTTAATCCATTGCTCAGCATTTTAAAATCTTAGAATCATGGATCAAAACTTGAAGCATACTTTTACAACTGGTCTTTTATCTCCCAAAAGCTGAAAATCAAAACCTGAACTACGGTTGTACATACTGATCTTAAGCCACGATAAGTTTTAATTACTATCACATACGTGCTTTTCATAAAGCTGCAAATTGCAACCTGCGAATTGCAAGAGAAATTTTTTGGTTACCGATTGATGCGAATTGCCATTAAATATAAACTACGCCATGACGATGAGCTTGTGGGTAAAATTGTATCCTCACTGATTTCAACTATAAAACAATCGTCATGACGAAGACGAAAGTAACAGTCTAAACACTCAACATAACGCTACTCTACGAACAAAGCCATCGAAAATTCGAGATACATAAAAGTATCAATCGTACCATTAACGAAAATCCAAAATTCCATTCAGTTGAGTTCTATACTCGAACAAACTTTAGCTTTTCCAATAAAACACGGGTATGCTTATCTATGATTGATATTTACTCACTGATCTCTATAATACACTGGATAGCGTATCGACATAAGAAAGTTGCTTCTATTTGAAGAATTGTTATATTATGAAGCTGACCATTTTTTTGTATAACAATATGACTGTATAACAATTTATACAAAATAATCCACTATGAAGACGTCGAATTTCCGTTCGTTGCTCCCACTGATCTCTATATACACTGGATAGTGTATTCCATATAATGTATAACAGTTTTTTTGCTTCCATTTGAAGATGACAATTAGGTGGTCGGCTTCATAATTTGACGTCTACATTAACACAAAAAAATCTGTTTCAAAAATTTTAATCTGAAGAAAGAGAAACAGACCAATGATATGAAAGGGAAAAACTTTGTGGGAGTTTATTTTATAATTTTTTTTTTCATTAAGTTATTCATTGTTTACAATAAAATTACAAAAACAACAATGTTAGCAAAAAGATTTGGTGGGGGGGGGGGGTAAGAGCAACGAACGGAAATTTGACGTCTTCATAGTGGATTATTTTGTATAAATTGTTATACAGTCATATTAATATACAAAAAAGTGGTCAGCTTCATAATATAACTATTCTTCAAATGGAAGCAACTTTCTTATGTCGATACGCTATCCAGTGTATTATAGAGATCAGTGGTTGCTCCCCCCCAAATCTCTTTGCTAACATTGTTGTGTTTGTAATTTTTTTTCATTCACAAATAATTAAATGAAACGGAATTACAAATATAAAGAGTGTGACAAGGAGGTAAAATCGTAAACAAACACAGACTATGTAATCGCATTCTTCTCATCACACTTATCAGCTGTTTTGTTCAACTTGTTTGCAAACTGAAACAATGAATGAAGTCGATGGTTCCCATATCCCATCTACATATTTACTATTACCTATTTAAACACCTTTCTATATAATTCTAGTGCCCTTGGAAAATAATAGCACAAACAAAATGTACACAATGAATAACTTAATGAAAAAAAATTATAAAATAAACTCAAACAAAGTTTTTCCCTTTCATATCATTGGTCTGTTTCTTTTTCTTCAGATTGAAATTTTGTAAACAGGTTTTTTTTTGTGTTAATGTAGACGTAAAATTATGAAGCCGACCACCTAATTGTCAACTTCAAATGGAAGCAAAAAAACTGTTATACATTATAAGGAATACACTATCCAGTGTATATAGAGATCAGTGTATTTACTACGTTTGCATGTGGTGTTGAAGCCAGCTTGAAGCTCGCTTCAACTCCTTGTAAGCTTGGGTCGAGTTGAAATGAGCTTGACTCGACTCGACTGCACTTGAGGAGTGGAGACGAGTCAGAATTAATGATAAGAAACCTGGGCCGAGGAGTTGGTTTTACAGATCATGCAATATGGTCAGTTTATTTGCATGTTTGTGTACAAATATAGCTTTGTTTTAGTATATAAGAGTTGTAAGTGATTGTGTTAATTCAATTGAACTAGTTCTGCATTGAAATAAATACATTAATGCCATTCATTTTTCTTGAATCTCATTACCATTTCAACTCAACTCAAAATCGAGCACTCAACCCAAGTGACGAAAAATGTGGGTCTTATATTCAACCCTATTTCAACTCGAGCTCTAAACCCTGCATGTAAACGTAGTAATTCTCTGGTGTGCTATCCTTTCACCCCGACTCCACAGGAGATAATTTCTATCAGAATGCTTTTCTTGACATGAAATATCCAATGGAGTCATTCCGTTTCATATCTTGATGGGATGTCAGAGATATCTCTCCGCGATTATATCTCGACAGAGATCTCCGACATGAATTTTGACAGATGGAGATATTTTTGCAGAAATCTCTTTTTTTGTCTCATTGTCTTGTTTCGTTTTGCCGGTGTTGATGTTAATCTCTGCATTTTTGTGTGGTAATTAAGTTTTTTATTTAGTGTATTTGCCCAGCGCAGACAGAAGACAATGTTAGATATAAATATCTGATATTTAGTTGGAGAGAAATTATCTCCTTTGGAGTCGGGTGTTATAATTCTATGGTTCTATCTAACGTAATGGTCAGAGAATATCAATTACCAAGAAGCCAATCTTTCGTACGTTTCACCCTCCAAAACCCATTTGTTTACATTGTTGGATTTGTAATTTCACTTTGTTTCGATGAATAGATGTGAATTGCAACTTTGTATATAAAATCTATAGTAATATTATGAAAAGACTTTTCGTAGTAGTCTTGATATCTGCTGTCGCGCTGCGGCGACTCCACTCATATTTCTAATCTCCTACCTTAGTTGTCTTAATGTGTAACAGATGTCGCCGCTATCAATTGCCATCATAATAATACTATGGATTCTATATATACAATGATTGCAACAACAATGTAACGCGGTGAGATTTATTTGTTTTGACAGCTCATTTTTTTTTCTTTGAAAATTGGATAATAGTTTTGAGAATTTTACTTCGGCTAATAACAAAAACATCGATGTGAAATTGTTTTATTAATTTAATGTACACAAACAATTGTAATTGTTAGTTAATATTCATCCACAATTATAATAAAATACAAAAAATGAATCCATAAAATGTCGTTAATTAGCCAGTTTATATTTCTGAGATCTCAGAGGACTCAGACCGCTCAGAAATATAAACAGGATTCCTCTCAAAAATTCCACACTTTTCCCTTAAAAACTGAGACTGAAATTTTTTGGATTCGTTGCTCAATTATTTTTTGTCGCAGTAAATTACATAAGAAAAAAAGAAAAAGAGAGTTGTTTTGACTTCAATGTGAGGAATGTTGTTTATATTTTATTCTCCTGCTCTGTCAAAAAATTGAGCGCTCAAGAAATATAAACTGTCCAAATCACTCAATCCCAATGCATCTTGCATATTATACAGGGTGGCCCTTGTTTTACCCAGAACAATTTTAAGATTATTGTTTGATATATTTTATGGAAAAAAATAGTTAAGAAAAATAAGAAATAAAAAAATAGTTTTTCTGCAATTTGACACCGGAACTTCAATTTGTTGTTTAAACTCCACTAAACTCCCAATTTCCACTTTATAAGTATTAAAGTAGATATTAGGTGGGTTTTATTATCTCCTGTCAGGATTAAGGTATTGATCTGGATAAAACTTTAGTACAAAAAAGAAATAATGGGGAGTTTTCACGTGTTAAAATTTAATCCAGCCCTCTTTTGGAGATAATAAAACAGCAATAGCTATTTTTATTTTTTTTTTTTTTTAACTTCATGACATCTAAGCATTAAGGTATTGATCTGGATAAAACTTTAGTACAAAAAAGAAATAATGGGGAGTTTTCACGTGTTAAAATTTAATCCAGCCCTCTTTTGGAGATAATAAAACAGCAATAGCTATTTTTATTTTTTTTTTTTTAACTTCATGACATCTAAGCATTTGGTTTTGAGTATTTAATAGGAGAATTGAATACTTATTACTGAAATTGTACTTCATAATATAAAGGAAATGAAATAGTTTTAACAAATATACTAACTTTTTTTAAGTTTAAAGTTGGATAATTACTTTTTTTTAAAAATGATTATGAAACAACTTAATTAGAAAAATAGATTCGAGAATGGTTTTTTAAGAAATTAAAGCATGACCTTCTAGCTGTTGTCGTATTTTTTAGTTATTTTTATTTTAAATAAATTTTTGTCGTAAAATTCAAAAAAGTTAATTATACAAAAATAAAGAGCATAACATTGCAAGTAAGTGATTTCTTTGATTTTTTTTTAAGAAAGTCATCACTCTTATCTAAAAGCGGACAAATAATCCCCCCTCCTATACAATTTTTTTTTAAATATCATTTCATAAATTATCCTCCACTAAAAAAATGGGGAACATCCTGTATTTGGTTTTGTTTTGACATCTAATTGATAGACCGGGGTGAATAATTCTGACCACGGGATGTGTTCAACAAATAGGGCCAGGTTTACATTTGGTGTTTTTCCTTGCCTGAATGGGTTTGGCGAAAAAACGACGTCGGAGCTAATTAATGCTCCATGATTCAAAATTTTTAATTCATCAATTTCTGTGGATCTACTGGGTTTTAATGATGATTTAGGTTTCATGTAAGTTATAAAAGCAAATTACATGCTTGAACCACCCTCAGTTAAACCACCAAACCAGTGAGCTAAAAGTTCGGAGCTATGGATCAAAACATTAACCCAGTTTAAATAATACAAACACATATCGTTTAATAAATAAAAAGATAGATATAATAGATAAATTAATAAATACAAACCTTAAACTTTTTGGCTCTCAGAAATAATTGAAATATGCTCGGGTGCCAAACTCAATTAAAATTATAAAATGGCTAGTTATAGCTTCTAGCGTGCCCATGTTTACTTATACACTCAATATAGAAATGAAGTAAAACAAACTAAAAGCACTTCCAAGCCAACGCGAATGAGGAGCGACTATGAATTTTTGTTGTTGTATAGCGTTTTGTATGTAATTGTCATATTTTGTACTATTGTGAATGATTCGCTGTGAATCAATCGGCATTCGTGTTGGTTTTGGAGAGCGTTAATACTACGTTTTCGTTAGACCAAATGAGGAAATTTCGTTGAAAATTTTCAAATTTGATACGAAATCATCTCATTTTCCATTCAAATTCAATTTCAACCAAACTTGTCAAAAACCTAAGGAACACACCCAATCGGGCACATTTTGAAGAGATCTGAAAAGATTTTGTACGAAAATGTTAAAGCTGAATTAAAAAATCAACAGCAAAAAGCGTTTAACAGGCAGAGTTAAAACTCAAAGAATTAAATGAGCTGTCAAAAGAAATACCAAATTGCAGATGAAAACACTTTTTCTGTAATTTGCAAAATTGCCTCATTTGGGCTCTTATGAAAACGTTTAAATATGAATTATATTAATATTATTATTATTAATAACCAATTGATTTAAAACTATAGGGCTTATTGTAGAGTTATTTAATCCAATATGCAGTAATTTAAACTCATTAATTATAGGTGGTTAGCTGTTGCTCGACGATTTTCGGGCATTTAGTTGGATACTAAAACGAAACGCCTGTGATTTCACATATAACGACATTAACATGTTCAGTTGTATTTATTTCTAGTTACTTTCACTTTAAATAATATAACTCAAAAAATAAACATGCATGCATGTATTATTTGATTTTAGCTTACCTATTATTAAAAAAAAACAATCAAACAAATCATGTTTCTTTTTTCGTAGTAAAGTATTGAAGCGGAGGCGACGAAAATGGGTTTGGCTGTTAATGAGGACAAGACGAAGTATATGCTATCATCGAGAAAGGAATCTCAACATCGGCGACTTGGGCAAAACGTCATGATAGATAGGTACATTTTCGAAGTTGTCAAGGACTTTGTCTACCTGGGCTCCACTATTACATCGCAAAATGACATCAGTGCAGAAATCAAACGAAGAATTACTCTGGCCAATCGCTGTTTCTTCGGGCTAAGAAGGCATTTGAGTAGTAAAGCCCTCTCTCAAAGAACCAAGGAGACTTTATATAAGACCCTTATCATCCCGGTCCTGCTTTACGGGGCAGAAGCATGAACTCTGTCAAAAACGGATGAGAGTCTACTTGGGTGCTTTGAAAGGAAAATTCTTCGGGTGATCTTCGGTCCAGTCTGTATCGATGGAGTATGGAGGAGAAGATTTAATAATGAGCTCTACGGGCTATACAGCGACGTCGACCCGGTCAAAAAGCTGAAAATACAGCGGCTGGGTCACGTGGATCGAATGGACACCTACGCACCAGCCCGACGAGTCTTCAAATCCACCCCTGATGGTCTGCGCAGCAGAGGAAGACCCCACCTAAGGTGGCGCACACAAGTAAAGAGCGACCTCAACCAACTTGGAGTGCGTAACTGGAGGCAGTTAGCTAGGGACCGAGCTGGCTGGAGGGGCTTGTTGGTTGAGGCCGTAGTCCATCCTGGACTGTGAGCGCCATTTAAAGTAAAGTAAAGTAAGTAAGAATAGATTAATTAATTAATTAATACCAACCTAAGGCATTGAAAATAATAAGAATAATAGAAACAAAGACTAGCATAAAGATTGTATAATAGTTTTACGGAATAACTATTGAAGCTAAAGTATCTTGGTTACTTAATAAGAGCATTGCAGAGAGATGAAAGAAACATTGGTACATCGTTTCTATCAAGCTGATATATTTGCACCAGAAAATATTTAAGGATTCAGTTCAAATCAAAATTTTAACTACCATTGTTGGGGGGATTCCACTCTTGAATCCTAATTGCACAAAAAGATTTCCTTCTGTCATTGCTTTGGGTGGATGTCGATAGGGGAAGCGCTATGGGTAAGCGACTTCGGACAAAAAATCTCCAGCAAACCAAAAGTAATCAAATGGGCTGTGAAATATAATTCCTTGCAGTAACAAATAGCATTAAAAAAAACACAATTTAATTTTACCCTTTTTTCTATTATTTATTATTAACAACTTTCTTAATAGAATATTCGAAGAGAACTAACTTATAATAAAATTATATAATTCGACTGCACCGACCGACTAGCTCGGTGGTGAATGCTTAGGAAACAAAATATGTTGTGGTGAAATTGCTTAATGATTGAGTAGCTATTATTAAACTTAATAATTAACAGAACTATTCTGGCGTTGTGAGGTCTCACAAGTCACTAGCTCTTGTGAAGTATTCCTTGTGAGGTTTGTTGTGATTCGATAACATTTTCGGTATTCTGGGAAAATCCTCAAAAGAAACTCACCACAGTAAATAGGCACGTTCAAGCATATCAGATTCTCATGATTTTTTGGGCTCTGATTGGCTGACTGTCATAAAAAGAAATATAAGTGAACTTTATAAATTTCTCGTTTCGCACCTATTTACTACGAAAAAAGAAACATATGATTTGTTTCATTGTTGTTTTTTAATAATAGGTAAGCTAAAATGCTTACATG
This sequence comes from Dasysyrphus albostriatus, assembly GCA_946251815.1. Taxonomy (NCBI): domain Eukaryota; kingdom Metazoa; phylum Arthropoda; class Insecta; order Diptera; family Syrphidae; genus Dasysyrphus; species Dasysyrphus albostriatus. The sequence continues at coordinate 118,206,011 of OX276335.1, forward strand.
CATGCATGTTTATTTTTCAATGAGTTATATTATTTAAAGTGAAAGTAACCAGAAATAAGTACAAATTAACATGTTAATGTCGTTATATGTTACTTCAGAAGTGTTTATTCGTAGTTGTGACCTCCTCCGAGGGAAATCACAGTTTCGATAGTAGTGAGGATCACAACTTGTGATAATGCTGCCAGAATACGAAAACCAAATTAACCTCACCTTATGAGGTTGTTGTGACTTAAGAGCACTGACCTCTATAATACACTGGATAGCGTATCGACATGAAAAAGTTGCTTCCATTTGAAGAATTGTTATATTATGAAGCTGACCACTTTTTTGTATAACAATATAAGTGTATAACAAGTTATACAAAATAATCCACTATGAAGACGTCAAATCTCCGTTCGTTGCTCCCCCCGAATCTGCTTGCTAACATTGTTGTGTTTGTAATTTTATTTCATTCATAAATGGTTAAATGAAACGGAACTACAAAGGTAAAGAGGTAAAAAAAGGAGGTAAAATCATAAAAAAAAACAGACTATATAATCATCTACATATTTACTATTACCTATTTAAACACCTCTCTAATTATATAATTCTAGCGCTATTGAAAAATAATAACACAGCAAAAATTTACACTTTAAAAAACTTAATGATGAAAAATAATAAATCGAACTTCCACAAAGTTTTTCCCTTTCATATCAATGGTTTGTTTCTTTTTCTTCAGATTGACATCTTAAAAACACGTATTTTTGTGTAAACTAGAGGTCAAATCATGAAGCCGACCACCTAATTGTCATCTTCAAATGGAAGCAAAAAAACAGTTATACGTTTAGCCAGTTTATATTTCTGAGATCTCAGAGGACTCAGAGCGCTCAGAAATATAAACAGGATTCCTCTCAAAAATTCCTCACTTTTCTCCTTAAAAACTGAGACAGAAATTTTTGGATTCGCTTGCTCAATTATTTCTTGTCGCAGTAAATTATATAAGAAGAAAAGAGGAAGAGAGTTGTTTTGACTTCCCTGTGAGGAATACTGTTTATATTTTATCCTCCAGCTCTGCCGAAAAATTGAGGAAAAATTCCGAGCGTTCAAGAAATATAAACTGGCCAATTATAAGGAATACACTATCCAGTGTATATAGAGATCAGTGCTTAAGAGGTATCAGTGAGCTTTGCCAGAATAGAGCTGTAAGTTTAATAGTATTCGCTCACTAAATTCCAAAATTTAAAATTGTTGTGTTGCACTCGATTATCTGCAACAAGTATCTTGGCGTCAAAAACCATTCTCCATACAAATGACTTTTAATGCAGAGATGTACGGGGCCAAAAACATTACGACTATTACTACGTTTACAAGCAGGATCGAGAGCTCGAGTTGCAATAGGGTCGAATATTTGACCCACGTTTTTCGTCACTTGAGTTGAGTGCTCCATTTACAGCCCTATTCTGGCAAACCTCACTAATACCTTACCAGTCACAACAACCTCATAAGGTGAGGTTAATTTTGTTTTGTGAGGTTTTCGTATTCTTGCAGCAACATCACAAATTATGATCCTCACAAAAACTATCGAAACTGTGATCTCCCTCGGAGGAGGTCACAACTAAAACGAAACGCCTGTGATTTCACATATAACGACATTAACATGTTCAGTTGTATTTATTTCTAGTTACTTTCACTTTAAATAATATAACTCAAAAAATAAATATGCATGCATGTATTATTTGATTTAGCTTACCTATTATTAAAAAAAAAACAATCAAACAAATCATATGTTTCTTTTTTCGTAGTAAATTGTAGCGTTCAACATTATTTGAGAAAATTATAGAGTTCACTTATATTTCTTTTTATGACAGTCAGCCAATCAGAGCCCAAGAAATCAATAAATCATGAAAATCGGAACGCTGGAACGTGCCCATTTACTGTGGTGAGTTTCTTGTGAGGATTCTTTTGAGGTTTTTCCCAGAATACCGAAAATATTATCGAACCACCACAAGCCTCACGAGGAATACCTCATAAGAGCTAGTTACTTGTGAGACCTCACAACGCCAGAATAGGGCTGTTAGAGTTGAGTTAAATGGCAATGAGATTCCAGAAAAATTATTGACATTTATATATTTTTTTCAATGCCAAACAAATGTAATTAAATTAACACTAGTACTTACTACACAGCAAATAAACAGACCATAATGCAATATCTGTAAGATCAACTTCTTGACCCAGGTTTTTTGTCACAAATTCCGACTCAACTCCGCTCCCCGAATGAGATCTAGTCAAATTAAGCTCATTTTATCTGGACCCAGGTTTACAAAGAGTTGACGTGGGCTTCAAGCTGGTTAAACAACACATGTAAGCGTAGTATATATGCCAAAATTCTAGTTTGTGTATATCTTTTTTCATTTCGCATAATTATTTAAAACTTTCTTCTTACTCACTGTAAGTTATTTTCCGTCAAGAAAAGAGTACATTTTCTACATTTCCTTACACATTTCAGGAGTTGAAAGGAAAAAAACAGAAAAGACAAATTGTTTATCGAAAAGAAAGTAATTAAAGATATTTATTTTCCAGACAGGTGGGAATTAGTAAAAAGCGACTACAATTGACATATAAAAAAAACACAACTTATTCTCATAAGGTCCGGTGAGCACTTGATATATAATTTCTTCCTTTTTATACTTTTTGAACAAGCCCATTGCAGCCCAAGTGAATTTGAAAATAACTGTAGATTTTAAAAATAACCGAGATATTCGTGGTGGATTGATCCCAACTGTCTATGTGTGCGAATAAATCAGTGGTGGACTTAGCCCAGCAGTCAATATGTGCAAAACCCTAGTGGTGGACTTAGCCCAACTGTCTATGTGTGCGTGCCTTCAAGCAAACGATTCCGGTTTTGAGCCGCATACGTAAAGAACAACGTGTGATAGACTACGTTTTCGGATCCAAAAGTGGATCCTCAAAACTGCGTTTTACGGCTCAGATTAGTATGGAAAATGGAATCACCGCGGACCCGCTTGCGCATGTGTCTTGAGATAAAAAGTTCTTACTTAGCAAGTACCAAATCCAAGAGGTATGAAAGGGAAATTCCCATTCGGGTTTTTCAACCACAGACAAACAAAGAACAAAAAGAACTTTTTTTCCTACCAAGGCACATTTGTTTGGAATTTATACAAATAATTACAAGATCACAATAACTTACAGTACTAATGCATTTGGTTTGTATTATTAACCAAAAATGTGATTAAGTTTCCACAGGAAAAAAATAAAATCCCTGTGTGAGACTCATTTTTTTAAGGATCCAAGAAGTACCGACAAAGCGGATCAGTGAATTTGCCTTATGGGGTGTTTCAGTTTGTTGGTAAAGCCGGATGACAGCCAAGGATTGGCTTCTTGGTAATTGATATTTGGCCAGTTTATATTTCTTGAGCGCTCAGTATTTTTCCTCAATTTTTTGAGGGAGCAGGAGAGTAAAATATAAACAACATTTCTCACATAGAAGTCAAAACAACTCCCTTTTTCTTTTCTTCTTATGTAATTTACTGCGACAAAAAATAATTGAGCAGGCGAATCCAAAAAATTTCAGTCTCAGTTTTTAAGGGGAAAAATGAGGAACTTTTGAGAGGAATCCTGTTTATATTTCTGAGCGCTCTGAGTCCTCTGAGATCTCAGAAATATAAACTGGCTAATTCTCTGGTAATGGTAGATCACTGATCTCTATATACACTGGATAGTGTATTCCATATAATGTATAACAGTTTTTTTGCTTCCATTTGAAGATAACAATTGGGTGGTCGGTTTCATAATTTGACGTCTACATTAACACAAAAAAACCTTTTTTTAAAATTTCAATCTGAAGAAAGAGAAACAAACCAATGGTATGAAAGGGAAAAACTTTGTGGGAGTTTATTTAATTATTTTTTTTTTCATTAAGTTATTCATTGTGTACATTTTTTGTGCTATTATTTTCCAATGGCACTAGAATTATATCACTGGAAAGGTGTTTAAATAGGTAATAGTAAATATGTAGATGGGATATGGGAACCATCGACTTCGTTCATTATTTCAGTTTGCAAACAAGTTAAACAAAACAGCTGATAAGTGTGATGAGGAAAATGCGATTATATAGTCAGTGTTTTTTTACGATTTACCTCCTTGTCACACTCTTTACGTTTGTAATTCCCTTTCATTTAAACATTTGTAAATGAAATAAAATTACAAACACAACAATGTTAGCAAAGAGAGTTGGGGGGGGGGGAGCAACACTGATCTCTATAATACACTGGATAGTGTATTCCTTATAATGTATAACAGTTTTTTGCTTCCATTTGAAGATGACAATAAAGTGGTCGGCTTCATAATTTGACGTCTACATCTACACAAAAAAACGTTTTTCAAAGATGTAAATCTGAAGAAAGAGAAACAGACCAATGATATGAGAGGGAAAAACTTTGTAGAAGTTTGTTTTAGTATTTTTTATCATTTAGCCAGTTTATATTTCTGAGATCTCAGAGGACTCAGAGCACTCAGAAATATAAACAGGATTCCTTTCAAAAATTCCTCACTTTTCCCCTTAAAAACTGCGACTGAATTTTTTTTGATTCGCTTGCTCAATTATTTTTTGTCGCAGTAAATTACATAAGAAGAAAAGAAAAAGAGAGTTCTTTTGACTTCTATGTGAGGAATGTTGTTTATATTTTATTCTCCTGCTCTGTCAAAAAATTGAGGAAAAATACTGAGTGCCCAAGAAATATAAACTGGGCAATTAAGTTTTTCACTTAGCCAGTTTATATTTCTGAGATCTCAGAGGACTCAGAGTGCTCAGAAATATAAACAGGATTCCTCTCAAAAATTCCTCACTTTTCCCCTTAAAAACTGAGACTGAAATTTTTTGGATTCGCTTCCTCAATTATTTTTTGTCGCAGTAAATTTCATAAGAAGAAAAGAAAAGGAGAGTTGTTTTGACTTCTATGTGAGGAATATTGTTTATATTTTATTCTCCTGCTCTGCCAAAAAGTTGAGGAAAAATACTGAGCGCTCAAGAAATATAAACTGGCCAACTGTGTGCATTTTTTGTGCTATTATTTTCCAATGGCACTAGAATTATATCACTGGAAAGGTGTTTAAATAGGTAAAAGTAAATATGTAGATGGGAACCATTGACTTCGTTCATCATTTCAGTTTGCAACCAAGTTGAACAAAACAAAAGTCTGATGAATAGAATGCAATTACATAGTCTGTGATTTTTTATGATTTTACCTCTTTCTCACACTCTACGTTTGTAATTCCCACTGATCTCTTTAATACACTGGATAGCGTATCAAAATAAGAAAGTTGCTCCCATTTGAAGAATTGTTACATTATGAAGCTGACCACTTTTTTGTATAACAATATAAGTGTATAAAAAGTTATACAAAATAATCCACAATGAAGGCGTCAAATTTCCGTTCGTCGTTCCCCCCCTAATGTTTTTGCTAACATTTAGCCAGTTTATATTTCTGGGATCTCAGAGGACTCAGAGCGCTCAGAAATATAAACAGGATTCCTCTTAAAAATTCCTCATTTTTCCCCTTAAAAACTGAGACTGAAATTTTTTGGATTCGCCTGCTCAATTATTTTTTGTCCCAGTAAATTACATAAGAAGAAAAGAAAAAGGGAGTTGTTTTGACTTCTATGTGAGGAATGTTGTTTATATTTTATTCTCCTGCTCTGTCAAAAAATTGAGGAAAAATACTGAGCGCTCAAGAAATATAAACTGGCCAATTGTTTGCTTGTAATTTTGTTTCATTCATAAATGGTTTAATGAATCGGAATTTCAAACGTAGAGTGTGACAAGGAGGTAAAATCATAAAAAAAAACACAGACTATGTAATTGCATTCTCCTTATCACACTTATCAGCTGTTTTGTTGAACTTGTTTGCAAAGTGAAATAACTAACTATTACCTATTTAAACACCTTTCTTATATAGATAATTCTAGTGCAATTGAAAAATAATAGCACAAAAAATATGCACACAGTGAATAACTTAATGAAAAAAAAAATAAAACAAACTCCCACAAAGTTTTTCCCTTTAATATCATTGGTCTGTTTCTCTTTCTTCAGGCTGACATCTTAGAAACACATTTTTTTGTGTAAATGTAGATGTCAAATTATGAAGCCGACCACCTAATTGTCATCTTCAAATGGAAGCAAAAATACTTTTATACATTATAAATCATACACTCATTGACCTAATTATAAGTCAATGCATACACTATTCAGTGTATATAGAGATCAGTGGTAATTCCATTTCATTTAACCATTTGTGAATGAATAAAATTACAAACACAACGATGTTCGCGAACAGATTTGGGGGGGAGCAACCAACGGAGATTTGACGTCTTCATAGTGGATTATTTCGCATAACTTATTGTACAGTTATATTGTTATACATAAAAGTGGTCAGCTTCATAATATAACAATTCTTCAAATGGAAGCATTTTTCTTGTGTCGATACGTTTTCCAGTGTATATAGAGATCAGTGGGTGAGCTTCATAATATAACAATTCTTCAAATGGAAGCAACTTTCTTATGTCGATACGCTACCCATACATATCAGTGTGGTAATCAGAGAATATCAATTACTAATTGATACAGAGAATATCAATTACCAAGAAGCCAATCTTTCGTACGTTTCACCCTGCAAAACCCATTTGTTTACATTGTTGTATTTGTAATTTCACTTCGTGTCGATGAATAGATGTGAATCGCAACAACAATGTAACGCGGTGAGATTTATTTGTTTTGACAGCTCAGTTTTTTTTTCTTTGAAAATTGGAAAAAAAATTTGAGAATTTTACTTCGGCTGATAGCAAAGCATCGATGTGAAATTGTTTAATTAATTTAAAGTACACAAGCAATTGTAATTGTCAGTTAATATTCATCCATGATTATAATAAAATACAAAAAATCAATTCATAAAATGTCTTCTTCAATCACACAGATTTCCAAATATCTTCAATGCATCTTGCATATTATACAGGGTGGCCCTTTCTTCATCCAGAATAATTTTAAAATTATTGTTGGATATATTCTAAGGAAAAAAATAGTGAAGAAAAATAAGAAATAAAAGAATAGTTTTTCTGCAACCTGACACCAGAACTTTAATTTTTTTGTTTAAACTCCACTAAACTCTCAATTTCCAATTTATAAGTATTAAAGTTGATATCAGGTGGGTTTTATTATCTTCTGTCGGGATTCGGGTTTTGATCTGGATTTAACTTTAGTACAAAAAAGAAATAATTAGGAGTTTTCAAAATCGTTTTCGTAGCACGTGTTAAAAGTAAATCCAGCCCTCTTTTGCAGATAATAAAACAGCAATAGCTATTTTTAATTTATTTTTTTAAACTTCATGACATCTAAGCATTTGGTTTTGAGTGTTTAATAGGATTATTGAATACTTATTACTGAAATTTTACTTCATACTATAAAAGAAATGAAATAGTTTTAACAAATACACTAACTTTTTTGTTAATTGTATAATAATTTTTTTTTTTAATGATTACGAAACAACTTAATTAGAAAAATTGATTCGAGAATGGTTTTAAGAAATTTTAGCATGACCTTCTAGCTGTTGTCTTATTTTTTAGTTATTTTTATTTTAAATAAATTTGGTCGTAAAATTCAAAAAAGTTAATTAAACAAAAATAAAGGGCATAACATTGCAAGTTGCAAGTTAGTAGTGCCGTTGATTTTCAATTTTTTTTTTAAGAAAGTCATTACTCTTATCTAAAAGCGGATAAATAATCCCCCCTTCCCATACGATTTTTTTTAATATCATTTCATAAATTATCCTGAATGAAATAGGGAACACCATGTATTTTGTTTTGTTTTGACATCTAATTGACAGACCGAGGTGAATAATTTTGACCACGGGACGTGTTCAATAAATAGAAACTCAACTAGGGCCAGGTTCACATTAGGTGTGTTTTTTCCTTGTCTGACGAAAAAACGACGTCGGGGCTAAACAATGCTCTGTGGTTCAAAATTTTTAATCCATCAATTTCTATAGATTTACTGGGTTTAAATGATGATTTAGGTTTCATGTAAGTTATAAAAGTCAATTACATGTTTGAACCACCCTCAGTTAAACCACAAAATCAGTGAGCTAAAAGTGCGGAGCTATGGATCAAAACAATTGTTTTGAGTGTTCAATTAATACGAACACATATCTATAAATAAATAATAATAATAATTATTTTATAATAATTAAAATTATAAAATGGCTAGTAGCTCCTAGCCTGACCATGTTTACTAATACAATCAAAATAGAAATGAAGTAAAACAAACTAAAAGCTCTCCCAAGCCAACGCCAACAAGGAGTGACGATGAATTTTTGTTGTTGTTAAGTATTGTCTATGATTTTGTCATATTTTGTACTATTGTGAATGATTCACTGCGAATCAATCGGTATTCGAGTTGGTTTTGGAGAGCCTTAATACTACGTTTTCGTTAGACCAAATGAGGAAATTTTTCAAATTTGATACGAAATTATCTCATTTTCCACACAAATTCAAATTTCGAAATGATATAATTTCAACCAAACTTGCACACAATTTTCTAGGAAATTAAGTTAAAACCTAACGAACACACCGAATTGGGCACATTTTGAATAGCTCTGAAAAGATTTTGAACGAAAATGTTAAAGCTGAATTAAAAAATTAATAACCAAAAGTGATTTACAGGCAGGGTTGAAACTCAAAAAATGAAAAGCTGTCAAAAGAAATACCAAATCACAGATGAAAACACTTTTTCTGTAATTTGCAAAATTACCTCATTTGGGCTCTTATGAAAACGTTTAAATATGCATTATATTAATATAATTATTATTAATAACCAATTGATTAAAAACTATAGGGCTCATTGTAGAGTTATTTAATCCAATATTCAGTAATTTTAACTAATTAATTACAGCTGGTTAGCTGATGCTCGACGATTATTAAAGCAAAACTATATTTGCCCACAAACAAGCAAATAAACAGACCATAATGCAATATCTGTAAGACCATCTCTTTGATCCAGGTTTTTCGTCACAAATTTCGACTCGACTCTGCTCCTCGAACGAGATCTAGTCAAATCAAGCTCATTTTGACTCGACCCAGGCTTACAAAAAATGACGCGAGCTTCAAGCTGGTTTAACAACACATGCAAGCGTAGTATATATGCCAAAATTCTAGTTTGTGAATATCTTTTTTCATTTCGCATAATTATTTAAAAATTTCTTCTTACTCACCGTCAGTTATTTTCCGTCAAGAAAAGAGTTTTTCCGTCAAGAAAAGAGTAATTTTTCTATATTTCTTCCGTCAAGAAAAGAGTAATTTTTCTATATTTCTTTATATATTTCGGGAGTTGAAAAGAAAAAATAAACAGAAAAAACAAATTGTTCAACGAAAAGAAAGTAATTAAAGATATTTATTTTCCAGGCAGGCGGGAATTAGTAAAAAGCGACTACAATTTACATTTTAAAAACAACCACAACTTATTCTGATAAGGTCCGGTGAGCACTTGATATATAATGTCTCCCTTTTTTTATACTTTTTGAACAAGCCCATTGCAGCCCAAGTGAATTTAAAAATAACTGAAGATTTTCAAAAATAACCGACATATTCGTGGTGGGTTGATCCCAACTGTCTATGTGTGCGAATAAATCAGTGGTGGGTCGATGCCAACTGTCAATGTGTGAAAAAACCTAGTGGTGGACTTAGCCCAACTGTCTATGTGTGCGTGTTTCAGTTTGAAGGCAAAGCCGGATGACAGCCAAGGATTGGCTTCTTGGTAATTGATATTCTCTGAATCATAAATAAACAATGTAAAGATGGGAAACTTTCGTACGTTTCACCCTCCAAAACCCATTTGTTTACATTGTTGTTTTTGTAATCCGACTCCGTGTCGATGAATAGATGTGAATTGCAACAACAACTTAACGCGGTGAATTTAATTTGTTTTGACAGACCAATTTTTTTCCAAACTTGATATCATGTTTTTTTTATTTTAGTGCGTCTGCCATTCTGCATCGTTATTTTATTTATCTTTTTATATTTGTTATTAATTTTTTCGTTTTTTGTTAAATAATAACAACAAATATTTAGTTGTGCCAGAAATTTTAAGTAATATTTTTAATTTTATCAAAAATTTCCGGCAACCAACTTTCCATTGAATTTTAAGAATTCATAAACTTAGTGACATTTCTGAATTCACCTCAGGGGATGTGATCTAAAAATTCTTGTTTTGAGGGTGCAAACACACTTTTTTTAATGGAATATTATTGAAAGGTACGACTGCACCATCAATATGTTTACCTAAATATAATTTTTTAAAACGAATTGCAGCCAAATGGTTTGCCGTTCCAATAAAATTGAGTTGTTGATTATAGAAATCGCTAATTGGCCAATATTGGTAGGTTAGATGCGTTTAACCAGATTCTGTGACTTACTTACTTCAAATTTAATCTAATGTGAACAAACTGGCCTTAACCATCATTTAACCTAAGTTAATCCAATTTTAATTCACCGATTTGGTGAATAAAATTTAATGAACCATTGATTAAAATTTGAACATACATATTTTGATAAAATGTGCAATTCTTTTTACCTAGTTACATAATTAAGGCTCTCCCAAACCAACGCGAATGGGGAGCAACGACGAATTTTTTTGTTGTTTAGCGTTATGTATATGTCATATTTTTTGCTGTTGTGAATGACTCGCTGCGAATCACTCCGCATTCGCGTTGGTTTGGGAGAACCTTTAAGCAAAAAGAAAATTCAATACATATTATAGTATTAGTTGTGTTTTTTGTAACTCAAAATAATTCTGTCTAAAAAAACGACAACAAAACAAAGCAATTTACTAGTCAAATACAACAACAACAATATTAATTCAGAATTAAGCCTCTCCCAAACCAACGCGAATGCGGAGCGAGTCGCAGCAAATCATTCACAAGTAAAAATATGACAAATACACAACGCTAAACAACAACAAAATTTCGCCGTCGCCGCGAATTCGCGTTGGTTTGGGAGAGCCTTTAAGGTAGAACTAGAATAGCCAACGTAGTGGTCGTAGGAAACCGGGTGAAAACAAGTAATCCATATGACGCACACATAATTGCGAAGTGGTACTCTTCGTTTAGTTTTCGTTAACTTCTCCCGTCAGACGGGAGAGTCCTCACCTTGGTGGAAGCGAACTAAAAGAATTTGGTGCTTGGTGCATAGTTTTCCAGTCTTTTTTTTTTTGTTCAATGTATGAGTGAAACAAAATCTTAAATCACTGTGCTGTAAATAAGTAAAAACAAATTACATTGAACAAATAATAATTAAATGTTAAATGTTTGCTGGTTATATAAAATGGCAGACCAAGGCAAATGTTAAAATGTCCCGATGTCGTTTTTTTTTTCCCAAAGTCCATGGACATGTATAAAACGTAGCTATTACTATCCAGACTAATTTTGATAGTTCGTTTCTGTGGAGATCATAAATCTGTGGAATTATTCCAGTAAGAAATACAAATTTAAGGATTTTCACAACAAACCCCAAAAACAGTTTTCGGCAAAAACTTTTCAAAAACCATTCACACCAAACATTACACTATACGTTTTGGTTTGACATTAAAGTTTTTCTTTCACCAACCACATACAATTATCTTTTCATTTTGTTGTTTTCTTCCCTTTTATTGATGTAAAATGGTGATTATTTATATAAATATGATCCATATAAAAGCATCCAATCAGTTTCTTTTTTGACATTTTACTAGGCACTGAACTTTTTAAAAGGTACGTTTGTTTTGTTCATCTCTGAATTCCAACAAGTTTTCGACTGGTTTTATATTAAACTTGTGTTTTACGAAAACCTGAAGCTCAAAAAAATGTATGTGAAGCCTTGTGTTTTCGATTAGGTTTTTCTCCAAAGCCAATATTTTCGCGAAAACCTCGTTTTGAGTTCGGTGTAAAAAGGCTAACATATTTACTATGAAATTTCATATTTCACAAACAAATTTCCTCCCACTATGGTTCAATTAACATACATTTATTTATTCAATTATTTATTACTACCAATATGTCTTTTATTATCTTAGAACGCTTTGAATTTAGGTAGCCAATGCAATTTTAAAATAAAATTATATAAAGGGAAGTGAGCACTTAAAAATTCACTTCACCTGCTTTTATACTTTATGAACATGTCCATTGGGTTTTTAAAATAACTGACAAATTTAAAAAAAACCGACGATTTGTGGTGAAAATCATTAAGTTGCATTAGTGTTAGTGTGGTAAAGGTTACTAGTGCAACTTTATGACATTCACCACGGTCTGAGCTTGTAGGCAAATCAGTTTGACAGCCGAGGATTCCCATCTTTATATTATTTATTTATGCTCTGAATTGATATTCTCTGATTCTCTGGTGGTAATCTCATCCGCAGCGGTACAGCAATTCGTTCGGTAAGAAGCAAAAAAAAAAAAATTGCCAAGAAATTGGTAACCAATTTAGTTCTTTTTTATAGAGGGAAACAAAATTAACTAAAGTTTTGAAGAACATGTCGATGTTGGTTAGGAACTTCTGCCGTACTCTTGTGCAAGTGAGTTAATAAATTCAAGTCCCGAATTCTGTTTACGTAAGTGAATAGTTTTTAGGTTATTCTTAAAACCCAGACAAAAATATATTTTAAAATTGTCGCAATATAATTACAGACATCCTCGGCCCGCTCCGTATATATCAGTAGTGTTCTAAGAGAGGTAAACAGAGGAACTTATATTTTTGCATTTATATTGAATAATATTAACAGGTTTTTTTTTGTATAGGGTTCTAGTGCACCAACCCGTAACCGTGCAACTTGCACACTAATTCCTGGGGATGGTGTCGGCCCTGAACTAGTGTATGCCCTTCAAGAAGTTTTTAAGGTATGTTAAAAAGTAGGTGTGAGTACATGGGATTTTACAGGAATGGAAAGGAGAAAAATATGTCGACGGAATTGACCCTCCTCTTTTCTATGCTTAAAATCTTGAGATAATCGTTCAGTTAAACGACCATGTAGTCATCTTTACATTCTGTATTAACGTGATACTAAATCAAATATTCCTTATAGGCTGCTGATGTACCGGTCGACTTCGAATCATACTTCCTTTCAGAAGTCAATCCCGTTCTTAGTGCCAAATTAGAGGATGTGACTGCTTCAATAACGAAAAACAAAGTCTGCATTAAGGTAACTGCAATGATAAGTACACAAATTTTATTAAGAGCTAGTTTTGGTTCTTCGCCGGGTCAAGAGCTCGTTGAAAATTTTAGCCAGTGGTTAATTATTGATATGTTTATGGTCATGAAGTGGTGGGGGAGTTGAGATAAATATTTTATTTTGTTGTCGTGAAGTCACGAATCCTATCGGGAAATATTAAAAAACTAAAATCAAATGAGAAGATTAAGAAATATAGGCAAAAGCTTCAGTGTTATCTCTGGAAATTTTGAGAAAGTATATCGAAAAAGGTGCCCCTTACAAATTTCAAGTAGAACGCAACATTGAATGCCAATTTAGGAATCAAGAATATAAAAATAATCAATATTTCTTCAAATAGGTACATGTTCAATTGCACAGGCAACAAAAGCCTTTTACGAGTGTATTCGTAAAACAAACTGTTTTCGATAAACGAATTTCTCTTAAAGTCAGTCATCAAAAATGTATTTTGTTTCTAAAATCTTAATTTTTGTACCTATACAAAATTTTTCGTTTTGATTTTTTTTGATGATCGACAAAAGTCGTTATCGAGACCGACGACACTCGTATTAAGGACCATCACATTCATTTCATTCACCGAAGCGATTCCCTTCCGAACCACATTTACAGTCTGCTTGCAATCCGTCGCACAGTGGGGCCAAACCTGCGATTTTGGGACTATAAATGGTATCATTCTATGTATTGTCCGCTGAATCGAATGGTAATATTCGTTTTTTGACTAGAGTTAATGGGAACAAATTTGGGCTGTATATATGTTTGGTTGTACTAGTCAAAAAATTGTCCGAACAAATTTTTTTTAAATCTTGGGTTCGTGTTGTTAGAAGAGTTGTTTCTTTGTGATGAGTGGTCGTATTGAGTTGAAACGAAAAGCATTCTACAGCCTAATATTTTTTGTTTCGAGATTTTTTCTTGCAGAGCCATTATTGCGTTGTTGCAAGAATTGACACGACAATTATTTTAAAATTTGTTTCATGGTTGTAATTTTCATGGATATTTTTTTGAGTAAATCAAATTTAATAGTCGGATAGCATGTTTATTCAGGTTTTTGTTTTTGTTGTTCAATTTTGTTTTGTATGGTTTATCTGACTTAATGAAAAAAGATATTTGTGGTCTTGAAAAATGGTAAGTATAAATGGAATGGAAATTAAATGAAACCCCAAAAACTATTTCTTTCATCTTTCAATTCCAACATATAAATTATACCTAGCAAAAAGCTACAAATACCCAACTCATAAATCATTAAAAAAAAAGGAAGTTTGAGTTAGTACAAGTACCCCTCTTTCACCCTTATTTAATGCATCGACTCAGATATGTGAGTGGGGAAAACAAAAAGTTATGTGCTTTATTGTATTTGTTTTTGCATATACACTTGTGGACACACAAAGCTTAACATTTAGTTCAAAATAAAGAAATTTAGTCCATTAACTAAATAAACTTGTTTCACAAAATATGCATTTAATATTAGGAATTCAAAATATATTCTATTTTAAAATAATTATTTTACTTTAAGCTTAGTTTTAGAAAATTTTTGTTTAGATGGCATTTGGCCAAGTAGACATGATTAAGCCATCTGCTACCAAGAACATTGACGTTGAATTAACTGTATTTTGGAATACGTTTAAACTTGTTTGCAGTTATTATTTGGTTGGAAAGCCCTTCTGTGTTATTATTTCGGCCATTCTATTTCCAATTTTATTAATCAGCGCTGCCTTTGTATATATAAATTATAGTAGTATCATGGACGCACTCGAAGAGGGTGACATCTGCAGGTAGTGTGGGAAGCCCTGTCGCGGACAGATGCAATTTTGGATGGAGATTTGCGAATGCTTGAGAATTTGAGAATTGAGATTGTGATTTGAACGAGAAAGATGTATTTAGAATTTACTAGGGTGAAACTGAATCAGGTAGAGAACATTTTTTGAAAATAATATACATACAAATCAATTTTGCTTTGGTTTTAGTTTTGTTTACATTTTTGTATTCCTTATGATCAGATAAGATGAAAAGAAATCAAAAAAATATTTTCGGTATTCTTTCCATTTGAATAGTTTTTTGTGGATAGAGGGGAAAGGGGTTTATATCTGGAGTTTTGCAAAGCATTTGGAAAACGTTGTTTTTTTTTTTATTTCTAATGTCTTCATGCACACAGCTTAGGCCTATGCTTTTGAACGGTGGCGCGGCGCGCGCGGCTCAAAGGATAAAAGGGATGATTGGTTTTTATCTGGTAGGTATCCCATATTTTTTCTTATGGCTGTTTGGATGTGAGCGAGATATGATAGGTATAGGGTATAGGTTTAGTACGTAGTGTAGTACGTAGGTATGTATGTACATATGTAGGTTCATTATGAATATCTATAAGTAGGCATGTGCATATGTATAGCTTGAACCAAATCACTTGGGCATTCTACTGCGCAGCTCGCTTTAAATTTCTCTGCTCATCTCTTTAATTTTGAAAGATATGAAAAAAGAAAAAAAAATGATGTGCCTACTGGCGTTGTTGTCATTATCGCTGCTGCTGAGACACTAAGGAGAGTGAGTTTTGTTTATAGCTTCGCTCACAGTAAAATAGAGATGAATTTCCAGCGATGGACTTTCTTTCAATGAGGTTTGATCATGAATTATTTTTCTTTCATTTCTTGATGTCTAAAAAAGTATTTCATCTCTGGTAGGATAAAAAGGAAAGATTTTAAGATATAAACTTTATTTCGAAAAGATAAAATTCAGAATTTTTTGTTTTTATCAATGGGAAAAATGTCGGTGCACTTACAATAAAAAAAAATCTACTGCAAAATGCAATGGGGTCAAATACGAGGGCGGGTCAATAAGTCCGTGACTTTTGGAATAAAACACAGATTTTTTGATAAAAAAATAATTTTATTTTTCAACGTAGTCTCCCTTGAGCTCTATACACTTTGTCCAACGCTTCTCCAATTTTTTTTATCCCTTCCAAAAAAAAATGATTTGTCGAGGTTCTCAAAATAGGTTTTTGTTTGCGAGATGACTTCATCATTGGAGTCAAATCTTTTTCCACCAAGCCATTTCTTCAGGTTTGTGAACAAGAAGTAGTCGCTCGGAGCCAAATCTGGAGAATAGGGTGGATGAGGGAGCAATTCATAGCCCAATTCATGGATTTTTGCCATGGCAACTGCACATGTGTGCACCCTTGCATTGTCTTGGTGGAAAAGAACTTTTTTCTTGGCCAAATGAGGTCGGTTTTTTTTCAAATCGTCATTGAATTGGTCCAATAAGTTGGCATTATATTCTCCATTGATTGTTCTTCCCTTTTGAAGGTAGTCAATGTGGATTATCCCGCGTGCATCCCAAAAAACAGTCGCCATAATTTTATTGACTGACAAACCCACCTTGGCCTTCTTTGGACCCGATTCACCCTTAGAAACCCACTGTTTTGACTGTTGTTTGGTCTCTGGTGTGGTGTGATGGATCCATGTTTCGTCCACGGTTACAAAACGGCGCAAAAACTCCTCTTGCGGAAAGCTTTCTCATGCCCAAGTGATCATTCAAAATTGAAACCACTGAGCCATGCGAGATCCCTACGGCTTCCACAATCTCTCGCACTTTCAATCTTCGGTCGGCCAACACCATATCGTGAATTTTTTCGATTGTTTCGGGTGTAGAGACCTCAACTGGGCGTCCAGGACGTTCGGCATCTTCAGTGCTTGTACGGCCACAACGAAATTCAATAAACCACTTTTTTACCATTGAAATCGATGGTGCAGAGTCCCCATAGTATTTATCAAGCATAGCCTTGGTCTCGGTAATGGTTTTTTTTCGCAAGAAATAATGCTTAATAAGCACACGAAATTCACTTTTTTCCATTTTCTCCTCAAATTAGTGAGTAGTCTGATAAAAATAGCTATCAAACACAAACTAACTGACGCAGCAAGTTTAAATTTTGACAGGAGTCAACTGACAGATGCCTGTTGACAGGAGCAGTGTTGCTGTTTCAGTAAAGAGGTCAGAAATTCAAAAAGTCACGGACTTATTGACCCACCCTCGTATAAAAAAAGTACCTGCGAGTTCGGACTGACTAATAAATAGTTTAGGGATTATTGTTTGTTTGTATGCTTTATGGTTCTATGATTTGCGGCTTAGCAGATATGTTCCGGGAGCGATATGTTTGTATTTATTTTATGGCGTTTTTATTTGATATATTTTTTTTCCTGTGGCGTTTTGGGAAAATAGAAATAGATCAGTTTTTACGAGTTTTAATAGTTTTACCTACGAATTCTTAAGAATGAATTTTTACATCAAAGTCAATTTATATATTTAAATGATATTTGCTTTGGTTTTGAAATCAGTTTAAAAAAAACATCTACAAGCTTAAACAGCGACATTTAAAAAAAAGTGTGTGTGCAATTCACTCACGACGGCAGAAGTGAAACTTCAGAACGATAGAATGCGATGAGTGTTAGATATCATTATATAATTTTTATTTGTATATTGTATTTTATATTTTAATGCAAAATATTACATTTTATATATCAACTTAAGATAGAAACACATGTATTATTCAAATTCGATGTTTTCCATTTTAATAAATGACATGGGAGGCTTATGGTAACTAAAATAGGAAACAAATTCTCTAGTTTCAATTTCATTTATGTATCTTTGAAAAACGGCGTCAATGACTGTTTTGGATCTGGTAGTTGGTTGGGAGCGACTGTTGCACATTTTTAAATTAAATTTTGTGTCGAGAAACTCAATTAAAGGGAGCGTCGGATCTGATTCGAAGTTCACAGTGAAATCCCCACTTAGAAGCATCGGAATTTTTTCGTAATCTTTTTTGATAATTCGCGATACTTCAGGAGTGTAATTGACCAAATTTTCGTGTATGAATTCAATGATTGAATTTATTGATTGGTTGGGAAAAATGTAAATTGCTACAATTAGCACGATCCAATTACCATGATCAAATCTGTTTTGACAAGCACATATTTCTCCTACTTTAGAAAGCTGAACTGACAATGATTCCAGTTCTTGGGCATTAATTTCTATTTGAGGAGTAACAACACGATCTTCGTCATTGTAACCCGGCGTGAGCTATTAAGCAGAAAAAGATTGAAAAATTCGCGAGACGCCTCGCAGATGTGTTCTACATAAAATTCGAATGTGCAGTTATTGTTTTTAAGAGTTTAGTTAGATACTGAAAGAGCTGTACGGTTCTAATTTGAGGGAGATAGAATTACGAATGTTGCTATTTCCATATATACAGTTCACTATTGTGACTTGAAAAATCTATAACATATTGGGAAAAAGGAAGTCACAATTAAGGACGTGTTCAAACAGAGATCGGGCTAGTGGATCGGGCACCGTTGCTTAGGCCAGCGGCTGCATTAGCAATATTTGCGGCAATAAATTGTCTCACTCATTGCTATTGTCTTGAATAATGCAAGTGGAGACGCTTTGTCAATGGAAATGGCAATATTGCTTAGAAGATGAGAGGCAATAATTGATTTCCATCGTCGAAAGTCTCCCAAACCAACGCAAAGCGAAATCAGCGAATCATTCGCAAAGAAATATTTTGTATAATTGGGAATGATTCGCCGTCGTCGAGGAATGTTTCGCGTTGGCTTGGGAGAGTCTTTAATAAGGGACGCTGCTGCCGACTGTATTGAATTTATGGTTTGATTCGTGTAAAATAAAAGGTTAAAAGAGACAAACACATTGTTCTGTGTAGCTTGTCTGATTTTGGTCAATCGTCATTTCAAAGAAAAAAAAAACAAAATTTGAAGCGAATGAAAGTGCCACTTAGCATGTACGTTTTAAGCCTGGGCGACGAGGAAGATGGTAAGGGTTTTTTATTAATTTTAATTTGAAAATGAATTCAAAGAATTCAAATTTTAATTGGTTTTACTCTTGCTTGCTATTTTGTAGAACCACCCAAAAAATCATATAGAAAAAAAAGATATTAAAGTAAAAGAGAAATTTTCCCGACAAAAGATACAAAAACTGTCGGATGAGGAAAAAATTGATGTGACGCAAATAGAGGAAATATTCCAATATGAAAACGACAGCATTGAAGATTTTTCAAATTGAACCCCCCAGGCTGAAGATGATATCAACGTCTATGATATAGGCCCTTCATCATCAAAATATGTAATGTCCCCAAGAAAGTTATTGCAAATAAAGAAAGTGATTGAATAATTTATCAATTTTTGTTTGGCTTTCCTTTTTTGAATCTCTTTTTTTCAGGCGGTACTCCTTTATCCGTTCACTTGGAGTTTTAGATAATTTGGTTTTTCCTCTTTCTCCCCAAGAAAGGTTTCTCTGGGTTTTTCGAAGGTAAAAATAAAAAAAAACCGCGTTTCGTACGTTTACAGTTGTCCGTTTCTAATTCGAGGGAGACAGTGATACGGAAATCAGTAAGTCACAATGAGGCGTGTTAAAGTACGGAGTCGAGTTCTCTGCTATCTATTATTACGAGAACGCGGTGGTCAAATTAAAATTATAAGAATATAACAACAGTTTTGTCTGACGAATGACATTCGGAATTGTCGTTTCTCTTTTTGATAAGACAACTGCAGATACTTTTATGTGACTTCTTGGTTCATAAACTAGTTATTTCTGTGAAAAAGTAAAGGTAGTACTATAATAGTTGGAAGCTAATATCAAAATCAAAAGAAAAATAGGTTACCAAAACGTCAAATTAACAAGTCTCCCATAATAATTGTTTCTTCAATGTTAATTTTTTCATAATATTTCACAGAATGAAGTTTTTAATGATTTATTTTTAAAAATCACTAAAACGCAATTCGAAATAAATAAATTAAAAGAGAATTTAAGATTTCACTCATTCTGTAAGAAAATTTGAAAAACTTGGCAAGCTAATCTGAACACCGTCAAAGGAAGCGCCAGTAACACATGTGTAAATACCCTATTGTACTAGATTGTTCATTGTGAATGAAAGAGTGCGAGTGACATGGATATAATATGTACATTTCTTCCACTTAACTCTTCTTGCCGAAAAATTTAAACAAATAATTTCCCCTCACTTACTTTTTTAAGTGAGTGCGAGTGAGAAAAACAATGCTTTTCAATTTCTCTTTCTGGTGTCGCTTTTTCGTTTCCGTTTCATTCGCTTTTTCTTTTCCGACTTCCGTTGCATAAAATTTTCTAAAGCACAGCGATACTAAATTAGATTTTTAGATTTAGAATATTTTATTTAGCGTAAATTTGCTATTTATAATTTACAATAAATATAATAATGATAAATATATAATATTATGTTATTTACATGGCATTAGCATTTATATATTTTGTTTAACAAAATTAATTTTTGCTTGTTTAAATTCGAATTTATTACTCAGTTGTTTAATATTAAATGGCAAATCATTAAAAAGTTTAAAACCTTTATATAATAAGCTATTTTGAGATCTCACATTTCTAAATGATTGCAGTCTTAAATCCTCTCTATTTCTTAAGAAATATGGTTGAACATCTCTGACGTAA